>PIJX01000017.1:1200000-1693594 GCA_002927005.1 Aspergillus pseudoterreus | reverse complement strand
CTGAGGCTTCTAGAGTTCCATAAATATTTAATTAAAAACTCTTATACTACTAGATAGTTAATTAACTAATTTAGTATCTAAAATTTCTTATATAATTAAATAGCTAGAGAAGCAAGTATTTATAATAAAATAAATACCTAATAAATATATTTACAGTTCTTTATCTTTATTAAAAGCGCGATTAAATAAGATTATTAAAAATTATAAATTAGCGTTTAATAAGCTTTTTCTTATAAAAAAAGTATATTAATATTGTGCGAATAATAAATAGAAAAATAAAAAGCGGAGGAAATCTATAAAATAGCTAGCTATAAAGAAGGGTTTATCTTTTCGAAAAAGCTTAAAGCTATTCTAATATAGGAATAAAATTTAAAAAGCTTAGAATACTATTTTTATAAATTTAATGCTTTCTACAGTTAGGCCGCGTATATAAATACTATTATAATAATTTAATTATTATATTTAGAGACATACTAGAGTTAGATATCCTAAACTATTTAGTAATTAATTTTTATATAGAAATACAATTATTTAATTAGTAGAGGCTTTAGTATTTAGCCTATAGATAGAAATTAGTAGATAGTAGCCGACTTGACCGTATAGCTAACTTGTAAATAAAATACGTTACTATAAATAAGGCTTATTAATCTATGTTTTAGGGCAAAAATTAACTAGAGTTATTTACTAGATTTAATTAGTTATCTAGTTTAATTGCTAGATTCCTTAACTTTTATTATTAGGTCATATTATTAAATTAATAAGACTTCCTAATTAGAAAAATTCTAAGGAAAATACCTAAGACAGAACTTCCTAGAATTTTATATTCCTAAATATATATTTTTAGTCTTTATAAATTTCTATAAATTACTATTAAAATAAAATATTAAACTACTAAGCTTATAATTATATTATCTTAAATTATATTATTTTAATTAATTCTATTATTAATAAAGCCTAGCTCTAAATATATCTTTATTTTTTTATTAGAATTTTTATATTTAATTTTATTTTCTTTTTTTACTACTCTATATTCTAATTCTTTACTCTATTTTTTATTAGCTTTCTTTTTTACTATTTTTTCTATTATTTTTAATAACTTTATATTCTATCTATTATTTTTTTCTTCCGTCTAACTACTAATAACTCTATTTAATATTATACTAAAAGTCTTTTTTTACATAAACACTTAGCAGCTTATTTATCTTTATAAATTAAGTTATTAAATTATTAAATATAATAAGACTTTTAAAAACTTTTTCGCTTATAAGCTTAATACTAAAACTATTTATCTTATAAAATATATCTTTTTTATACTTCTCTATCTAGTTAAAATATTAACTAGTTTATTATTAATAAGCTATTTATAAATTTCTCATATTATAGAATAAGTTAAATTATACTAAGTTTCTAACTATATATTATAAAAAATAAGTTTATCTCTATTTTATCTAAATTTATAAAACTATTAAATTATTTATAGTTACGCTCTACTTTAACTATATCTTAAAATCTTTATTTATAGTTAGTCTCTATATCTATTTAATAAAATAAACCGACTACTTCTACTAGTAATCTATTATTAATTACCTGTTTCTAGAAGACTCTAAACCTTTAGAACCATACTATAAATAAAACCTTCTAACCCGTAGTTTAGAGCTAAAATTAACCAGAGTTATTTACTAGATTTAATTAGTTATCTAGTTTAATTATCAATTCCTTAACTCTCATTAATTCATCTAGTCAGATCAATAAAGACTTTCTAATTAGAAAACTCTAAAATATCTAAAGCTCCTAAAGTTCTATCTTTACTATTAATAAAAATATTAGCTAAATTTTTTAATAGCTTAATTTATATAATAATACTAAAAATACTACTATTAAATTCTTTTTAATAAATTTTTAAAGATGAAATATTTATAAAAAAATCTCTATAATATAAAATAAAATTTAAAAATTTAAAAATTTTAAAAAAAAATCTAAGAGAACTAGAAGAAATTTTTAAAATTAATTAAAATACTATAATAAACACTATAAACTCTTAATATTCAAATAAAAATTTTTTATAATACTATTAGTTAATAACTTAAAATAAAGAATATTAAAGAAACTGGTTTCTACTTATATAGTATATTAGCTCTTTCTATATTTTAGATAAAATAAGATTATAGATATCCTAGCTCTGTTAATCTAAATAATGTAGCTAAATTTATAATATTTTCTATATCCCTTTATTTAAACTATAAAGATCTAGAAAAAAATAATGTTTATACTAGAATTTATAGAAAATAATAAATAAAAATTTAAAGAGATTAAAAATTCTTAAATATACTAAGAATAAAATTATTATTTAATTAAATAAAAAATAATTTATTAATTATAATTAATACATTTCTGAATCTAATATAAAAAATATTTAAAATCTTATAAATAAATATAAATTTAGCTAGTAATAGCTAAATATATAAAAATGAAATAAAATAAAATAAGATTATTTAATTAGATATTACTATTACGCCGGCTTATACTAATAAAATATTAAAATATATGTATTATATAATATTATTTTTAGTTAATATCTTGGAAAACTACTATTAAAAACTAATTTATTAAATATCTCTCGCTTTAAAATTTCTGAAAAAATAAATAAAAAAATATTATATAGTTTTTTTAACAGCTACTCCGCTAATTTATTTATAAAATATTTATTAATAATTTTTAAAACAATACTAATAAAATTATACTTTACTATTATTTAAATAATATAATCTTTACTACCAGAGAAAAAATAAAAATGATATATTTAAAAACTAGTAAATTAATATTAATTATTAATATAACTTTTATACGCTATAATAACAGCTTTAAAAAATACCAATAAAAATCTATAAATTTACTAGAAAATTTAAAAAACTATAATAATTTATATTTTTTTATATTTATAGATTTATAGATATATTTGTAGATAGTCTTTATATTATTAAATATATAAAGATTATAAACTATCTAAAAAAGTAGTAAAAATAGTAGAAATTATTATAAAATTATCGCTTTTTTTATTTAATAAAATACTAGTAATTATTTTGATAGCTATATATAATTTCTTTATATTACTTAGTATTCTAATAGTAGTTTAAGAATATTAACAGTTATATTATTAATATTAAAACAATATAGAAACTTACAGGTTTATAAATAGAATCTCTAATAAAATATTATAAGAAATAGATACTTTAGTATTTAATATATAATCAAAATAAAAAATCTTTCTTTCTTTATAATTTTAAATAAAATCGCCTATCATGGTCCAGAGATAATACATATAAAATAATATTTAAAATTATAGAAACTTTATACAAAGTAAATAATAAAATATTATAGAAATAATAGAGAAACACTAAATAAACAGTAAAAATTAATAATAAACAATAATAATGCGCTGAAATAATAATAAAGCTAAAAAATTATATACAAAACTAAAGAAAACTAATAATATTTATATCATTATTATTTATTTATTTATTTACTAATACCAATATAAAATACTATAATAATTTTTAAACTATAATATTATTATTAATACTAGTATTATAATAACTATTTCTAGTACTATAATATATCTATTAGTACCTAGATAT
Organism: Aspergillus pseudoterreus; assembly: GCA_002927005.1. Lineage (NCBI taxonomy): Eukaryota > Fungi > Ascomycota > Eurotiomycetes > Eurotiales > Aspergillaceae > Aspergillus > Aspergillus pseudoterreus. The sequence goes on along the minus strand of PIJX01000017.1, from coordinate 1,689,959 downwards.
ATCTGCCTTATTTATCTTTTTATTCTATACTAAATTACTTATTTTCTAGCTATTTTTTAGTATATATTATATTTATTTACCTAATTAAAAATTATTTAAAGCTATATATAATTCTACTATCTATAATTAACTAGATTAGAAAGCCGGGGATAATTATTATAGAAAATAATATATAATAATAGACTAGAACTATATTTAATTAATTTAAATATAGCTTTTAGAGCAAGGTTCCTGCGATTTATAATAAAATTAATCTATAAAAATAACTATATATTCTAGATATTAATCGCGGCTAACAAACTATATATCTATATTATATTATAAACTATACGCTATCTATAGTAAGTTACTCTACCCTATATTCGCCTAGAAAAGAGAGAGTTAATATTAAAGTAAAAAAATTCGGGAGACTGCTTATTTCCTATTTTAGTTTAGTCAATTTATTTAGTAGGGCCCTAAATTGTTTATCTCTCAATAGAAGGTTTATCCTATAGTTAGAAAATTAACTTCTTCTTTCCTCTTTACTTATAGTATCCTCTATTCTATAGCTACTACAGCTAAGAATATAGTAGTATAGTAGAATAAATATCTATTCTATAAACCTAGAACTTCCTAACCAGACCCTGTTCTCTTTTCTAACCTATCTAATTATCTAAGCATCTAAATCTATTTTTATTTATATAGTGACTTACGTAGAATTTAAATAACAATATAAAAATACTATTTAAAAAAATACAGAAAAGTAAAAGAAAGAAAAAACTCTAAAAAATATAAAAAATATATTTAACTCTAAAGATTAACTAATAGAAAAGACGGTCGACTTTAGAAAAATTTAACTTTTTTAGTAGTATAATAGATCGAACAGAAAAATAATTTAAAAAAATAAAAAAATAAGAGCGTAGTATAAAAAAATATAAAAAACAGGCAAAAAGTTTAAAAAATATATAAAAATATAGAGAGAAACGAAAAATTAATATAAAAAACAAGTTATTTAAATTATTACTATTATTATATATATAGCAGTAGTAATTAAAAAATCAGCTTAGAAAGCCCCTTCAATAGTTAAAAATCTCTTAGCCTCTATAGCTAAGAGTTTATCTATATATTTATTTTTTGAAAAAAACTCACTTTCCTTAGTATTATTAGTAGATAATAATTAAAAAAAGCATCTAAAAAATAAAATAACTAAAAAAACTAAGATATTTATAAAAAATTAGTTATTTATAATAAAAAAAGAAATTTTATAAAGAGAGATTATTAAATAATACTGAAAAAGTATTATCTATTTATTTAAATACTTTATCTAGTAATAGTTTTAATTATAAAAGTTTATTTTTTATATATAATTATCGCTAATACACTAGAAAAATTAAAAAAAAGTCTAAACTAAATTCTAATAGCGAAAAAATATCTAACTTCTTAAATTAAGCTAATTTTTTTAGATAAGTTTTAACTATAAAAAGCTTTAGAAAAAATAATACTTTTTTAAATTTATAGCAGTAAATCTAAACTCTTTAAACTACTATTAGTAGTCACTATTCTAAAGATTTTACTTAGCTCTCTATATACTAATATATTAATTCTAAAAATTAAGGTTTTTCATTCCGTAGGACTAAATATAACTAAATTTTTAAAGATATTTAATATAACCTTTTAGAAGTACTAAGTTAAAAATACTAAAAAAATTAATTTATCTATTAGACTACTATAAATATGTAGTCTTTAAAAATATAAAAATAAAAAATATGAAAAAATAATTAAGCTTCTTAAAAAAAGTTATAAATAAAAACTAGGCTTAATAAACTATAAATATATAGTAGTTAAAATAATATATCTAAGAATTTTATAAGAAGAAAATAACTAAATATATAAAAAATTATTATTATATCTTAGAGAAATTAATAAAAAATTAAATAAAATTCTATCTCCATATATAGTAACTAATTAATTATTTATTTAATAGGATCAAAAATAAAATCTTATAAAAAAAGAATATTAACTTTAAAAACAGTACAGCTATAGACTATAATAAAATTTATATAGCTACTAAAAAGACAAAGAAAATAGTAAACCACCTATAATAATATAAAGAAAAAATCTCTTCAAAAAAATCTATAATTTTCTTTCTAAATATAAAAAACTATATTTTTTAAATAAAGTTAGATTTTTATTTAAATAGTTGCTATCTCTTACTAAGCAAGTTTATTAAACAGAAAATTAAAAAATAGCCTTGAAAAATAATAGAAAAAAGTAAAATTAATACTTTAGCCGACTAACTATAGTAATTATCTTTAAATTTTAAAAAGAAATTAAATAATTAAGAAATTTAATATATAAAAACTCTAATCTAAACTCTAGTACAAAATAAAGATTTTTTGATCTTATTCTTTTACTATAATAATATAGAATAAATATAATATATAAAAAAATCTAATAAAATATAGTTAATAAATACTATAAAAAAGATAACAATACAGTATTTTAAAAAATAAATTAAGAAAATATAGTTTTAAAATTACTGCTAAACTTCTATTTTTAAAATAATAAAATATTAAATTTAGTCTATAAATCTATACTATTTTAAAAATTTCGGACATAATTCAAAGATTAAAATTAACTCTAAAATATATTAAATATCTAAAAGTTAAAATTAATTTAATACTATAAAAATAGGCCTTTTTTCTAAAGATTCTATTTACTAAAAAGACTATCTTAGCCTAGACATTTAATAAGAAAAAGATTATTAGACTAAAAATATTATTCTTTATTAAAATGTAAATTATATTATATAAACTATAGTAGTAGAAATCTTTTTTAGTACTATAAATTTTTATATTAATTATAATTAATATCTTTAAAGAAAAATCATAAAATAAAATTATAGAATATAGCTATAAACTATATAATAATTATTTGTTTTTTATATAAAAGAAGAATAAGAAATATTAGCTTATTAATATAGCCTTATATCTAAATGCTATAATTTTAAAAAATATAGATATATCTTTTTCTATAAATAAATTTATAAAAAATTTTATAGAAAAAATAATTATATTTACTTTTAATCTTTTCTTTAAATATAATTAATTTATATTAGTAAAGAAATACTAGAATATAACAGTATTTTAAATAATTAGACTATTAAGAATAATAACATTATTTTAAAGATAAATAATTTAATAGCTATCTATATAAGAATAGTAAAATAAATACTTAGAGAATTAATACTTTTAATCTATAATATATTTTCAAATAATATTAGACTTAAAACTCTTTAAAATTAATATAATAATAAATTTTATATACTAGGTATACAATACTTTATTTTTAAATATTTAAAAATTTTAATAAAATATCTTATTATCTAAAGCTAGTAGGAATAATAATAGTAGCTAACAAGTTATAGTTTAAAATATTTATTATTAAAATTATTAGATATATTTATAACACGGCTAAACAATATCTAAAAAATTTAAAAATTCTAAAAATACTTAACTAGCTATTTTATATAAGCTTAACTAAAATATAAGTCTTTCTTAGACTAGTAATATATTATTAAATTTAGATTAAGAATTTTATTCTAATAACTACCATTTTTTATAATCTTTTTAAAAAAATACTAAATCTAAATAAATAATATAAGAATAGGAGTTAATAAATTAACTAAAAATTGCGTTAATTTTAGTTTCTATAATAATAACTCTATATTATTTAATGATAAAGCCTAATAAATCGGTTAAAAATTATAGAGAGATTATTATTATATATAATATTTTCAGTAAAAATTAAAGAGAAATTTTAATATAAGTAAAAGTCTAGGAAAAATATTAGTAATTAATTTAATATAAAAGCAGTCTTTAGAATACTACCAAAAAATATAATATTAAAAAAATACTAAACAGGTTTTTTAATTCTAAGGAAATTTCGCGTCTATATATATAGAGTTTACTTTATATTAAAAATAGATACTACTATCTTAGTAGTATAATTTAATTAAATTATCATAGATTTTTCTAGCGCTGTTATTATCAAATAGATTATATAATTCTAGCTTTTTTATTTTATAGCTTGCTATATAAGCAGAGTCTAGAATTCTATAATAAATAAGCTTTTAAAAAAGCTAGCTATACTAGTTAAAATCCTAGAAAACTTTAAAAAATTAATAAGAAGCTTAATAAAAAGCTCTATACTATTAAATTAAATAAAATAAATAACGCTAAAAATTCTATTAATTATTTTAATATAACTAAAGAATAATAGTTTAAAAAATTACTATAGATTACGCGATAGTTATATATATTCTATAAGCTAAAAGAATTAAGTAAATAGTAATATATCTCTAAAAAATAATAATTTAATTCCTTATTTATTTATTTATAAAGAATTTAGATACTAAAATAAAGAAAGTATCTCTTATTATATTGTAGTTAGATATTAGTAGAATAGGCTATATAAAAACATCGCTGTCTAAATTAAATTTTATAAATTTTATTAGAAAGTAGATAGGAAATATATATAAGAAAAGCTTAAAATCTTAAAATTTTTATTTCTCTTCTTTAAATAGTATATTAATGTGATATATATAATAGAAAATATATAAATTTTTACTATCTAATAGTCGCTGAAAAATTTCTTTTAAATTAAATTAAAGCTAGAGCTCTAAATACTTCTAACTCTAAATTAGTCGCAAAATTTAGATATAAAAAATTTTTTATTAATAGAAATATATTTAAATTTTTATTTTAGATAGAAGACTTAAAACTAAAGCTGTTACTAAAGTACTAATATAGCAATATAAAAATAAATATACTTAAGAATTTCTTTCTTTAATTATAAAAAAAATTGCTATACAGAAATTAGATATAAACTAATTTTTAAAGCGTTTTAAGTAATAACTATAAAGACTAAGATCTGTAAAAAATAATAACTATCTTCTATTTTATAGACTAATAAAAATATAACTAAAAATATAACTAAAAAAATAATAAGAATAATACTATTCTACGTTGTTATAAATATTAAAACTATTTTTCTAATTAAATTTGAGATTCTAATCTAGTAAATACTACTTTAGAAAATAATTACTAATACTAGTAAGTTACTAGCGATAAAAATATAATAAATTAAATATAGAAATACAGATTTCAAAGAAATAAAGCTATAATTATTTAGAAACTATAAAAGAAATTAGGAAGCTTTTAATAATAGTTATTAGATAAAATTTACGCTCTTAAAGAAAGATATATTAGTTTTATTATATAATCAGTTGGAAATATTATTTATAGAGAAGATATTTTTTAATAAATTAAACTATACTAAGTTCAAGAAATATATAATAATAAATCTTACTTTCTATAAAAATTTAATAGAACTAATTTCAAGATTTTTATTTAGAAAAATTATTTTAAAAAATTTTCTGATAAGCTCCGAAGAATAATATTAATAATAAATTAATCGCGATAATTCCGGAAATATTAAATAAAATCAAGAAAATATTATTTAATACTAAAGTCTAACTAATTTTAGTATCTAAAAATATTAGATTTAATTAAATATAGAATAAAATTTATATAACTAACTCTCGGAGCTTTATTTCAGCTAACCTTCTACTTATAGTAGTTATTTCTATATTACTAGCTAACCTATAGAAAAAAAGACTATTTAGTTTAGAGTCTTTTTACTTTATTATTTTATTTCTATTAATCTACTCTATTATTTTATTATTTTTTATTTCTTTATTCTTTACTTATTTTTTCTTATTAAAACTTACAGCGTCTTTTTTACTTACTATTACTCTTATTTTCTTTCTTAATTTCTTTTCTATTACTATTAGCTATATATATAATTCTTTAAACTTTTAATAAAATAAAAGCCCATCCTATATTAAAATAAAATTTAATCTTTTTATAGATAAATTTATTTATTCTCCCTATTTACTCTTTATATTTATTTTATATTAAAATAAAAATAAGCTTTTATATTATTATATCTAGAATCTAGAAGCCTTACTTTATTTTTTATTTTTATCTTACTTTTAATCTATACTTTATCTTAATTTATCTTTATCTTTCTTTTACCTTTAGATTTTACTTCTAATCTCTAGAAATATAAATACTTTCTTTTTTTCTATTCTTTATTTATTATCTTTATAAATTCTAATTCTCTAATATCTCTACCTTTTCTCTTACTATCTTTACTTTACTTTACTCTAAGTTCCTTCTAACCCTTTTATAATTAAAAATAGTCAATTTTTATAAAAAAAAGGGATACTTAGACTTATATAACCTAACCGCCGTACCTTAACTATAATCTAACTATAACCGCTTAGTTAGGTTAAAAATCTATTTTATAATCTATCTATTAGTAGCGCAGTTAACCATAGTTAACTATTATATTAGTAAAAATTGCTAAAAGATCTAAATAAATAATTTTATTATTTTATTAGGAAGGCGGTCTAAAGTAGCAGAAAATTTAGGCAGAAATTAAACAGAAATTAGATAGAAAATTGCTTATTTAGGCCTAGTATGGTTAAAAATAGTTAACTACGGTAGACCGGTTAAATTATATAGAACTTTTTAACCTAACCGCAGTATAGTAGGTAGGTTAATTTTTTTCTATAACCTACCTTAACCTAACCGTGTGCAAGTCTAAGGATACTATTAATCTCTAAAACTATAATATTTAAATAAAATAATTACTTAATTTAGATTGGTATTATGGTAATTCTAACCGAAAATATAGAGTTTTAAGAAGAATTTAGCGTAGAATCGCTTATTTCTATTATTATTCTTCTCTATTTTTAATATCTATCTTTCTATCTTCGCTTTTACTCTAAAAAATTATTAAAGTTTTATTTTTTATTAGATCTATCACTTTATATAGCTATAAAAACAAAAAATATCTTAGATAGCTCTAACAAAGAAGAGAGCGGCTCTAATTATTTTAGATAAATCTAGCAGTATAAAAAAGAAGAAAAAAATCCCTTAAAGGAAATAGTAAAGAATTAGCTAGAAAAACCTATATAAAGTATGTAAAAGACTGTTAAAGCAGTAAAAGAAGCGATATAACTAGTAGGAATATTAGTAAAAATAACTATTAAAATATATTTTATATAGATACGCGTAACTAATATAAATCTAATTAATTTTATTCGCGCCCTTCTCGAGCAATAACCTAAGAAAAATTTAAAAAATAATATAGCTATTATAGCGGCAATATTTTTTAAGTAAAAATAAGAAATTATAAATTTTAAATTTACTAATTTGTATAGTTAATTAATAATTTTAAAGATATTAATTTAAAAAAACCAGAGAATTAGCTAATATAGAACTAACTCTAAGTAATAATAAAAATAGTCTAAAAAATTAGAAAATAATTAACAAAAAGCGCGAAAAACTTATTAATTATTTTAGTAAAAATAAAGTTATCTATCTCCTTAAAAATAGCTTAAAATTTATTTATTATAAAGATTTAGTAAGCCTAGCCGTAATAGCTGAAAAAATAAAATATTTTTTAGAGCGATTAATCTTTAAATCTATTTCTAAATTATTAAGAGTAAAATAAAGAAAAAAACAAAATATTCTTAGAATTATTTATCTTAGTATAATAGACATTAGAAATATAAAAAAAGCTATTAAAAAAAATTCGGGAATAACTTTTATTAACTAATAAAATTTAGACTTGTATATAGTTAGGTTAAGGTAGGTTATAGAAAAAAAATTAATCTACCTGCTATACTGTAGTTAGGTTAAAAATTTCTATATAATCTAACTGATCTACTATAGTTAACTATTTTTAACTACACTAGGCCTAAATAAGTAATTTTCTATCTAATTTCTATCTAATTTCTATTTAAATTTTCTGCTACTTTAGACCGCCTTTCTAATAAAATAATAAAATTATCTATTTAAGCTTTTTAGCAATTCTTAGTAATATAATAGTTAACTATAGTTAACTATACTACTAATAGATAGATTATAAAATAGATTTTTAACCTAACTAAGCGGTTATAGTTAGGTTATAGTTAAGGTACGGCGGTTAGGTTATTTAAATTTTAATATTCCTTTTTTTTTTTAAAAATTACTATTTTTTTTTTTAAAAAGGGTTGAAGGAAATTTTAGTAAAAAAAAAAAAAAAAAAAAAAAAAAAAAAAAAAAAAAAAAAAAAAATAAAAAATATAAAAAAAAAAAAAAAAAAAAAAAAAAAAAAAAAAAAAAAAAAAAAAAAAAAAAAAAAAAAAAAAAAAAAAAAAAAAAAAAAAAAAAAAAAAAAAAAAAAAAAATAAAAAAAAAAAAAATAAAAAAAAAAAAAAAAAAGAAGAAAAGAAAGAAAAAGAAAAGAAAGAGCCTGGGGGATTTTGGTTATGACGTGAGCGTTGGATTTTTTTTTTGATTTTTTTTTCCCTTTGCTCTCTAAATTCTGCTCTTTTTTAATTATTTTCTTATTTTCTTTTCTTTTCTGTCTCGGTTGTTTGTAATAAATACTGGTAGGGCAGCAAGGTACCAAATTCTGCTTCCGAGGATGAAAAGCAAGCCGAGCAGAGACAATCGAGATGTGGGTTCCGGCAAGTCAAGGAAAAGAAACGAAAATGTGTTATTGTTACAAAGGTACTAGTCGGTGGAGGTTCAACAAGTTAGAAGATATGTGCGATGCAAACGTGTCACTCTCAGTATACGGAGTACATCAAGCAGTCAAGGAGTAGATGAGAATCTGGGGGATTTGGACCGCGGACGGAATTCCCTTTGAAACGCCTCCCTTTCTCCCAGTAGTGAAAGACAAGAAGATCATATCAGGCAAGGTAGCCCACCTACGGGGCTCGACTAAAATAGACAGTTGATAGTGTTCTGCAGGGGGCAAAACACACTTCTCCATGTGACAAAAGTGCGAAGGAGACGCATGCCTGGCGCAGATGAAGAGGTCTAAAGATGACAACATCTTAATTCTTGCAGAAGTGCAATCCAATGGAAAGCAGCAGCGGTAATAATCTCACTCAGCGATGAATAGTTGCCAAACCTAAAAGTGATAGATGGCCGGATTGGATACAGCCAAACGCACGAAGACGGAGGTGATTCAACTCGTTCCAGCCAGTCGTGCATGCCTAATGATGAGATTAGATTCTGCTCAGAATTTTATTCTACCCTCTCCCCCCTCAGCTCGACTTGCGTGCAGAGCGATGGACTACGTACACTCTACTCCGTACGGAGTAGGTGCTAGTTAAACCATGCCAATTCATAGGCTAGGAAAAACTCATACTAAGGCCAATAATTCAAACCGGGACCCAGAAAAAAAAAATAACGATGGTTCTTTGGGTCGCCGACTCGCCGGTCCGTCCGGGAGGCAAAACGGTTGGGTCAAGCGCGCCAAAGCGACACGAGACGCAGGGTGCGAGGCCCACGGCTGACGGAAAGCGGAAAGGCGGGAAGATTCGCCAGATGGAGATCTCGCCCAAGGGATACAACAGACCATCCTCTGGGTCGAATGGGTCGAAACTGGGGACGCCGCGAGGATTGGAAACCATCCCGGGTTGCAATCCTCGCCGTCCGTCCAGAATTCTCTCATCGCCAGAAAAGGATTCTCGTGGCCGCGTTTCCATCTGAAGTATCGGCTTGGATGGGATAGGCGATCCTCATTGGTTCCCATGGACAAAGCACGCGGGTAGTTAATTAATTCGTTGCTCGAATGAGAATCCGGAAAGCCGATATTTTCACCCGGCGATAGCTGATATTGGACTGGGGATGATAAGATGGCTACCTAGGTAGGCAGCGTACATGGGGATGATCAGCATTCAATATGCAGAAATAAGAGGAAAAGAGGAAAAGAAACATATGCTACACATTACTATTCCATTTCGTAGTAAATTTCACCAGATACATGGAAGATCTATTTTCTGTAGGCTGGGACTGATGAAGACGGGTGGAGAGGAAGAAGAACGGTCCGCAGGCATGGGTGGACCCTTGTCCAGCACGCCAGCGACCCATAGACATGGACGGGGAGTCTCCTAAGACGCAGCTAAAGTATTGATGGTTCCATGGGGATCACCTGAATCGTCGGAGGCCCTTCGGGTTGGGCGTTTGGCAGGGCCCACCGACCACTCGGGGCGCAACTATGGGGAGTCTAGAGCCCGAAGAGGGGCTAGGTTTGTCCAAAGACGCGAAATGACGCCGCATGACGGAGCTGCCTGAGGATACGCCGGGACGGGTAAAGGCGCCGTGACCTCCACCGACCTTCCGTCTCCAGCTGGTGGGTTCGTTCTGGGTTTTATCATTCGCTAATTCATGCCCAAAAATCAACTGCTCCTGCAGCTTGGCCGAGTTAGTGGTTAATTATTTTCGTAATTACATCGGTATGGCGGACCATACCGGTACTTTATCTGGACTTATGGTGCCTACTAGGTACTCCGTAGGTACCTACCTAGATAGTTAGCTACCTAAGTTACCTACGAAATAAGTGTACGCTACAGATGTTGACATTAAACAACAAAAGAAATCAGTTTCATTCATTTGCTTTCTTTCTTTCTTTCTTCTTTCTTTAAACTTCGCTACACCAGCCCTTTCCAAAGTTCGTATGACTGCGGCTGACACACATCGAGCTATCCCAGTTTCAGTACATGAGCCGCTGCGGGTTTGGGGCTTTGGTCTGCGTACTGTACCTAGATGGGAACGGCCTGCAGTAGGTAGGTACCTAAAGAGCAGGACAAAAGGCCACTTTCGACGCAGAAGGATCAGGCCCCATCCTCGCGCAGCGGCGTTCTCCTAGATCCTTCTTCATGTCCCGAATAAAGAGTGAGACACCATACTTAGGCAATACGCCGGCATTTAAGCCTCGTTTTTCACCAACATCCATGGTTCCCTTCGAGGAGAGGGATTCTACTTCCTGGATCCACCCCGGGTAATGCCCGAGTAGAAAGAAAAGAGGGGCTGACGGCCCGTGGATGGCGAAAAAGAATCGAAAGGAAAAAAAGAGCCCTACCACAGGCGGTGCTGCGCACTAAAACCTCCCATACTCCGTATTGTACACAATCATGCAGACCTGCAGAAGATTAATAATCACCACCGTCATGCGGCCTCCGTTGGTATCTGCATACAGGGAGTTTGCTAGAAGAAAACTCCGCATTTCACGTTACACTAATTTCTGACAGGCAGCAAAAGCTTGGATATATACGGCCAGGGCCTCGAGCGGACGAGTCCAACACAGCACAAAGGGGAGAAACAAACGACAATCCTGCTCACGACCGTCCCACCTTCATCCCTTTGTCCTGCCCCTCTTCGATTCCCCGCCGCCTCGTGTCCTCAATTTGCACTAGGGATAAGGGTACCAAAGATCGAGGACAAATGGAAGGCCCAAAGCCCGGTTGCTGGGATTTCCGTTGCTCTCGGCCGGGGCAGTCTAAACGACACATGGTTTTAATAGCAGGGCGCTGTGAACCGTGGTTGGGGATCGATTAGTGTACCAGCATTCGGAGGAACTGTTGTTGTCACTGTATATCATCATTTCCTGCTCACAGGGGGTCCATTAATTTTTTTTCTTTTTTCCTACGGAGCATATTCTCGAACGGGGGTGTAGTGGCTCATCCATCAAAGTGGGTGCCTCGCTGCTTACCCCCCTTCCATCCATGATGCTATCTTCGTCCATACCGCTTGGGAAGCTTCCCTGGACAGTACATACATACGGGTACGGTATGTGCGCCTCGCAGTAGCGCCCGCGTGCATGCAGCGGCTCGTTCACCAGCCGTGTTTGGGCTATCAAGGGAGCCGACAGGGTGCCTTCTCGGGGAACCAACCTCGATTGGGACACACATACATATGGAAAGGTAGGGGGTTAACGAGTCAAGCAAACAGCCATGCCATGGACTAGATTGCAAATCGTCCTATATCGATTACTTCTGCATTGGTACCTTACCAGACTGATCCTTCACCCATCGCAGGCCGTGTCGCCGCTCGTTTGTAGAGACCACTGCACCTATTATAGACCACTTACCTATTTTGGAATCTTCAGCACCCTGCATAACCAGGAGAGGCATGAAGAATTGAATCTCCAACCGGCTACGAACCGAGTCCGACCGAGGAGAAGTCAAGGCTCCATCCATGATATTGAATATTTAGCGTCGCTTCTCATCTAAATTGCCCGGATCGATCGGGACCTCATTCCACACAAAAACACCCCGTACTCATGCGCGGCAGGGTCCCTTGCATTCCGGCGATCGGGGGATCAATTCGCAAACGGCCCAGCCCGTCCGCAAGGGACATGGGGACAATCGCACTGGACCTTTTGGGAGGATTTTCTTAAGCCCCAGACAGATGCACACGATCGAGCGTCTTGTCAATGGCCAGGTGGTATACATTGCGTTGCAATGCATACGGAATGCTCGAATCTGCGGTCGCGTGATTCATGCGTCAGATCTTGGACGCCGGACTTGGTTCATCTGCTTCCATATGCTGATCGTCTTTATATGCGTCCAGAAGGGGTCTCTACCTACACCCACACGATGGTGTTCCAGCACTTAGTTCAGGTTGACTCGGGACAGTACGTAGGAGTGTACAATCGGATCACGCAGGTTCTTGTTAGTCAATTCCCAGAACAATCGCTCCGGTTCTGTTCAATACTTGGGATATGATAGTCGACCACAATCCCGACCGACACCGACGCAAGTCTGCGGATGTTTACTCTGCCTGTAAGGTAATGATATTGGTAGGTGAAGTGCTGGTGCAGTGCCGTGTCGTCATACCCGTCCCGAGGACAGGGATTCGGGGCTGGATTCGTGGGTTGATGAGCCGGGCAGCGGCCCTTCCCATGGATTCTGTCCGTGCCGGTAACCAGCAATCCACTTCACTTCAAGGACTCCCAGACTAGTGATACGAGACCCAGAGAGGTCATGAGGAGAGAAGGAAGATGAGCGAGACAGGATTGACCCCGCAGGAGCGATTAGAATTTTGGGGGCTTCAGAAAGAACGATGCAAGTGGTCCGTTCAAGGGTTTAAGCGACAGCCGCAAGGGGATTGGATTTCTAGATGCACAAGGACAATCCTCAAGAAATCGAGGGCTGGGTTCTGGTTGGATCCAGCAAGGAAAGGAGCGCTCCGAACCGTAGTCGCACGACAGTTGATTGGCGTCGGATGATCCTTTTGATTATTTTGATTATCACTATTGAGTGCATGGGACAGAGGGAGGTCCTCCCCTGATGAGAGGGGACAATGATCGGTTCCGGTGATACAAGTGCGGTGAGTGTGTATTGTTACTCCGTATGTACCTTATGCCGTTGATTGGATCGGCAGACCCCGTCCATCGACCGTTCCATGGATCCGGAAGACCGGTGGTAACTGCAACTGGAAGGTCTGGAGGTCCATCCGTCACCCCCATGAGCACGATTTGCTTCGAATTGCAGTGGCGATGAAGGAGGGGAGGGGCGTGTTTCTTGTATAGTGTGGATTCGAGCGGATATGGGGCAAAGCATTCGATGATCTCTCTGTCCTGGGCTGTGGAGACTGGTGGGAGCTAGGGCAAACGAGGATCAGGCGGTGAGGCAGTGATGGTCGTCGCTGCTCACGACCACCGCCCGATGGGCCACGCTGGATGGTGAATTGACCCGACGCTTATCGTCATGGTGGGGAGATGAAGCTGATCCGCTGACTGTTTTCAGCTGAGAAGAGCGCCGCCGCCGCCGCCGACAACGACGATACCGATATACCTGGTCGATTGTATTGCGGATGTCTCAGTCGGCAAATTGATGGTTACAGAATCATTACATTGTCCGTCCGTAACGCGACTCGAAGAGTCCATACATAAGCCAGAGCTTTTTGCCAAATCATGTGCGGATTGACCTGCAATTTTGTTCTCTCACACGGAGTAGAGAAGGAAACCGACTGTCCAACGAGGCCATCCCTTCTCAACGACATCTTCATTATACTCCGTAGTTCCGGGCGCGACGCGATGGGGTAAATTATCATCTCAGCGTCAATAGTCGACACCTGAAGATAGAATCAACAGAGGGGCGCAAAAAGTGGGCGCGGTTCCCGGTGGAGGGCCCTAAGTTTCCCGGTGCTACAGCCCTGGGACGACGCCAGGAGGGTATTGTCCTGACCCGACCCGATCGGTGGCACTTCATGGTAACTTGCATTAGCGTAGCTTGGCTTCGTTTGTCTCTCAAAGGAGAAACCGCCGGCCGGTCGGGGCACGAAGAAAAAATAAATCGATATTTTTTTGGTCACGTCTTCGTGCATCGCATCCAAGAACCGGGATTCGTTTGCGGGGTCTGCTGACAGGTGCGCCAATCACTCCCGTTGCGAACCTGGCTAGAATCCTTGTGTCCTGCGTAATCTCGTTCCCTCTCGGGGCGAAACTCTGGCGGCGGCGGTGGTGGTCGGAATTTGACGAGAACCCCACCGAGCACATGGGAGCGAGATGGGAGCTAACGGTTAGGTGGAAGTTAAGAAATCGCGGGCAACGCATGCGATTTGCTGTCAACTGGTCCTCATCACACCTCCATCGTCCGGAGTTCAACTTCCTGCAACCTATAATCACACAGGAATACCTCTGCGCCACCTTCAACCCCCACCGCCATGATTCAGATTTGGTTTCGTTCTCGGAGGGGCTTGTTATCGGAGGAGGGTGTGGTTGAAAGGGCTCGAGGGCTGCATGACATCGATCGTGTGACTTGGGTAAGACCGAGTGACACTTGATGACTTTTGATGCCGAAGGAGATGGCCACCATCTCAGAACCTGACGTGAGACAAGGACTGCTGAGAAATACGAAGAATTGGTCGAATGATTGACTGGCCGGAGAGGCCGCGAGAAAGATTGCCTTCTCAACTTGACCAGCGATGGTAAGAAGGATGAGGATGACGGTCGCAAAGAAGACACCAACCAGAGGAAGAGGCTGGTGTGATCCGGATGCAGGTGCTTGGTGTCAGGGCGTTGGGCAACCACCATTCATGAGAATGGCTGTTCTGTCGCTAGTCGTCTCCTGGACATGTCCACGACGGGCCGCCCCGACTCCCGCCGATCTTTATGCATGAGGTTGAAGTAAATAATGTCGGTGAAATGCGACCAGGCCAGAATGGCCTCGGCTTCCGTGCTTCAGGTGATCAGGTACTTTCTTGCCAGAATGGCCCCTCCCTGGATGCATCCAGGTAATTAATATATATTCCTGGCGGCGTTATTGGTGTTAGGTATATGCGGGATTTCAAAGGAGCCTCATCCTCAGCCGTCCCCATTAACACCGGTTCCTATAATCTCTCGCTCCCTCCCTCCACAAGAGATCCTACCACCACACGTGGTCTCGGAGGATTCCATCAGCATGATGCGATGGATTCGCAGTGTTGACGAATTTGACAGTGATCGGAGTACGTGATACACGCTCAAGCAACGCAACTCCGGGTTGATGGGCTGTGCGGAGACGCCCTCACTATCAGCTATCTTGATTACAATTTCCTCCCGTTAGATCCGCGGTTCAGACAGCCACTAGGCGCATCATCATGCTTTATTCCTGACTTATATCAGGCTGGACTAACGAAGATGACCACGATCTGAATTCTTTGGTGCCTAGCAGACAAAGGCAGGTTCCGTTCCGTACGGTACCGAAACCGAATTCCAGCAGTATTACCAATACGGTAACATGGTTCCACGGTACGTACCGCCTCGCGCTGTCTTACTGCTTTTTTTAATTATTTTTTTTATTCTATCTCTCTTCCCTCCCCTCCCTTGCCACGTTTTTTTAATTATTAAAATCCATCAAAAAACGGATGTTCCAATCGGCGCGGTGCATTGCCGTCCGCGTCTTTCCGTTGCCGCTAAAACCCACTCACCACGCAGGTAATTGCGGGCTAGTGTCGACCTACTCTGACTATCCTCAGCTCCGTCCGGCCCTTTGTCTCCGGAATCTCCAGAAGTCTGCTCCACTTCAGCTAACGTCGAGTCGCCTTGGCCGTCAGCGAGATCCTGAGGGCCCCATCGACACAGCTGGCGACCCTCTTGGGGCGACCGACCGACCGACCGACCACGCAAGCGAGTTCTGCGGCCAGAATCCTCAGGCGCCCATGCAACGTGCATATCCTCCTGTCCATGTATGGTCTACACCTCCCACAAGCGACGGGTTTGGTGTTGCTATCACGTTGATGGCGGCGTTTAGCAGCCAACCCGGTATAGCGCTGACTCGTCCACAAGAGGAAGGGGGCGACGGGAAAAACAAAAACAAAAAAAAAAAGCAAACGGAAATTGAAGTTCCAATGAGAAAAAGGAATGCCACAAAAAGGGAAAAGGAAAAGAAAGCGCACCAAACAGAATGCCTGCTAAGGTGGGCGCCGCCGTCTGTGATCATCGATTAGCCCGCATACGGATTCAATCACGTGATTCAGCCCGGCCTATGAGAGCACGCCGACGCAAAGACTATCTCTACTTTATCTGCCGCCTTGGGCTGGCGTGCGTGCGTGCGTACGGAACACTTGGTGACGGGCTAATGGTGGAAGCGCACGGCGACGGCCCATGGTTGCGTTGGGTTGGATGGGCTTAGGCGGGTTCGACGAAGGGAACCGAAGACGCATGCGCTTCCTCCTCCAAACGCCCTGTCCGGGCTCTCTCCCTCCCTCCAGGGCAGGCCGTCATTCTTCCTTTGCTGTCCTCGATTAACAGGGGAGAGAAGAAGACGCGGTAATGCATGGGCGCAGAGCGAGCAAAGGACGGGTCGAGACAAAGCTGCAAACAACGGTGTTCAGAAAGCAGGAAGGTACCTTGTCGGCCTTGTCATTTTAGGCCCACAAGCTTGGTCTTTGCAATTTTTGGACGGGGTTGGGCTGGTCCCTGTGTCATCAGTTTGTTTACTATCGTCATCGCGATCCTCCTCCCTCATTCCACCTCGAGTCATCCGATGGCTCCGGGCGCATCAACCGGAGATCAATGTGATGACCCGGCATACGGATGTGACACGCTGTACGAGGCTATTCAGTTGTACATGCTTTCTCCCTTCGGGTCATGTTCGTTCGTCGCGTGACGATCGCACAGGTTAGACTCGGAAGAAGGGGAACGAACGGATATCGTGATGGATGCCTGACATTCTAGGGATTATTAGGCCCGTCTTTGGGCTTGCAGGTAGGATACTTTTCCCGTTTTGATGGAATCTTATTCTAGTTTTAGACTGGTTCGCAATCCAAGCACTTGCTCCTTCGAGCCATCGAGACGAGGTGGCGAAGGGGGCCGGTCGGTCATCCAGACAACAACCCACAGCCCCCGACGCAAGAACAAAGACTGACCGGGGTCTCTGCCCAAGCTAAGTAACGGTTGCGATCAGGCAGGTCCCTGCCGCATGATATCCATCGCTACCAACCGACAGACGCCCCCACAACCACTGACGATCCGGGCAATTGGGTCTCAGAGCCATCAGCTAACTTTAAGCGTACGGAGTAAGAGATGAAAGGGCCTAGCGTTGATGCGCTTGCCCCAGCGGGAATGGGAGGACCAGAAGGGGATTCAACCAGCAAAAGAGGCTAAGAGGGAAAACGGGGCGCATACCTAGACGCGCTTCGAAGCGCGGAAGATCGCCCCCAACTGTTCCGCACGGTGTCGACTCGAGCTATTTTCTATCTATCTATCTAATTTCGAAGCCAAAAGCCGTCGTTCCAGACGAATAGATGGATCCTAGGTCCTGCCGTGCCGCGATATCTCCGTCCGTCGTAGACAGAGCCGTGTCCGGACACAGCCCTCGATCGATGTATCACATTGATGTCTAGTTTGCTCGCGTCCCCCCGCATGGTTCGGCTTCGCGTTCTCCAGATGTCAGTTCCCTAAACAGGGCCCGGTGTTTTGCCGCTGTATGCAAGGAGACTGGGCCTTTATCGGCGTGGAGAACTTTACCTCGACTTGGTCCCGATCCTGAGGTGCTCGCACTACGTCTGATATCAGTGATGATGACGCCGTCAATGGACTTTGTGTAGTCACGAAAGGGTTTGATTACTGCTCGGTCGGTTATCCTGGACATTCTACGTTCCGCTAGGGACTTCGATATGGGGTGCGAGAATACGCGGATACGGTCAAGATATATATTGCTTTTGTCCCACAAAGGGACCTCCAGAAACTCATTTCTGAGGCAGTCATCAAAGCTACAAATATAGAAATCCAATTCTCTACGTTAGATTGAATAGAAATAGTTGTTCTGTGTATCAGGCTCTTCCAGGCCTTCACACAATCTCCCGAGGCATGTTCGATAACGAGGCGCAACAAATCGCGACGACCAACCACATCAACAATAGACGTACGGAGAACAATCAAGAAACTGTGCATTGGTGTACCAGACACTCAGTCAATACAGATGCCAATTATGCAGGTTGGAAGGTCGAGGGCTGATAGCTGGAAGGGTAATATGTCCGCCCAGTATGGATCTCCCCCCATCGCCTCATCGCCACCCCTACTCTGTATATAAAGGTTAATCGTACCATCATTGCAAATATTAACAGCACCAACCAAGAAAGCGAGATACATTTGACACAGTATCTCTTCAAGGAGTTGTTCTACATTGACCATCGTCCACCAGCCAACCACTCTATAGGTAAACGAAAAGAAGAGAACTCCTCGGAAAAGGGCATGGAAAAATCTGACCTCTCAACTGAGGGGACCAACAATGATCGTCTCCGATCCTGAATCAGGCAACTCGGCAAGGGCATGGATGAGCGTGCCTACTATTATTGAGCGGAAAGTTCCACTAGGATCTTGCCGAGTCAAATCACAATAGCCAACCGACAACGACAAAGTTCATGGCTTGCATCTATTCTAGCCAGAGAAAGACGGCCGTGCAGTCGGCCTGCAGCGTCCGAATCCTCATCTGGGGACGACGTGTCCTCCCGGTCGTTCTGCGTTGCAGCGTTGCGTCCTTCGCGATGACGAGAGGCGAGAAGGGCGGGGGAGGCGAAGACCACCCACACCCCCCGAAGGACACGGGATCAGCCATTTAGAACAGGAATAGGAGAAGGGAATGATCGTGCGTCGAAAATCCGATTCCCCACCCTGCCCCAGCCTACTACGGAGTGAAACAAGGGCGTAGTCATGCGTTTGACAGGTTTGGGCATTGATGCAGAGCTGATGTGCACATCGCGAGCAGGAGATTCGTGAGTGCCATGGACGGATTCGCCCGCGTGCAGGTGGATGTGGATATTGTTTCCTGCTGAAGATGGGGGAAAGCCGTGGAGCTGACGGGATGCCCGACGGGCCGGTTGCGGCGCGCGGACAGCAGGCCATCATCCCATGCACGTCAGGATAACCATGGTCTGGGGCTTATGACCTTGTCCATGCCCAAGGATTGGACATGGCGGTCACCGTCATTGGGGGGATGGGGGAGTAGCGGTAAGGAAGAGCCGGCACTAGGACGAGACAGCCTGAGGTCTTAGCAGGGAAAAAAAAAACCTTGTCCTCCGCGTATCGAATCTACAGGACACAACTCGTTGTAGGGAAACAAAAACAGAAACACAAAACGCATGTCATTGCGTGTATGGCTCGGGCTTAAAGCTCTAAACCCGTCGAGCCCGTTTAGGGCTATGTAAATCCCGGGGAGTCTTCCTCCCATCAACAGGCTTGGGAAAGGCGGTTACGTACAACGGACGGGGCGACCCGAAACATGGATATCAGGGCGAGGACAAAGCCCGATAAACAAAGAGACAGATTGGAAGGGAAGGGGAGTGTACTCAAAAAATTGTAGAACAAAGAATACTTACACACCTCCTCAGCGTAATTGGTGACACTGTCGTCATCTCCAAGACAGAACACAGGACCTTTCACTCTGCATCGTCCGACTCAGAGCCATCATCGAGGTCCACAGAATCGGGCATGACGACGCTGTTCAGATACGTAACCTATCAGGTGACAACGTCACTCTGTCAGTAAGATTATTCTCCCACATCTCAATCGTGTCTTATCCTTGTCCACCCCCTCAGTAGAGCAGATAGAAAGGTGGGTATCGCCGTCGTGCCCGAAGCCACACCGCTGAAGTGGCTCGAAGAGGAAAGGGGACCAAGAGGGGACAGGGGTGTAAAGGGCCTCGTAACTGATACGATGGGGGGCTAGGATCCAATAGACGCAAGCGCGGTAGAGCGGAGAAGCCAGCAGGGGGGAACTAGGAGGGATAGCTTACAAAGGGCTCCAAGATGCCAATGAAAGTCGCAATTCTGTCCTGCGCGTCGGGACTTAGGAGCTCCTCATCGGCAAGAGGCTTGCCAATGGTGAAACTGCGCAGGCGGAGTAATTGGATGTTCTCGTTGTCCAAGTCGTAGCCCTAGAGACGAGATGAGCAGGTCAGTACTGTTATTGGACAAAGCCCCAAGACCCGCCGCGCAAAGCATCTGCTGAACCATGGAAACAGATGAGACGGTGTCAAAAACTCTTCCACGCAGTGGGACAAAGGCCTGCCGTGCTAAAGTAGGCGCAGCAAATAGTACAAAGTAGACCCAAAGCGAGCCCCCAGGGGTTTGTGTTCAGGCTACTGCCCTGGAAAACACCCCCCGACAGACATGGGTGCGTCCCGTCCGCGGCTGCGCTTGCACCAGCGAGACACCCCCGAGCAGACCCGCTCCCAACCATGGTACAGTTGATGACCTGGTAGTGTACCTGGGAGTTTCATCAAAGAGCTCAACGTGGGTTCATGATTCTACCCTCGAACGTGTTACTGCTCCTTTGAGGGCTGCCTTGAGAATATTGAACCGTCGGGTCCCCAACTGTTCGATGATGGGTTGTCCCGGGGTAAGTTTGAGCCTCCTGGGCGCTCCCTGAGGCAGCATTGACCTCTGCTTTGAAGTATTTCCTCCATTGAGATGGGACGGAATCATAGCCTTTTGTTTACAGCATGAATCTCGCTGTCGTGGGATGCTAACCAGCAGGAGACCCATCCCCTATTGATGGAGTGCGCCCGGAAGACATCAACCACCCTCGGAACGCGTCGTGTGCAACGCCAGTCGATCGATCCGATGAGAGATGCAAATGGGGGTTGAGTGCTTGAAGCCAGAGACCATGGCTGGCCTCATACAGAACAGTCTAACTTACCATTGGTTTGGTTTTCAGGGCCGATTCTTTGTTCTGGGAGACAAAGGCTTTCACGGCTCCTTCCTCATCGTCCACACCACCGAAGAACTCACGGCGCAGTCCCTCCTCGTTCAGTACGGCCTTCAGACGATGAGAGTTATTGTCGATCTCTTGTCGGACCAGCGCGAGTTTATTGGCCTCCGGATGCCAGAGCCCAGCCCCTGAACGCCGAATTTCGTTAGCGAGTGTTCCTTCCTGTATATGACAGCCGCCATGATCCGTGTCTACAGCTCGAGACAACGTGGATATAGAAGCGAGATATAACGACGTCGATATGCGAGCTCAAGACCTGGTGCGACCGCGGGATGAGCGGCTTAGCTGGACACAACTTACCGACGAAGCAAGATCCGGGTTGACAGTGGACATAATACGCAGCATAAGGGCCTTTTTTCCCGGTGCGGGACCTAAGATGAATTAGACGGACGAAAGACTAATCCGTCGCTGGGTAAGGGCATACCATGCTGCTGAGAAATGGGTCTGTGGCGGTTAATATGATGCGGATCGATGCATGGGTTGCTGTCCCATGAATAGACATACCTTATATGGAGTGGGGTCTTTGCTGAACCTGATATCTCTGTGTATCCGGAATACCTAGAGACATGAAGTGTTAATGCAACTGCCCTTCTCTGCTTTGAATTCCCTATCCTCAGGATTCGTCTACTTCTCGGCACTATGGCACTTACCATGTCCTTCACAGGGAGTTCCGGGACCGTCTCGTCAATCTCAGTAACCTTCTCCGTGAAACTCTCGACAAAGGTTTCCCAGTCTTTCTTGGACGCACGATAGTCTGCATCGTGCGCTGCAGCGAGAAGGGTACATGTCAGCTATACGCGCGCCGGCATTGACGGAGCTCTCACCTTTGAGCCATGCTCTCTCATTGTTCTTGGCCAAGTCCTTCAAGAAGAGGAGCGTGTTGGGATGCAGCGTATGATCTTTGTAGGGCACATCGCCGGGGTCCCTCGCTTTGGGCTTCTTGATGAAGACCTCTTTTCCTGGGCCAAGGCCAGTTTTGACGCCTTCTTTCCAGAGCTGTTTGTCTTCCAAGGCGGCTGAGTCGGACTCGGCGCTTGCGTTGTCCTCCTTTGACTCGTTCTTCACCTTGCCGGCCTTTTTCGCTTTCGTCTGCTTGGCCTTGGGCTTGCTAGCCATTTCTTCGGCTGAGGGCGACTCCTCCGAACCGCCACTAGCGGGCGCATCATAGTCCGACGTGGGATCCTCGGGTTCCGATGAGGGATCGGAGGGGGACTTGGAGTCGCCGGAATTCTCAGTTTGAAAATATTTGCTTTTCTTCTTGGTGGACCTGACAGGCTTTGCTTCTGTCTTGCTGCTTTCTTGAGGTTTCTGCCTCTTGGGCTCGGGGTTTGCGCTGGCGGAGAGCCTAGCAGACGCGCGCCTTTTTGGTGCTGGCGCAGCTGGAGATGCCGCTGCGGGAACGGCCCGAGACGATCGACGAGACATTGGCAAACGGACGGCGACTGTGGACGACGGGGGTTTGTCGGGTCTGGAGAAAATGGCACGGTGATAATATAGGGATAACACGAGTAATATAATCAGCTATGACCCGGAATCGCGGGGGCGCAGTCAATATTTCATGGATGGGATCGGCCCCAGGGTTGGATGCGATGGCATTAAATAAACGTTTCAGGTTGGTCTAGAAGGGAGTTCGATCTGGAAAATAACGGGGGCTATCTGGCAATCGATAGACACGGACAAAGGGACGGGGCGACGTCAACCAGGAGGCTGGTAACTTCTGGGGGCGCTGTTGGCGTGGGAATGGCGGGCCACCGCTAAAACTTGCTAGTGCGGCCGTTCGGGACCGTGAAGGATTTGCGGGACAAGAAACAAAGCCGAATTTTCTTTTTGTAGGTGTATATCATTCCCGACGCGATCTGGGTCCACCGCTAGCTCCGATCACGTATAGCTTCTTTATTGATCTCTTTCTTGCATATCGATTCCTGCGACAAAAATATCCAGAAAGAAACGCGCAGCTTGAAACGTGGGATCCGCTCGCAGCGTCCTCGAGAGACCCGTCACTCACCAGTACCATGGCAGACACAAGACTTGTCCCAAGCGCCTTTGAAGCTCGGAAATCAAAGATCCTCGCAGAACTTTCCATTCCAGATGCCGAGTACACGGATCTGTCCCCCAAAGGGTCCGTGGATGAAGGCATCCGTGATCTCATCCAGGACATCAACGGGCTGCCCGGACTGGTGACCACGAGTAGCTGTGCTGGACGGATCAGTGTGTTCTTAGAGGGGAGAAAGAAACAACCTCAGAGATCCCCAGAAGAGCAGCAGCGACAGTTTGCGCCGTCGGGGGGCAAAGGGGCGGGGAAATGGCTGTATGTCTCGCATGACCCTCTGGAAGAAAAAGCAATGTCGCTCCATGAGAGATTCGGCCTGACGCCGGGTGATGGGAAACCTCCTGCGGCGAACAAAGCAGGACAGGCTCCGCGTCTTGTCCGTTTCCACTACGAACCGATGGTACGTTGAAGCTTTCTTTCTTTTTATAGAGCGCTAGATGCTGTCTACACTACATCGTATCAACCTGTCTCTTTGTCCTGACAATGATGGATAGATTCTTCACATAATGGCTGCAACACTGCACCACGCAAACCCGGTCCTAGCAGCCGCTTCCAGCTCCGGTTTCCGCGAAAGCGGTTTACAGAGCTTGCGATGCTTAGAAGGCGATGATGATGGCCCAAGCCCTATTGTCGCAGTGCGCTCCGCAGGTCTAGCTCTCGAGTCCGTCATCGGGTACTGTGACGAAACCGATGATCATGATCAAGATGGCAAGGAGCCTGTTGTCCATAGTCTGGTGACTGAGGAGTATTTACAGATGTTGGTTGCAATCTCAAACGAGAGGTTCTCCATCAATGCAGAGCGTAAATCCCGCTTCCGGGCGAATTTGCTGGAACTATGCTCTCCCGTGCAATCGGAAGCTTCCAAGATGAAGGGAAAGTCAAGGCCGTCTGGATGGGAGGACCCTGAAAAGAGAAGAGAAAGGAAGAGGGCTGAGGGGTTGATGAGAAAAAAGCTTCTTGAGGAGCAGACGAAAGCCAAAGCGAAAGACAATCAATCTTCGGCGGAATCTACGGAGGAGCTTGTCTTACCAACAGGAAACTGATCAATTGTACCTATCGAATGAACGTCACGAATAAATGAAGATCTTTGATGAGATCGGTGCTATGAAGGACCAACCAGTCATGGACAAATGTGCTGGCATGGGGTGGGTACATGAGAATGACTGCCCTCAAGAACAAGCCAAATGCTGATAGACGAATAAACCGAGTAACATGACATGGCAAAAAAATAAAAACACAGAATAGCGTCCACGATTCGTTCTGCATAGTGCAATGCACGATATCCATGGCAGACAAAAGTAGAAGACGAGACAAAGTGGAAAACAAGAACCAGCCAAGTGCGTACGTATGTAGCCAGAAGACCCAACATCGCCAACGATTTCCCTATTCAACAGGATCCCAGAGGTCAAATGGGCGTTGCAATACCAAAACGTGGGAACATTCGACAGAAAGCGATCTTCAATGTCCGCTCTAGTAACGATGGATGCCTACAAAGACCAAAGATGGTGAGTTAAATCCAAATGAACATAGTCATGCACTGAAGTGACCTGCCGGAAAACCGTCCCGAGTACCTGAAGCTAGACGTCTTCTGGAGGGATGCAATTAGGAGAGGACTGGGTGATCCTATGACCAGGAAACCCGTTGCGCGCCTTGGACGAAGGGTAAAAGAAAAGCTTCTGACCCCAAGGGCTCTCGTTCTGATCAACAGGAGTGTTGTTATGAGGCATATGCATGCTTGGACGCCGCGCGGGTGTAGCAAAGACATCAACTCTCGAAGTTGATTCAGCACGAAGTCGTGACTGGTGGGCTGCGGACGAAGGAGCGCTTGGATTGCTGGACTTTTGGGCATCGATGCCACGGGTAGGGGTAGGCGAGCCGTCGGTATAATCAATCTTCTTCTGTCCATTGTGGTTCTCCCACCCAGTCTTGACGAGGAGACGTAGAACCATCATCTCATGATGAACTGCCTCATTCCAAATCGCCCTCTTTGCGGCATTCACATCCCATTCAAACCAAATTCGACCGAATGGCGAGGAGAGATCTCGGTTATGCACTGGGAATTTGTTGGGAAGATCTCGGGTCACACCCTCCGGGACGGTCCCTCTGGAGATGAGACCCGCGTAGTACTACACCACTCGAATGTAAGCATCCCGCACAACTTGGTAGAAGGGTCAGGCGTACCTGCAGAGCTTGACGATCGGCGTTTGGCAAGCTAACCAGAGTATCGAAGGGGAACCATTTACCGAAATCAGGAAAGTTGACTATTTCCGACATGTCCTCCGAGTTGACACAGAGCGTGTACTTCTGACGATCGTTGAAGGCTGGGCAATCAAGTCCCGCGTGTAGCAGGCTGCGCAACAGTCTCTGGTCAAGGCCGATAGTATTGGACTTTTGGATGCGAGAGACAAGGGATAAAATATGACGGTTGGTCAATTCAAAAAGCTGGTTCCGGTCATCGACGGTGTACAGTTCAGTTGCATACCACGGGAACTAGGAAGATGAGAGAGATCCCTTGGGCTATGTGATAGAAGCCTTACCTTGTAAAGGGTGCTGATAGTGGATTCGTACGTGCGCTGAGGGCATTTGGCACAGAACGGCGACTAGATTTCGCGTCAGTTACTCCAGACTAGAAAAGAGTGATTAGTAGCATGACTTACACGATGGGGTATCTCGGCGTGGCGAATAGCCCCGATGATCTCCTCACTAGTGAAGAAACCAGCAAAGCCAGTGGAATAGGGGTCTGTATTGACCAGGGCGCAGGGAAAGCCTTTATTCCAAACAACGCACTTGGCACGGGGAAAGAGGTCCTTCAACAGCTGATCCTGGTTGCTGAACTCCACCTCTACATGCCTGTTTCCGAGGCGAGGGGCGCGACCGACTTCATAGACCTTGTTGATATGATCGACGGTCTCTTGAGCGTCAGAGGGGGTCTCGAATTCAACATAGCAATCCATTGTTTTGGCGGTGGACCGTTCCATGATGATGTGAATAGGGCAGCCTTTATCCGAACTGATCAGGCGAGCTTGACGGCCAACAAATTGGATAATCTCCTGCTTGGTGACCGAGTAGGGGATCTGTAAATGAACATGTTAGCGCAAGCTTGCGGCTCAGGTAAGCTGAAACTGACATTCGAGATTTTGATCACACCCCAGTCAGGTGGTCCTTTGTGATGGACGAGACTACCAATTGGCAGCTCGCCAAACACAGCGAATGATTCGCGCCTCTTGTCACCCGCAGACGCATGTGATGAGGCTCCGATCTGTTCCATGTGCTCGGTGTTCATGATGTGATGTAAGGACGGGTGAGTAGCACGACGAGAGACAGGTGATACAATGTTTGGCGCCTTGGAATGGCCTGGCATGCGGACCACAGGAGTTGAAATCGGGCTGAGAGCCGAAGACTGCGGAACAACGCGACGCTGTCCCATAGGGTCCATGAGAGTGGGAGTAGGTGTTCCTGCAGGGTCATATTCGGTCTCATCTTCACGGGAGGGGCTTTGAGCGAAGGCTGGGTTCCTTACAGCAAGGTACTGCCTCTGATGATGGGGAAGGCTGGACATATCCGGATGGTCCAAACGTGAGGTCATACCGAGTTCAGAGGAAGAGGGGGGAGGATAAGAGAAGGCGAGGATGGGCGAGAATGAGGCAGACTCGCCCTCTTCAGGAACTCTTCTGCGATACATGGTAGAGGCGTTGTAGAGGGATAGAAGGGAGGAGAAGGGGGGATTGTATGGCTTTGGTGAGGGTAAGAATATGAAGATACTCAGATGTGAGAGAGAGGAGAGGAACAGAAGTTCTTCAACGTGAAGGCTCGGCGTTATCTATCGTGAAATAGGCAGCTTGTATCTCATTCACTTTGATTTTTGGGTCCCTGTATAGAAAGTATCAATAAATATTTACAGAGATCATAGCTGGACCACCAAGTGAATTATTTAGGGCAGAGTATATTGTCAACTGCTAGCATAGCCCAGCTCCATTGTAAAAAGAATATGACTTAAAAGTTCATTTACTGTAGAAAGACCATCCAATTTAGAACAGAGGCACAAATCAATAGAACAAAAGAATTGGGTCATGATAGAATGTGAGTTGTCAGCATAGGGAAGACTGCCCCAGCATTATCCAATACACCTTACTACAAAACCACATGATCCGAGGAGTAGAAGTACATCCTTATCTTAGTCTGTTGATGTCAGTCTGGACGAAGAATGGTTTAATGCAGGCAGATCTCAGGGTTGCGAGGCCCTGAGAGGATGCATGTAGCACTGAAAGAGTCAGCTTTTGAATGAGACCAAACTTCTACGTAGAGAATGGTGCTGATAATCGTCCACTGAGCGCTAATATCATAATGATTCATGAATTTATATGCCATTCCAACCCGAAACCCAGAGGTCTACGATGCAAAGGATGGCGTCAAGAATATCTACAGGGGAACAAGCGATCTAACAATAGATTCAAATTCAGATATCTTTGAGGTTCTCAAGGAGGGAAACAAAGCACTGAGCAGACCATGCAACTCCCAATACCAGCCTAGATCACCTGTACAACAGTCGCTATTGGATTAGAAACTTCAAGAACATGGAATATTCACCGGGTCGAAGGCCAAAGGATCGCGAATTTAGTCAAACTGGGACTTCGTGTTAGACTAGCTTACAGTGAAAGAGATAAGTGTGTCTTACCGGCGTCAGGAAGGATTCGGCAACAAATCGGGCACGGGCGTTCAACTGGAGAGAATTAGCGACAGCCTCTTGATACATTGCGGGACATTGATTGCGTACGAATAGCTTCATTTCGGAGATTTCCTTATCCACCTCTTCCATGCTGTGCCATCGTTAGACCATTTCATAGCGAATATAGAAGGGGAGCCGTACAATTCGATCACAAAGTCCACCAACTTGTGTTTGAGCATCGTCTCCGTATGGAAGTTGGTAATCAAGAAGGAGATGTCATAGCCCTGGTCCCCCGTTAGCATCACCTGTAGCTATACGGGTATACAACGTGTCCCATACCTCCACCGGCTTTCTCCTGAGAATAAAGAACGACTCGGCACGTTGGGTTAGAAAGCGCGTAAGTTTGTGAGCTTTCATCTGTTAGAGTAGGTCCCTTGATGTTATGACAGAGCATGTACCTAATATGTGTTCGATCTCATCCGCCTGTTTGATTCTAATGCTGACCCGGACGCTGTTTACACTGGGCTCGATGAGAACCTTCTCGCCCTCGTTGCGAGCAACAGTGAGGGGGTTCAGGAGCAGTTCGGGCGACGTCTTGGCCTCTACTTCGGGCACATTATGGCGTTCGGAGGTCTGGGAAGCGAAGTTCGAGATCGCGAGGGCGGCTGTCAGTGACACTCGGGTGCACTGCAGGTAAGGGCGCAATGATTGAGACTTTGACGGTTAGCTTTGAGTCCCAGTATTCCTGCATGATATCTGGCGTACCATATTGAAATTGTGACGTAAACCGCAGGCCTGTGAGTTTCAATGAGCAACAGGAGGTCGGGGAGTGATGCTCAGGAGCGGGCGCAGTCCCGCTCAGGCAGTGATGTCGCCGGAGATTGTTTGCTGTGTTTGCATCCTAGCCCCACGCTTCTCCAATACTGGACGGGATGACGCTCGTGTTTATGCAACTGCACTTGATCGCAGAACCCAGAGAAAACCTTTCTGAATCATCAAAAAAGCTACTCATAGAGACAAGACAAGATGGCTTCCATACCGAGTACGTTCGTTGCCTCCAAGCGGCCTACGCTATTTCCCCAGAGAGAGCTTTCTAACCACAGGTCGCAGTCATCGTGAAGCATCAAGGTAAACGTCATGAGGTCGAGCTTGACCCTTCCTCCAACGGCGAAACGCTTAAGCTCCAACTATACTCTCTGACTGGTGTTGAACCGGAACGGCAGAAGGTCTTGGTGAAAGGAGGTCAGCTCAAGGATGATACCCCGCTGTCTTCCTTGAAGGCCAAACCTGGCCAGACCTTCATGATGATGGGTACCCCATCTGGCGGTCAGGGCGCGGCAGACCTGGGAAGGCCCAAGGAGGTCGTGAAGTTCCTCGAGGATATGACGGAGGCGGAGGCCGCAAGAGCGGAGGGAGCTACTCCGGCCGGCTTGCAGAATCTGGGAAATACCTGCTACCTCAACTCTACGCTACAGACCTTGCGGAGTGTTCCCGAACTTCAGGAAGAGCTTCTGAAATATCGGCCGTCTGCTGGTGCTGGCTCATCGAATTTGTCCAGCCTCAGTAGTCTTGGTCTCGGGGGTCTGGGATCGTCTATGGACCTCACTGCCTCCCTTCGAGACCTTTTCAAGCAAATGTCCGAAACCCAAGAAGGCTTCCCTCCTCTGATCTTCCTCAATGCCCTACGAAACGTCTTCCCACAGTTCGCTCAGAAGGACCGCAACGGACATGGGTACGCTCAGCAGGACGCCGAAGAAGCTTGGTCGCAGATTGTGACCCAACTGCGCAGTAAGTTGATGATCAAGGATGGTGAAGGAGAGACATCCTTTGTGGACAAGTACATGGCTGGGAGATTCGAGTCTGTTACGGAATGTGATGAATCTGCTGCGAAGGCCGGCGGAGAGGAACCAACCAATAGCTCCGACGTCTTTTACAAGCTCGACTGTCACATCGGAAAAGAAACCAACCATCTACACGATGGTATCATTGCAGGTCTCGAAGAGAAGATCGAGAAGCACTCCCCCACGCTGGATCGCGACGCCGTCTACACGAAGCGTTCACGGATCGCCCGCCTGCCGAAATATCTGACCGTACACTTTGTCCGGTTCTTCTGGAAGCGAGAGACCCAGAAGAAGGCCAAGATCATGCGCAAAGTGACGTTCCCAGCCGAACTGGATGCAGTTGAGTTCTGCACCGATGAGCTTAAAAAGCAGCTCATTCCGATCAGGGACAAGGTGCGGGAGATTCGGAAAGAGGAGCTCGATGTGGAGCGTTCTCGGAAGCGTCAGAAGATCGCCCATCAGAGGGAGGAAGAACAGGCGGCAAACTCGGGACCCATGGAGCCCATGCAGAAGAAGAAAGTTGCGGAAGAGAACAAAGATACTGAGAAGGCTCTGAAGGACGGGGACACTGCAATGACCGATGCCTTCAAAACAGAGGCGGACTACGAAGCGGAGAAGGCTGCGTCCATCCTCGCGGCGAAGAAAGAGCTTTCCGAGCTTCTTGACCAGAAGACTGCTTCTGATAACGGCACCAACAAGTCAGGTCTCTATGAACTCCGAGGAGTGATTACCCACCAAGGTGCCAGCGCGGACAGCGGCCATTATACGGCGTATGTGAAGAAGCAGAAGAACGGCAACGGAGAAGAGGATGGCAAGTGGTGGTGGTTTAACGATGAAAAGGTAACCGAGGTGGAGGCCGAGAAGATTGAGACTTTGGCTGGCGGTGGTAAGTGCTTTCTTCATTCTGATCCTTGTTCTTTACGGCCGTTGCTAACGACCGGGTGACCAGGTGAATCCCACTCTGCCCTTATTCTGCTGTACCGGGCAATTGACCTGCCTACCGCAAACTAAGGAGCTACGAACTCCGAGAATTTCATCCCCCAATCATACAAATGATAGATCTATTTGGGTAGATCGCGCGAGTATGGCTAAAGAAAAGTGTTGATGTACTAAGCTCCTATATTCGCCCATTATGCCTTAATTTCATTCATACCAGTACATTCGATTTGTAACCTGGGTTTTTGTATGTGAAATTAGACAGCATATTACTACCCAGTGCCCACTCAAATGAATGAACCAGACCGTCACTGTCGTTGCTAGAAGTTCGTGATCTTAGGTCCTATCGTAGTCACGTGACTGATAACCAAGCAACCTCGGCATAACCATCCGATAATTGGATCCGCATCTTGCCCTTCCAAGTCTAATAATCACTCCCTCTTTATCGTCCAGTGAGACTGCGATGTGAACAGCCATGTTTGGCCCTCGCAGAGTATTTCAGTCCCGATTGCGCAGTCTTGCGACACAAGTACCGCCGGCTTCCCGGTGCACACTGCAGGTTTCACGACATGCCAGCACCATAGCTCACGCGTCCTCTCCCGAGCGAACGAAATGGCCACGGCGTCTGGTCTATGCTGGGATATTCGGCTTTTTGGGCGCCAGTGTCGGGAAATTGGTGAACGACAAGGTCACTGCGCCCGCCGAACCTGATTCACCAGAGGACCTGACGGCGCTGGGCGAGATCCTTCGCGTCTACGAGAATGGCCTGCCCATCGTCCAGAGATTGCGAAGTAACCCAGACTATGTGGAAACCGATGTCTACGGGAATTATGGGGATGATCACAAGGTAAACCGACTTACGTCGGGGCCACTGCGTGGAAGCCGAGGATTGGCGCATCAGGTTCGTTTGCCCGTTTCATTATTGTTACAGCTTGACATTACTTGCAAACTTCGACGAATTTGCCGTGGAGCTGGGAGTTTCGCATGACCGGATACGACGCTCATCCTGCCGAGCCCCTGCAATGCCGAACCTTCCAATTACCGGCACCTCGGATCGTTCCATGTCTGACTGATTGGTTGTGAGCAGAAAGTCTTTTGGAATGATAAGGAAAAGAAATCTGTCACCGTCGTCTTTCTCGGACCGGGGCTGGAGGGGTGGCCTGGAATGGTCCACGGGGGCGCGCTTGCTACCGTGATAGATGAGAACGTGGGCCGTGTCGCCGTACGGCACTTCCCCGAAAAGACTGGGGTGACAGCGAACTTGGAGATCAACTATCGCGCCCCGGTATATTCGGGTAACTTCTACTCTATCCATGCTACCCTTGACACGGACCGCAGCACGGATCGCAAGGGATATGTGACAGGAGAAGTGCGCGACCCAACTGGACGGTTGTGCGCCGAAGCTTCTGGGCTTTTTGTCGTTCCCAAGCAGTACAAGCTCCAGAGGATTGGAGACAAGTTCTGAAGGTCGTCTGTCATCCCAATAGTCCAGACCCTTTGGAGTACCACGTTCCCGACGATTCCATACATGAACGAAGGCTAGGGGCGCCACATTGTGTCCAGAAGGATCTCGTGACGAGATAACGGAAACAACAGACGACGCGATATGCCTGTTGGTATCCATTCAGATGGGCTCTCCGGTCCCGGATTGTTTTCGAAGCGATAGATAGAGATGCCTGTGCCTGTTGATTTTCGTGTCCATGGATGTCAGGATCACATCCTAGCGTCCAAAAATGGACGAACTTGTGCATAAACATATTTGGAAGCACCAGTAGCTGAGGGTCTAAATGACAGTGTGTGGGTCAGGGTCCTACCGATACTACTATGCAACTCGACTTGATGCATAGCCAGAACTAAGGTGGCACGTTCCAAATCCTCCTAGAACCATGGTAGTGCAGACCATTCGCTCGGCCCATTGCCGCATCGGGACCAGATAGACTCTGATGGCGTGGTCTCCACGTTTCCCCCCGCATTTCGCCCGGCTGGGGGAGCTCCAACCGCGAGTAAGAAGGCCAGCGTCGGCAATGGACTGTGCACCGACAGATTCAAAACCCAGAAAGTGCCTCGGCTGTGTCTCAAAATGGTGACAACTCCCGTTATTCGACTCAGTCTGTCCGCAAGGGGGTTGTCCCCCGTCGAGGGAATCGACATCCCCCGCAACCATGATGTCTTTGCTCCGCCTTGACATGGCTAAGCATTGTCGACCCACCCAGTCTGCGGAACCTGGTGGTTTCATCGTTTCTTGGTCTTCTTAGCAGGGTATATTATATGGGCACTGGCATAATGCCCACCTTCTGGTCGAGTCCTTTAAGCCTGGAGAAGCCCGCGCCTTAGGGATTTTGCTACTTCTTTCCCACAAGAATCAACCCTGACAGGCTGTGACGATGACAAACATGGAGCTCACTGAGCATTCAAGCCAGTCTCAGATAGACGAGAAGGCTGTTGCACACATTGCTCACAAGAACAATTCCGATCCCAATTGCAGCCATCTCGAGAATGTCACCCCGAATAACGAAGCAGATGAAGCTCTGGACTCGGAGGTCAAGTATCCGGTAAGTAGAATTGTCCTGGAATCTGACGCCCCAGAAGAGTCATCTAACCGTCCTCTTCTCGCTTCCAGATGACGTTCCGCCGTTTCATGGGATTCACAGCCATGGCTTTTCTGTGGACTGGAAGCCAGATTCCTGTCTATTTACTCGGTTGAGTTACACTTCTCACACAATATTCCTATCCAATCTGACAGTACTTGGCAGGGGGTATCCCGCCTTACATCTACGGCGACATTGGGGGTGTTGATCGATGGGTGTGGTTTGTAGGTGTCCCGATCTCCTATGATACCAGTGAGACAAAACTGAACATCACGCAGGTTCTGGCAAACTTATTGGCCCTTGCCGGCGTCTGCCCTTTTGTCGGGTCACTTTCAGACTTAATCGGCCGTCGATATGTCGCCATCATTGGTGCTTCGCTTGTCGTCATCGGGATGATCGTATGCACCACGGCGAGAACCATGAACATTTTCATCGGTACGTCCTAGACATCCATAACACAAACACAACTCGATATCTGACTGAGTACGATAAACAGGTGGCATGGCAATTGCCGGTGCCGGCGCCGGCGTCAACGAACTGACAGCATTGGCGGCGACCTCTGAAATGGCCCCGACCAGAAAACGTGGTAAATATGTTGCCATACTGATCTTCACTATCGCGCCGTTTGCGCCTTCGGTCATGTGGGCTCAACTTATCGCGTCCAGCAGCCACTGGCGTAATGTCGGTGCATTTTGTGCTGCCTGGAGTGGCTTCGGACTGCTCATCACGATTTTGTTTTACTTTCCACCCCCCAGAGTCAACTCACAAGGCTTGACTAGGTGGGAGATTGTCAGCCGAGTCGACTATGTTGGTGGCTTCCTGAGCATTGTCGGCTTGATTCTTCTCATGGCTGGGATGCAATGGGGAGGCTATCAGGTGCGTTCACTCAGCCTTGCAGTCGATAATTTACTATACTCTGACTGATATGTCTTGCAGTATCCCTGGAGCTCAGCCCATGTCCTTGCTCCTCTTATCCTGGGAGTCGCCTTCCTGATCGCCTTCGCTTTCTGGGAAATCTACGGCACAAAATACCCCATCTTCCCCAGCCGGCTCAAGCAGGAACCGCGCACACTGGGCATGACACTCGTGATCACATTCATCTCAGGCGCCAACTTCTTCTCTGTGATTATGTTCTGGCCCACCCAGTCCGAAAATGTCTACGGACATGACCCCGTTGCAGTCGGCATCAGAAGTATCCCTATCGGATTCGGAATCATGTTTGGCGCCTGTATTGTTCTGTGGCTGCTCAGTGTTTTCCGGGGTCACAACAAGGAGCTATTGATTGTTAGCAGTATCCTTATGACAGCTGGTCAGTCGCATATCCCCTCCTTCTATGTTCGCAGGTAATAACACCATCTAGGTTGCGGTGCGATGTCTGCCGCCAAGATTGATAACCTCTACCAACTTTGGGGCATCCTCACGGTGGCCGGCCTGGGCATCGGAGGAATCGTCGTTCCAGCCTCTATCATTACTACCATTATTTGCCCCGATGTGAGCAACTACGTTCCCGTCGACATCCCCCAGAAACACACCGTACTTACCATGACCCCTAGGACTTGATCGCAACCATCTCGGCCCTCACCCTATCCATCCGTGTCGTGGGAGGCAGCATCGGCTACTGCATCTACTACAACATCTTTCTTTCCAAATTCGTCCCGAACGCTGAGCATTACATCGGCGGCGTCATGATGACACAGCTCAACATCACTGACCCCAAGTACATCGCGACTGCCATCCAGATCACCTCCAGCTCGTTGCTGGAAAGTCTGCGCGAGATTCCCGGCATCGGCAGCAACGATACCGCCTACGAAGCTCTTGTGACAGCCGGGCAGATCGCCTACGCGGAGAGCTATAAGTGGGTGTATTATGCTAGCATTGGGTTCGGCGGGGTGTCTGTTATTGCGGCGTTTATGCTGGGTGATATCAGCCCTTATATGACGGACCATGTGGCTGTCGTGATCTGATTTGCTTTTCTCCTGATACACGCGATTTGATGCACCATTACTTCTAGGAACGGAGAGATAGATGGAGGGATGTGTCAAGTATGAGCTGTAAGGTTATGCTGACTTGTTGTATGCCGAGAATAGTAGCTTCTTCGGGTGGATTTATTATTATTTTCATGAGTTTCTTCGTTGGCTCATTTCATAAGTGCAGTGAATGTTCTTATGACTTGTTCAAGTAGCATATGCTAATGGATGTCTCTCACGATCACCTAACCTCAAATCCTGGCCTATATCCTGGAATGACTATCTGTTACCCTACTCTGTATTGATAATCGCACGGAGCACTATAAGGTTTGGAAATACTTTCATTTGGTAGGCACAGAAGGCCTGTGGGATCGGCAGTATTCAACCTATACGCAAATATATAGATCCGACCTTTAACAACATGACAAAACGATAGGGGTATACGTAAGCCAAACAAAACGCAAGAATCAGCAACATGACATGGTCAGATTACCATCCACTCTCTACCTGGTTCATGGATGATCTCTTCGGGATGAACGAGGCTCCAAGGGGCTTTGTCTTCCGTTTGTCTTCCTTTGGCCGCAAACCACGACTCAACCCTCCACCCAGGCCTCTTGCGAGAGAGGCGAACGGGGACGCTTGCCAGTGGTCAAGAAGATCATCTTCATGTTGGCCGACATTTCCGGCCGGAATGTGTCCATTCCTCGTTGACCCGTCCAATCGCCGTGTTCCGGATCGACTGTGGGACGCACCAGTGCTTTCCTGTGTCACAGATGATGTGCTCCACGAGGTTGGGATATCCGTGCCAATATGGTCTGAGCATCTACAGCCGCATCCGCTTGGGCAAAAGAGGAACTCATGTCCGTTGTCTGGCAAGTCCGCAGCATTGCTTTCATCTCGTGGGGTGGTCGAAGCCATCGAGAACCAGCCACGATGGCAGTCAAAACAGCTAACATGACCGCAGCCAAGACAAGGAGTCAACATTCCTTCCACGACTTCGCCGCAGATGATACATGGAAGGTTGAGAGGAAGAGGCTGTTTTGGTTTGCAGTGCGTACAAACGGGATACACGACATTGCCCTTCGTATGTTGCTTTGTAGCAGCATCTGCTATAGCACGTGTCGAGAATATTGAAAGCTGAAGAGGACGACCACACTTAATGCAATGCCGCTGAAGGTCCAGTCCCTCCATGCCAGAGTCTGTCACATCGCTAGAGCCCCTGCGCCCGATTGTGGGAAGTGACAATGATGATTTTGGGCTACTCTGTCCGACTTGTAGTGCTGAATCGATGGCTTCTCTGGCTCCCCCGATTTTAAGGACTTCAGTTCGCTGCACCGGCAAGCCCCAAATCGATAGTAAATGTGCGTATGCGACACGGTACGATTGGTAGAGCCTTTCTTTCTTGGGATCGATGAAAGAATTCACTGCCCGGCGACCGCTTTCAAAAGCGTTGATGTTCTTGAGAGACGCACGGATTCTTGGTTTCCCGGGGGGCTTTTCAGGCCTTTCACTCTCGGTGTCAGAGTGTGTTCGGGAAGTGACCGCAGTTGAAGTAGTAAGGTAATCTGGGATTGCCGATACTGGCTTTCCAGAGAAGGCACTTGTAGCCCATATGCTAGCTCCTCCCGATGCATTAGGGCTGTCAGCTGGGCTTTGCCTTTTCTTGGACAGAGCATGCGCAGGAGGTGAGGCTGAAGATGGACCAAAGGTAAAAGATCGAGAGAAGGAAGAGGCAAGAACTGATCCGAGACCTGAGCCAGTGCGACTTTGAGACACTTGGTCAGGCGAAGCAGCCACAGATGTATTATTAGTTTTCCTCTCCGCAGCTAGCCCTGCAGTGCGCGAGGCCAAAGGAGGGGTAGTGCCGGTTGAATATGGAGGTGTAGAATCAGCACGCCAGATCTCAGATGATGAACGTCCAGAACTTTGCGTAATAGGTGTAGCGTGACTATCCTTTGGTGTAGAAGCGAGAGGTGTCGTGGTCTGTGATTTGGCTCCGTGTGGCGAATAGAAGTCTAGTGACAATGACCGTTCCTCCATTGGTCTTGAGGGGCTCCTGTTATTCCGGAGTTCTTCTGCGGGTGGTGGTCTTGGGATATTTGCCTCATGAAGAACACAAGAGAGCATTGCGACCATTTGAACGTCACCAATCCGTTCAAAGTGGTCGAAGAGAGCAGGAACAAGCCAGTGTCCACCGAAAGGATGATCTCCCCACTGGATCACTGTGCTCAGCATATGTTTTGGGTCATTCTCGCACTTCGTGTCATAACTTAGGTCAACTGCGCTGTCCTTTCTCCGCATGTGGACAGGCTTCCGTGGGACCTCCAAGCCTGGTGGAGCGGCGGTACCACCTCGATTGTGGAGTATCAACTTCACGAGACCCCAGATGCGAGCGAGTTCATAGTACCCATGGTCAAGAGCTACCGAAGCATTGTGAGCACAGACATCGGTTCCTCTGCCACAAATTCGATATTGGCTTGCCAGTTCGCGTTTTGCTGGTAGCAAGTCACTGAAGTCATGTATAGAAATTGTATGTTGTGGAGCGTCTGACGATTTCGTAGTCATTCCACCAACAGTAGATCTTTGCGAGTTGTCTGTCGATCTTGGTCTATAGAACCCAAGGCTGCCTGCGCTTCGCCAGGTTTGGGGAGTTGGGAATCGGTGTTGCAGCCCAGACAAGATCCCTGATGACCCGGAAGAGCTGGATGTTTCTGCATCCGAGTCATCTGAATAGTCAGAAGCACCATCTTCCGTGCTAGTAATAGTTCCACTGGCACGCGGCCCCGGCGAGCTCGTTTGTAAACGACCAAAGCCTTCAAAGACTTTGTCTGCCCTCGAAAGTCTGGTCATTTCCTTAAAACCCAAGTTCTCCAAAAGAATAGCGGATTTGTCCTTCTTTGTTGGGAAGAAGCACACTAAACGACCATCATTCGCCCAAAGTGCACCACATTCTTTCGCCACGGGCACCATAACATTCGCATTGACAGGCCGAAGCAGTTCGGAGCTCATCCCTAGTTCTTGACTCCGCGACATTCCCACCTCGTCTTCGTCACTCGATTCATCTTCGTCCTCTTGACCGTTAACAGGAGATTTCACCGTTTCGGCTGTTTCTCCTAAGATCCAAGCAATGCTTTCCTCAAGAGTGCTCTCGCCTAGGAGATAACGGACGATTCCTTCAAGGCATCCTCTCTTGTAAGACAGATATGTCTCCGCGATTGTCCGAAGCTCAGCAATGATCTTGTCGGCAAGTTGGTCTGTAACTGCGGCAGTCTTCTGCACACTGAATGACGGCATAGAAGCTCGCGGATAGTCAGTAGGGAATTTAATATCAACTTTGAGGAAGAGGGAGTCGCCATCAGTGCCCCACGGTCCGTGAAGCGATATCGTTGCTTTGCGTTGCCGTACATCAACGGACTCGAAAGCAACTTTCGTAAACTTCTCGCCCACGTGCGTAATCTCGTCACCAAGTGTCTCTATATCCCAGCCCGAGATTTTCACACCTCGCATCCAGCTGATAGGATTGGTGTCGGCGCGAAGGTTTGACCTTCCTTGCATGCCAATCCTCGAATCGGTCTGTCCTCCCTGAGTCCAGGCCCTGCCATACGGAACCGATATCGTATTCATGCCCAACCCATGAGATGAGTGGGTAGAGTTTTGGAAGGCAGACATAGAGTCTGTATCATCATCTTCCTGGTTTGTACCCACATCACGGAAGCTCTTGTACACGGCGCCATGGCGTGTGAGGTTCAAGTTGGAAACGAATGATTTACCTTTTTCGAAGCCGACACTCTGTAGGATATCAGGGTCGACTCGATGTAGGCGAAGTTCCTTATCCGTTCCCCAAGAAACAAGCTGAAATTCCCTATTGTCAATTCCATCCGTAACCCCTCCACGCGCCCTCCAAAGGAACTCCTTCACTTGGCCCTTGTGTCCGGGGAAGCTATGCACGAGGGGAAGATCTTCAGCGGGGTTTGCACCCTCTCCAGCTCGGCGGCTGTACAAATGAAGATCACTATTGCCTCTCTGAGGCATTGCGAGAACGCCCCATCCAAACGGGGTATTCCGTGCTCGCCATACAGGGAACGGCGCCCGGATTACCTTCTCGGGCACTTCGTCTTCCACCATGTAGTCCCAGAACTTGATTGTCTTATCCAAAGAGCACGTCACAACAGCTCCGGGCCGTACGCGATTCCAGTCGACGCCGTAGATTTTGGTGTCATGCGCCTCGATGGAGCGTATTGGAGAGGCTCCCATTCGCTTATCCCAGATACGCAGAAACCTGTCATGAGAACTGGCTATGACATTTGGATCCTGTCTATTCCATTTCACCTGCGTGGCCCCGGCAAACCAGTCCGAAAAGGAAATCGCTGGCCGAGACGGAATCCGTAGATCCCAGCAATGGACGAAACTGTCGACGGCGCACGTCGCTAGGACATCTGGATGGTGCGCGGAGAAGTTGATATCGGTGATAGCCCGCGTATGGGCATGCAGCACATGTTCAATAGAATTCTGCCATGTCTTCATCGCCAAGTTCCAGACCAGCGCCTTCTGATTCGATGTGCTCACAACCCAGTAATCTCGCGCGGCGAAGGGAGACCATTGGACATCGGCGACCTCCCATGGCGTGTGATGCGGAAGGTATCGTGGGGGCGAATATGGGGAGTCTAAATCGATGACATGGAGGCCTTCTTTGGAAGCTAAAACAACGTCCCGTCCGCACGGCGATATGGACATGGAACCAACTGGTTGGTCCACATGGAAGGAACTGTCTTCTCCAAAAGTTGGGCTTTCGAAGGCCGACGTGAGAGGCCTGGGCTCGAGAGGGTCGGCCATTGTATGTTACGTCGCTGTGTCCCGCTAATAGATACCGCATTCAACTCGACTGCCCGTGTCGGAGGGATCTAGCGACTGGTATCCGGGGAGTCTGGGAGACTATACACGGCAACCGAGGAGATCATCAGTGAACGGAAGTGTTGCTTTCATTTCGCTGGCCTTCGCGGGGGCATTGGATTGAGTGTGCGAGGTGATGGGAATCTAAGAGGCGCGCACACGCATTGCGCGTTGATAGGTCGACCAGGTGGACTCGGGAGCAACTGGGACCGGAGGTCGAGGGCTAGGAGGTCCAATGATGGTTAGGGAACAGGATCCGACAAATCAATCGGCATCAACGTACCTTGGGGATCCAAACTGATAGCAAAGTCCTCTGAAAGCCACTCCCCAAAGTCTCCCAGTAGTAAAGAAGGAGTGGTCCTCGATAGGATCGGAGGTTCTTGATACGACCAGCTGCAGGAATGCCGATATCCCGATCGGGGTAGAAGATCTCTTCCAAAGGAGGAAGGCGGTGACTGCGACACACCCCTCTGTCGGTTACGTCGTTTTGACCGTCGTTGCGATAGGATCCTCACGCTTCCATTATCTCTAATCGAGACTTTGACTGTCTGTGGCCGGTGTGTTGATCCTCTTCGGGACTGAGCTGACGGGCAATTCGAAGTTGACGCTTTCAGTGCTTGTTTGATAAATATATACCCCTTCAAGTCCAGCACCAACCCCACCACTTGCGTGATCGCGGGACTATCAAGATTTAAATCAAGATGGCGTTGCCGAAGAGAATCGTGAAAGAGACTGAGCGCCTGATGGCTGAGCCGTAAGTCATCGCAGTTAGCGTCACATTTGATATCATAGCTGAGCGTCGTTTGTCTCTCCAGGGTTCCCGGCATCAATGCTGTACCTCACGAGGACAACCTGCGGTATTTCGATGTTTCCATCCATGGACCGGCACAATCTCCCTACGAAGGTATACACTCTTTGGTTGCTACAGGGCAACATTTTATTTTGGGTATCCACTAATTGTCAGCCAGGTGGGATCTTTCACCTTGAGTTGTTCTTGCCTGAAGATTACCCCATGACCCCGCCGAAGATTCGATTCTTGACGAAGATCTATCATCCCAATATCGACCGGCTTGGACGGATCTGTTTGGATGTGCTCAAGAGTAAGTCCTTGAGAGTTTCGTTCTACGTTTTTATTTCGGATGGTTAAGCGCTAACTCATTCAACAGACAACTGGTCTCCCGCTCTCCAGATTCGCACTATCTTGCTTTCGATCCAAGCTCTGCTGGGAGCCCCCAATCCGGATGACCCCCTAGCAAATGATGTTGCCCAGCGTTGGAAGGAAGATGAGCCTGCAGCCATCCAGACTGCCAAAGAGTGGACCAAGATTCATGCGACGATCTAGATCAGTTGGGGAGCATACTCACTCGCTAATATGGCAGAACTGTGAGCAGCAACATTGTGATGTGACCATGAAGGAAAAGTGCTGCAGTCCAGATTACACTGGCATTCATTGATTGGATTGGATCAGCCCTATGCCACTTAAGAACCCTTATGTCTTGCTTTGATTTTATAAGAATGCATGCCCTCTTGCAGATGCATTGATACTCCTCAGGCTGGTTTGTTTCCCCTTGATGGCATTTCGCAGATTTGTTTCTCAAAGCTTTTATAGGTTTTCTTGTCTTTTGTCTTCTTTTGCCCCTGAAAACTGCGGTCTGCTGCTTTTTTAGAGCCCCGCCTTCGTCAATAGAATTGTATCATGCATGGCCATTCCACCCCAAAAGACGATATTGTATCAATACATAATACAAGATCTGTTCCCTGGAGTGACATTGTATGAGCTCCTGTATGTTAGATTGAAGAAAGGATGTAGCCCTCTATATAGCCCCAGAGTGTATGCGTACGTCGGAGTATCAAATCTGTCTCCTGCAGTTAGGAGCATAGCTCAATATAAGTAAACGATAGACACCCTGTTTGAGGATATCTATGTAGTGAATGTCCCACGGGGGCAGTTATTTTTGTTCACAGGTGCTGTATTTATGTGAGAATTATAGCAGTGCAGTGCATTGAGCAAGTTGATCCCAGCCTACTCAGGAACAGAAAGGGGAAACTTGTGAAAAAAAAAGATCAGTAACAGAATTTAGGCGGCTTCTGTAAACAACAATCGCTCCTACGAAACCCTTCTCCTGCCTTTATTCCTCGTTTTCCTATCGTTACGCGACACCTGCACACTACCCTTACAACGACATCATCCCACACACGACGACATCATCCTCTGCACCATGGCAGGTAAAGCCAAACACAAAAACAAATCCAGAGGCAATGCCAAAAAGAAAACTTCTGGCAAGTCAGTTCCCAGGCCATCCATCTCCCTCCTCAGACTTCTAAACACCAGTCTCAGGTCCTCGACTACTCGCGACTCCAAGAACGAGAATCCATCTCAGAGAACTGATATAGGCCAGTTCTCTGGGGAGATTTCTTGTCAACTCGAGTCTGCCTTCCAAATCAGAGAAACTTCAGGAGTCGATTTATCACTTCCCCTTCCCCAGGTCCCTGAGCAAGACGAACCCGAAGACG
Organism: Aspergillus pseudoterreus; assembly: GCA_002927005.1. NCBI lineage: Eukaryota > Fungi > Ascomycota > Eurotiomycetes > Eurotiales > Aspergillaceae > Aspergillus > Aspergillus pseudoterreus. Next base: position 1,647,423 of record PIJX01000017.1, on the reverse strand, counting down.
AAAACCACAGCAACAATAACCAGACAGCCCCCGACGCAGATACTGTCGCGCAGAGTTCCCCTAGGGCAAACTCCTTCACCAGAAGACTGAGGTCCTTCACTGGGGGCTCTGCGACGTCCGTTCAGCTGGCGAGAAGTCTCAGTGATAAGCAACACCAATCCCCAAGCAAACAATCCCAAGCCGGACGCTCGCCTCGATCTGACTCCGTCACTACTCAGAACACAAACAGGAGCGCTATCAGCACCTCGAGCACTCTGAAGAGCGTCCTCCTGAGTCCAAAAAAGAATAGGAGCAGACCTGCTGCCAAATGTTCGTTCACGGCTCCGTCCGCGAAATACTACTACGGTTCACCTCAGGGTACGTATTCCGATGTTCATTCCTCGCATAGATTTGATTCTCTGGAAGAACGCAGATGACTGACCTCAGCTAGATTTCATGTTCGTCGACGCTGACTTTGGAAAGTCAAAGGAAAAACCAGTCCACGACGGTCTTCTCCCCCGCTCCAAAGACGCAATGAGACAGATCTCGACCAAGCCCCAGGCCTCCAATGGAGAGCTGCAGGGCGAATATCACAGAGTTGCACTGCACGCCAAAGTCCCAGCCAGAGCTCGTCAGATGGCGAAGGACACCTTTGAAGAACTCGTAAGTCTCCTACCCCGATCATCTGTTTCCCTGGTGCATTAACAAGACCCATGAACAGATTGATTATGTCCGCAGCGTCACCGGCACTGAGGTGAAATTTCGTGACCTGAGTGAGTCGGAGACCCTTCGCGTTGACGATGTGAGAACCTGGGACTCTGTCAACTTGCGCTGCACTAGCTGTCGTGGTGACTGTGGTCTTTGCGGCGCCGCATGCTGCGTGTACGAGAACGCCAGACGGACTGTAGCCAAGGCTGGCCCTGGCGCCGACGGAGTTGCTCATGAGCGTGCTGCAAAGGCGAGCCAGATGATCAAGGTCATTGAGAGTCTTGGACCTCAGGCTAAGGACGTGAGCACCTTCTCTTTGTGCAGTCAGCCAGGAGGTTGTGGCCGCTATGTGTGTCCGGGCTGTTGCGGAGTTTGTCCTAGTGAAATCTGCCGCGACATCCAGTGCAAGGTATTTGGGTTCCGCGTTCTACACTGATATCGCATCGAGGTCTAACATCCTTCAAACAGGAATGCAAGCCTAACCCTTGGGAGAACTGCGATTGGCATGATTGAACCCGCCCGAGCGATTGGATCACTGGAAACAGATGAGATAACGAAGTTTTGACTGACGTGAATCGACGCAACGAGAGCGATAATACGAATTATGAACGAGCTATCATGGAGTTGGACCTCTTCTGGGATTGGTACTCGAATGTCTTGCATGTATTTGGCACTGTATCTACGGTCGCCGGGAGATAGCGCCTGGTTGCGCAGTCACCGATGGATGTCAGGATAGTGAGAATATTACAATCCAAACATGTTCAACTCGACATGAAAACTGGTCTATTAATCAGAAATTCGTATACTTCCGGAGTTGTATGGGGTTGTCTGTCAAACGGCCGAGAGGCGGAAGGCCAAGGGCAGACGAGGTCACGTGGTGGACTTTAGCGAGGCTCCGCACCGCACCACAATTGTGTCAGGCCTCGCGAACAGCTCGCCGCAGAGACCGCTTCGACTCAACCACCCAACGCCAACCGACAACAACTCGTCTCGACCGGCTGCGCATCTCCGACGTTCAAGATGCGTACCTACGACGATTCTTTCAGCGGTCAGAAGATCTACCCTGGAAAGGTGCGTTGTCCCTTTTTTTCGTCGGCGGATCACCATCGACATCGAAAACCCTCATCTCGCCCACGAACCCTTGAATACAAGTCCCCCGCGAACCTTTCGATCTCAACTGCTGGAGAATATTTTCACCCGCCGATATTCCACCAGAAATTGGACTATAATCCGAAGAATATTGTTAACATATGTTGGATTTATAGGGTAAGCTGTACGTCCGTGGCGACAGCAAGATCTTCCGCTTCCAGAATGGAAAGTCCGAGTCCCTTTTCCTCCAGCGCAAGAACCCCCGCCGCATCGCCTGGACCGTCCTCTTCCGTCGCCAGCACAAGAAGGGTATCTCTGAAGTCAGTTCCGCCACATCCCCTTGTTTCAGTTGTTCGTTCTGCGGGTTAGGAAGGGCCATGGACAAGAAAGGGTTACATTGTCTACCGCATCGCGTGTCTGGAGGAGGATGATTTTGGCATGGAACGCAGAACGGACGGAGGATGGTCACGATAATCGGAGGACATATGCTGACGGGAGTTTTTTCGCTCTGAACAGGAAGTTGCTAAGAAGCGCACCCGCCGTGTCGTCAAGCACCAGCGTGCCGTTGTCGGTGCCTCCCTCGATGTGATCAAGGAGCGCCGCAACCAGCGCCCCGAGGCTCGTGCCGCCGCCCGCCAGCAGGCCATCAAGGAGGCCAAGGAGAAGAAGGCCGCCAACGAGAGCCGCAAGAAGGCCGAGAAGGCCAAGCTCGCCGCCAGCGGCAAGGGCGCCGCCCAGCGCATCCAGAGCAAGCAGGGTGCTAAGGGCTCTGCCCCCAAGGTCGCTGCCAAGTCGCGTTAAACGGAATTGGAGCGGTCTGGCTTGGGCTGGGGAAGTTACGGAACGGCTGAAATTTGGGAGGTTTTCCGGAGCTGGAATTATTTTCTTTGTGTTTCCCTTCAGAAAACGTGAATGCAACAATTCGGCGTATGAGCGATTGGGTTCTTGCGGACGGGAAACCCGCATGGCTATCATTGCACGCCATGGTATAGTACTTACCAGGAAATGGAAAAACGGATGTGACATGATAAGCCATGGTTTCTGTTGCTCTGGTGTAGATCGTGGGATTAGACTGATGTCATGATATACGGCCTGAACGCTCTACGAGCTATATCGAGTAGAATTCGACCTCTTATCAGCCATCTCCGCCAACTGTTTACAGGACTCTTTTCTAGAGTACTGTCATTGTAGAAAAGTATCTGTAAAGTTCCAGGAGAGCATATCGTTGGTGCCTACTCCATACTTCATACCCAGATCACCTTATGCTGTATGTACTCTGCATGGCGACTGGGTGACTACCCAAAGAGGAAGATAGGGCACAAACCTACGCTAACCGTTTCCAGGCATGCCGCAACCCCAGATTCATCGACACTGAACATCACCGACAGTTCACCAGTATATAGAGCAGAGAATAAGCATCTGAATGCCAATAGATGAGAAGCATATTTCCTTATTCGTATACCTCACCTTAGACTCATCCAACAACACGAAAGCAATCGAGATCCCATTTGCAGGTCTTCTGCCTCAGGCATCGAACCCAACCGGGAAAGCCGCCTCTGACTAATCAGCGCCCTCGCCATCTCGCTTACTAGCGCGCTTTGCCCACAAGAGTCAGATTGAATCCCCTCTCCCGCCCCCCTTCGACAGCCCTCAATCTCAGCATTTCCATCTCGATCCGACAAGCTACACATCACCAGCAGCCATGGGTAAGGTTCACGGATCTCTCGCCCGTGCGGGTAAGGTCAAGTCTGCGACTCCTAAGGTGGGTGATTTTCCTCTGTTGTGCGCTCCTCCAATCTAGCCGGATATTTCCCCATCGCCACCGCCGACGAGACGACTGGATGCATTTTTTTCCCTCGACGACCACGAAGACTGAGCGGATGTGTGTGCGATGGTCTATGTCGACGGTCCCGATGGACGGGAAATATCTGGGGCTTTGGACGGGTTTCGGTGCGATGAGACGACAGAGCAGAACGCTGATGGGTTTACCCCCCTATAGGTCGAGAAGCAAGAGAAGCCCAAGCAGCCCAAGGGCCGTGCCCTCAAGCGCGTCAAGTACACCCGCCGTTTCGTCAACGTTACCATGACCGGTGGCAAGCGCAAGGTACGTCTGAAGCGGAGCGACAGGATACTACCCGTCACGGTGCTCGGGCATGGCAATGCCTTGGGTGTGTCGTGATGGGGATACTGTCGGAATGCATATATCTGGAGAAAAATTTGAGGCTGACGGATTCCAGATGAACCCCAACCCCGGCAACTAAGCGCGATATATTTTCCGACGATAGAATGGAAAAATAGGTGATGAGAGGAAGGGGTTACGATACCACGACGCCAAGCCAAACGAAAGCATCATCATCGTCAGCGTTGGCCATGCCGGGTTGTCTAACCGACGTCCGGTGTGGTTGCTCCACGGGGAAAAGGAAAAGAAAATGGATGTACATCTGAACCGACGGGGATATCCGGACGGAGAAGGCTTGAAGTTGGTTGGAAAAGGTCGTTAACGGGGTTTCATGAATCTAGCTAATGGGCTTGCACAACATCAATATCAAATGGGAAATTCTTGTTGGAAATCACATGAGGGTGTCTCTGTACTGTTCCGTCCACCGTTGCCAACGTGAGTCACCTGGTCCATCGGCGCCAGTCTTCCCGTTCCTTTTTCTATTTCTTTGCCTGGCGGTGCGATGTTTCAGTTGATTGTGTCGGTGTACAAGCTCCGGAGCTCTTGTGCTGGGAACTTGGCGTTTGAATCGATTCTGATTTTCCAATGCTCCCCGTCCCGTAGTTGTCGGCGCGGACTACTGTAGTCCTTTCTGCGCAGTATATGAATGAATGTTAGAATCACATCATTATGCATTGATTACAGCAGAGGTATCGGTGCCCACAGCATGTGGCTCTATCGAAGATACAAAGTACAGGATTATCCTCCAAAACGTCCAAGCACGCAAAGAATCCCAGTGACCATAGCGGTGACTCCCGCCTAACAGTCGAAATCGCACAGTACAATTCTGCGGTCAAGGATATCCGAGTGCCAAAGACGATGCGTGCGCTTCACGAAAACCCAATCCCAGTCCTAGTACAAAACGCCTATACAAAGCAAAGAGACAATATGTGCGAACAGCAATATCAACACTCAACAGGCCTAGTAGTAGTGGGCCATTTCCAGCCCAGCGCGCTTAAACCCACACTTGATGTAGAAGCCCTCGTTGACCTCGGAGCAATCCAGGATCGTCTACGCAAACACAGTCAGCTCAGGCCTTCCACCTCACCAGAAAAGGGATATATAGATAGTGAAAGAAAGGAGTGAATAAAGAAACGTACCTTATAGCAACCCACGTGCTCAGCGACATAATCCAGCGCCTGGATAATCCGCAGGCCCAGCTTCTTCCCCTGTTGCCCCTTTTCGACGGCAATATCCTCGATGTGGCCGACCAAGCCGAGGGAGTGGATGAACTTGCGCTCGACAATCAAGCTGCCGGTGCCGACGACGCGGCCTTCACCATCACAGATGACCAAGAGGTAGTACTCGTCGTTGCGGGCGGAGATCCAGTCGTAGCGCTGGTTCCACTGCTCCTCGGAGATGTCGCCGACGGTGGTCAGCACACGCAGGACGTCGAGGTAGCCGCGGTGGAAGTCCGAGCGGCGAATCGGACGAATGATGTAGTCTTGCGGAAGGGCAGCAAGCACGTCTGGGGAGATGAGGGAGGAAGAGAAGAGAGGGGAGTCGTTAACGTGGCTGTGGCCGTTCAAGGGAGCAGTTTTGGCTGCGGGGAGAGGTGTAGGAGTGGTGCCGTTGGCGTTGGTAATGTTGGTCATGGTGTCGGTTTGAGAGATCGCAAAGAGTCTTTCCTGAGACTGGGAATCGGTTGAGGGTAGGGAGAGGTAGTGGTGGAAGGTGAAGATCGGTCAGTCGGTGTTCTTCGCTGTTGCGGTGTGGTCTCGCGGTTGCTGTGGTGGACAGGAGGTCAAAGGGTCAATTCGAATCGGACGGTTCCTGACAGGAGAAGGGGAGAATTGTAAGAAGAGAAAGAGCGAGAATCAACCCGGTTGGCGAACGAAAGACGAGGGTGGTGGGATGAAGGTGGGAGAAGCGTTGGTGAGGATGGATTTAAAGGATAAACACCGGGGGGAAACCCCCCGTTCGGGTCTAAATCTGAGACACCCACAAATATTTATAGCTCCCCTGTCCCTGGGGTGGCTTGGTTTTAGCCCCGACCGAATAAAAATTTACTGAATAAATTTAGAGATGGACTACTGAGTTGAAAACTGTCTACTTGCAGAATCTACTATTTTCACCCCTTTTCTGCAGGGCTCTAGATGTTGGAAAACCTGCGACGGTGCAGAGGGGCTAAATATAGCATCCAAGATCGCCGCTATGAAGGGCGATCCGTCCGGATGGTTGTGGCTAATTTAGGCCTTAGCATCGCCAACTATGTCCTCAAATCTAACCAGTCATGATTTCTAATGGTGGAACGTAACAGAATATTTATTTAGTGTACACAGATAATGGTCGCTACCTCGCTATACCCCAAAGCCATATTGATCCCTCTATTTCTTCTCCTTGGGAGCCAGCATGAGCTCGGGACGGACGTACTTGTCAAAGTCCTCCTCGCTCAGGGCCTTGAGCTCCATAGCGCTCTGCTTGAGGGTGAGGTTCTTCTTGTGGGCGTTCTTGGCCACCTTGGAGGCCATGTCGTAGCCGATGACGGGGTTGAGGCAGGTGACAAGCATCAGACTGAAATCACATCAGCTCGTGCACATTGACGATATTGGGTGGAAAAGGATACATACCTCTCGTGGAGAAGGGTGTCGATTCTCTGCTCGTTGGCCTCCAGACCGTGCACCAGATTGGTCTCGAAGCTCTTCATGCCATCAGCGAGGATGCGCACGCTGTGAAGGAGGTTGCGGATCATGGAAGGCTTGAACACGTTCAGCTCGAACTGGCCGCTCATGCCACCGACGGTCGCGGCAACGTGGTTACCCATGACCTGGGAGCAGATCATGGTGAGAGACTCGCACTGGGTGGGGTTGACCTTGCCAGGCATGATGGAGGAGCCAGGCTCGTTCTCGGGGAGGACAAGCTCGCCCAGACCGCAGCGAGGGCCGGATCCGAGGAAACGGATATCCTGGGCGATCTTGAAGAGGGAGCACGCGAGGGTGTTCAGGGCGCCAGAGGCCTCGACGATGGAGTCGTGGGCAGCAAGAACCTCGAACTTGTTGGGGGCAGTCTTGAACTCGGTGCCAGTCATCTTGGTGACCTCCTCGGCAATGGCCTCATCGAAGCCCTTGAAGGTGTTCAGACCAGTGCCGACAGCGGTACCACCCTGAGCGAGGTAGCGGAGGTGGGGGATGGTGGACTCGACACGCTCGATGTTGCGGTCAAGCTGAGCGACGTAGCCGGAGAACTCCTGGCCGAGGGTAAGAGGAGTGGCATCCTGCAAATGGGTACGGCCGATTTTGATGATCTTGTCAAACTTCTCCACCTTCACTTGAAGGGCGTTGCGCAGGCTGCGGAGAGCGGGGAGAAGAGTGTTCTCCAGCTCCAAGACGGCAGCAATGTGCATGGCGGTGGGGAAGGAGTCGTTGGAAGAAGCAGACATGTTGACATGGTCGTTGGGGTGGACGGGCTTCTTGGTGCCCATGGTGCCACCCAGGATCTCAATGGCACGGTTGGAGATGACCTCGTTGGAGTTCATGTTGGACTGGGTGCCGGAACCAGTCTGCCAGACAACGAGAGGGAAGTGGTCCATGAGCTTACCCTCGGCGACCTCAGCAGCGGCCTGCTTGATAGCCTCGCCGATTTTGGGGTCTGGCGGGAAATTAGCTCCGGTGTCAATGGGAGTATGCGGTGAGATGAGACTGTACCAAGGCCGAACTTCATGTTCACAGTAGCGGCAGCACCCTTCAGGATACCAAAGGCCTTGATGACGGGCTCAGGCATGCGGTCCTGAGGCTGGTTGATGTTGAAGTTGCCCAGAGAGCTGTTCCATGACTATCAGCATCGTTCGACTGGGGTTGAACTCGACGAGACGAGCGCAATCATGGCGGACGAGAGCTTACCGCTGGGTCTGGGCACCCCAGTACTTGTCGGCGGGGACCTGGATCTCACCGAAGGCATCGGTTTCGGTACGAGTAGCGGAAGACTGCGGGGAGGGTCAGTCACGGTGGTTCGAATGCCGTCATCGAAAGGCTATTCCCGATCTGAAGGACCAAAGCTGGTCCCGAAGAGACCTTTCTTCTGTTGGAAGACGTACCATTCTGACGGTGGTGCCGAAAGCTCTCTTGTTGGAGAAGGAGGAAAGGGACTGGAGGCGGGGGAACTGATGAAGAGAACGGGTATTGGAGCTGAGAGCCCGGCGGCAGCTGAACGAAGCGGGGGACCGGGCAGTTGCCGTCAGCGCACACCGGGCGGCTGCGGGGGTTCGCGACGCTGCATGTGTCAGAGACACCATGGAGCGCACCGCGGCTCGGGAGGAGTTGGCAGAGGTCAACATGATGGCACTGGCAGAGTCAGTGGGCAGTCTTTAGGGGGGTCAATTGGAGGGGAATGGCCCCGAACACCGGGAACCAAACACCACCAAAGTCAATCTACATACCGGCAGAGGGCTTTGGAGGAGGGAATCTGGGGGGAAACGCAGGAGAGCCTTCGACAACAACCGGGGAAAAAAGAGTTATTTAACAGCTTGCTGCCGTTTCCGACCTCGCCTGCCGAAATCTCCCGGGCCGGTATTGTCAGTACCGCGATTACCGTAGTGACGGTCGAGCGGAGGGTTGATTATCGTATGGTACGGTATGCATTCTCGTCGGATAAACCATGATCCTCTATACTTCTACGGACTTCTAACAACTAACTCAACAACTCCCTCCGCAGCCCAGCCACCACCATCTGGTTGTACTCTTCACCCGTCTTCAAAATCCCGTCCAAGTGTGAGAACGTATGCGGAGCCCCGGCCATCCGCTTACTTTCCACCCGACATCCTGCGGCCCTCAGTTTCGCCGCATATGCCTCGCCTTCGTCGCGCAGTGTGTCCATCTCCGCAGTAATCACCAAAGCCGGCGCCAGCCCCTCGAATATGGGCGCAAGGATCGGGGAAATCTTCCAGTCCTAATTGAGACCAGCATGTTAGTGGATTGAAATTGTGACCCTTTTCTTCCACAGAATCCTTCAATCGTCACCTACCTCCTCCGATCTCGCAGGTCGCGGCACGCCCAGAAAGTGTCGATGGAAATACGCCATGCGTGCCGCCGGGAGTGCTGCGGTGAACTCCATCTCTCGGTACGACTCATACGGACAATTCTCCCGGTCGAATTCTCCCTCTGGGGTAAACATACTATGCAGGTCGCAGGCGGGGACGTTGAGAACCTGCAAGCGCAGTGGAATGTTGGCATCGCGGCAGAGATGGGCTACCACGGCGGATAGATGGCCTCCTGCAGAGGCACCACCCACAGCCATACGGTCCGGGTCGATATGGAACTCTTCGGCCTTTTGCGATCGGATCTGCACCACAAGTTAGCCGCCCGTTCGCAACGTATTGTCGGGGTGGAGGGGAGACAACTGACCCACTTGAACGCCGCCCAGCAATCATCCACTGGGATGGGATACTTGTTCTCGGGGGCTAGTCGATAGTCCACATCAAAGGCAACCAGACCGCCGTCGAGATCATGCACAAGTCGTTTGCAGAAGTCATGGTCGCTCGACAGGTCTCCAAACACCCACCCCCCGCCATGGAAGTTGACATACGCGGCTCTCTTCTTCGGCTGCCCGTGGTCATCAAGCGCCGGAGCCGGCTCAAAGATGCGGATCTTGATCTCGCCTCCCTTCACAGGACATTTCTGCTCGGTGATGCGGAAGACATCGGGGCCCTCGCGACGACCGTAGACTGTGAGGTACTTGGCGGGATTCTTGCGAAATTCCTCAATGGGCACCTCGTGAGTATGTAGACGGCCGGCATTGTACTTGTTGTAGTGTTCCACGTAGACTGGGTCGAATCGAGGTAGCAATTCCGGAGGGATACTGTTGTGGAGTGGCTGGATGATCACCTTTGGACGCAGATCATGCAGGACTCTATCGTCAGGATCTTGGGAGATGGTCATATTGGTCGTAACTAATAATATTCTGTGGGCACAAGGTAGCGGTCGGTACACAGGTACTTTAGAAGGTACCTAGTAGGTACCTAGATGGACAGTCGTAGCGATTATAAATCCGCAGTCGGCTTCCCCTCTCCAACCCCTCTTCTCCTCATCTTATCGTCGTATCGAATAGTTACTCTGTGCTGACTGAGACATGCCACTGCTGAAGATGGTATAGTCCAGTACGCATGTCAGCATCTAGCGAGGAATTGACTTCATCTCTCTTCTATATGTCTACTTTGTCTAGGCTACAGGCCCCCGCGTTCGCATGCTGTCAAGGAGTGTTCTTGGGAGCGTCAACCTGGATATATATATATCTAGACCATTGCCACCGGAACATCTCGCTTATAGAACATCGCCCAACATGAACTATGCATGTCCAAGGAGATCGAAACACTTTTCCTCCTCCTTGGAATTGCTCCATCCCGATGCCCCAACGGGCAAACAGATGAATCTCTGGACCAGAAAATAATCCGTCGTTTGTCAATGGACCGACATCCTCTTCGATTTCAATTCGTCCCGAGATGACAATGCAGATACGAGGATTGGACAAAGCAATGACAGATCTACAGTCGGCAGTTCTATCTGCGAGAGACTGATCAACCGCATGGAAATGATCTCCCAGCAGCTCCTCTGGTGTCTCTACGGACGGACTGAATCATGGATCGACCCACACTATCAGGGACCTGCGCAAAGCGGGCTTTTCCGTCGGTGAACTCAAACTCGGCCATGATTATTATTGTCGGGGAGGCAAACGATGGCAAATCATGGAAAAGAAAGAAAAAAAAAAGATTGCCAAAAGGACTGCCGAGCGATATCGGGATGCGATTCCACTTTTCCTCCACCATCCACCACCATCTTACATCCACTGACTCTCCATCACCCAGTGATCAGCCATCGATTCCTTTAGCTGGGAGAAATTACCACATAGGCTGAGGTTCCGATCTACCCAGCAGCCGTGCTCCACCAGCTCGTCCATATTCCTTCCCCGGCATTCCGTTTGCCCCTCCTGAATTTCCCACCTGGTCGTGATACAGTCATACCTCTGGTCACCTATTATTCCCTCAATTGACCTCGACTGTCATCTCTTTTCCCTTCTGTCTTTTTTCTATCCTTCTCCTCCACCAATTCATACCCGCATACTCACAACATCATCATGACTGTCCTCAGCACCTTGGCACCCGTCCCCGCGGACGAGATCTTCGCCTTGAACCGCGCATATGCCACTGACGACTACCCGCAGAAGGTCAGCCTGGGCGTGGGCGTCTACCGCACCGACGACGGCAAGCCGTGGCCGCTGCCGGTGGTGCGCGAGGCCGAGAAGCAGCTGCACGAGGAGGACAACCTCTTCCGACACGAATACACCGCCATTGAGGGTGACGTCGCCTTCCTCGAGCTGGCTCGGGACCTGATGTTCGGCTTCGACGCGGCCAACCCGACGCCGCAGCAGACGCAGACGCAGGCGCGCATCGGCTCGGTGCAGACGGTGGCCGGCACCGGCGCCAACCATCTGGGCGCGCTGTTCCTGGCGCACCACATGAAGCCCAAGCACATCTGGCTGTCGAACCCGTCGTGGGCGAACCACCTGACGATCTGGGAGCTGGCGGGCGTCGCGCGCAAGACCTACCCGTACTACAACGCCGCCTCGCGCGCGTTCGACTTTGCCGGCATGATGGCCACGCTGGAAGAGGAGGCGCAGGAAGGCGACGCGATCCTGCTGCACGCCTGCGCGCACAACCCCACGGGGCTCGACCCCACGCCCGACCAGTGGAAGGCCATCGCCGACCTGTGCGAGCGCAAGAAGCTCTTCCCCTTCTTCGACAGCGCCTACCAGGGCTTCGCGTCCGGCTCTGCCGACGAGGACGCCTGGGCCGTGCGCTACTTCCTGCGTGAGAAGCCCAACATGGAGATGTGCGTCGCCCAGAGCTTCTCCAAGAACTTCGGCCTCTACGGCCAGCGCGTCGGCGCCTTCCACTACGTCCTCAACGACGGCGCCCAGCACCTCCGTGACACCGTCGTCAACAACCTCTGCCATCTCATCCGCGGCGAGTTCTCGATGGGCCCCACCGCCGGCTGCAGCATCGTCAAGAAGGTCCTCACCAACGCTGAGCTCACCGCCCAGTGGCACGAGGACTTGAAGGTCATGAGCTCGCGCATCAAGTCCATGCGTCAGGCCCTGTATGACGAGCTGGTTCGTCTCGAGACGCCCGGCTCCTGGAAGCACATCGTCGAGCAGGTAGGTCTACCCCGTCGTCTGTGCTGTGTGTGATGCTAATTGCTGCTAGAACGGCATGTTCTCCTACACTGGCTTGACCCCGTCGCAGGTGTACGCTCTGAAGGAGAAGTACCACATCTACCTCCTCAAGTCGGGTCGTGCCTCCATCAGCGGTCGTAAGTTATATCCACCCTTCCTCTTGTCTAGAGTCTAACAGACGCAGTGAGCAAGAAGAACGTCGCCTACGTGGCGCAGGCCATCAACGATGTTGTCCGCAACGTCAACTAACGGATTATGATGAATGAAAGAAAAATAGTAAAAAGCTGTATTCCACCTATGTTCAAAAGAGCCACAGCATTTGCATGGTACTTGCGTTTCGGCTGTAACCTTGGTTTGTTCAGGACAGAATGTACAAGTCAAACATTTGATGTAAACAATTTTCGGGTCAATGGTAGCCTCGCCAGTTCTACTAGAACGGAAGATCATGCAGCATTAGACTACCTACTGTACAGACGATAGTTGCACAATAAAAGAAATAGTAGTATAAAAGGGGTAAAAGAAGTAGAGAACCTCAAACACGAAGTGCAACCATACAAATGGCAGAACAGGATCAAACTCGGGGCTCCGTGCCACGAAGGACTCATTCGCTACCATATATCATCAGACTCCAGAAATCAGGAACAAGGAGGGCATCTCTAGGGATTTGGGGCGGGAATTCCGATTCACAGGGGAACTTCATTAAAGTCTCCCTCGCCTTCCCTGCCCTTGCCATTTTTGCTCTCACTACTTGACGAGTCTTCCTCCTTCTCGTCTGGCTTGTCCACCGCTTCTGCACTATCGTTACCATCCTTCTCGACCTTCTCAGCCGGGACCTCCGTATCTGATGGCTTATCCCCATTCTGCTCGGCGTGGCCGTTGACCGACGGCTCGGCGACCTCCTCGTCGTCATCCTTGGGCGGCGGAGGGGGCGGTGACTGGTCATCCTCGTCGGATTCGAGCTCGCGCTCTTCAGCCGTAGGCTGGCCGCTCTGGCCAGCGCCAGGGAAAGGTGTGATCGGCGGCTCCGGCAGCGCCTGGCTGCCATCCTGGGAGGGCTTCGGCTGGGTGCTGGGACGGGGGGCGGAGGAGGTCGCCGTGGACGTGGTGCGCTGGTGCTGGGTGGAACCGTGGATGGGGCCGAGTTGACGGGCCTTGGGGTCAGCGTTGAGGTAGTAGCCGCGGACGCTGACGATGGTGCCCTCGGACTCGCAGGCGTCGACCCATTCAGGGACGACGACGGGAATGTTCATCTCGACGGCCTTCTCCCAGAGAGGGCCGCGACCCTCAGTGCAGACGAAGTGGGTGGTGTCGATGCGGACGGAGTCGATCAGCTTGCCGCCGATGCGGTCGAGGGCGGCGGCCAGGGCGTCCTTCTGCTGCGGCGGGAGTACGCCGGGCGTAACCGTGATGCCAGACAGGTCGGTCATCTTGTGCGTGCGGCAGGTCAACTTCTCGGACTGGTAGGTGCCGGCCGTGGTGCGGAGCACCAGGTGGAAGGTGTACTCGGTGTGGATGGCGAGGCCGCTGATCTTGGTGCTTCGCGTCTCGAGCGGGCGCGGTATCGAGCCGGCTTTCGAGCCATTGCGGTACAGCGAGAGCGACTTGATGGAGGCCGTGGCCAGGTCGATCGGGTCCCATTCGAGGACAAGGGAGGTCTGGGTCGCGTTGCGGAGCCGGAGGACCGGCGGGGCGGGCGTCTTGATGCCGTACGTGTTGAGAATGCGTTTCTGGAGCGTCTGGAAGGCGGTTGCGCTGGCTGCTTCGGCCGTTTGATTGCGCGCTACTGTGATGTCGACGATGCTGCCGGAGGTGATGTTGCTGGGGAGGAGGACGGAGGGGAATTCAATCTGAAGAGCGGTTTAGTGTATGGAGACACGGAGAAGGGGTTTATGGAATAGGAGGCCGTAGGGCGTAGGGACTGGACCCTGATAATCGGAAAAGAATGCTTACCAGTCGGTTGTCTTGGGTTAAGAGCACGGCGACGCCAGCGTCAACCTTGCCAACAGTCAAGGAGACCAACATGTTGGGCGGAGAGGAGAGAAGACGAAGCGCGTTGACAGGCGCATACAATAGATTGACCGAGGAGGAGGTGAGGGCGGGGATGTGAGGAAGACGAGCAGCGGTGGTGGTGGTGGTTACGGAGATGGTGATGATTGAGTTGTTGTTGTCGGCGGATCGTCGAATGCCAAGGGGAAAGGGCCGCGTGTTATGCGCTCCACCTGGTACGGAGTACATGCTTCGATCCTCATCTTCTGCCACAACCTTATGAGGATTCTCGGGTCAGATGTGTTCTAATTATATTACAATTACATTCTATATATATCCTGATCTAGTACTGTACATATAATTGTCACGATTTATCCCCTTTGTGGTTGCTGGGGGCGGTGAGTTTCTTGTTCATCAGACTATTCAAAAGACTGTGCATGTCCGATTGGACCGCGGAGTAACTCTCCAAAATACTCTGGGGGTGCACGATAATCTCCAAAGATCCAGTGAGATTGTCTTCTTTCCCCTCAGGCGCATTCTGGAGTGTATCATTCCCGGGTTCTAGCTGGAGTCTTCTCCCCTCTGCATCGAACCCACGTTCTTTGAGCGCCTGTCGGAAAGCGATCTTAACCCTGCGCGCACTCCATGATCGAACCACCCGCTTGTAGCCTTGAATCTGTTTTATGGAAACACGCCACCAAAGCGTGTCCCGATCCCGGTTGGCGTAGAGGTGGTGAATCTTAGGTCGGATAGGGTGAATCTGGGATCCTAGATAGCGGGCCGCAACAGGAGGAATGACGTGTTTCTGGACATATCGCAAGGTGAATTGCTTCGTAGATGCAATTATCTTCATCTCCAGCGGATAGGAACGGAGGATGTGTTATGGTGGGATGTTTGCTGGCATGAGCGCTGGGAACGTTCAGTGACACATGGTTCAGACGAATCGCCGCTGGACCAGGGAAGGATAACCAGCCAATAGGCGTGAAACAGCCGTTTCGCCCAGGCAAATGTCAAGGAGAAACGAGAAAGAATCGAATAGGATCGAATGAATAGACGGTGAGAATGTGCCTGAATGGAAACTTGATGGGATGATTTTCTGCCGCCAGAAGCCGACCAGCCAGAGGCGGTGACTGTCTACACCCGGCGATTGGCGGACCCCTGTGGCGAGCCTAAGGCTGCCCTCAGGCCGCCACGCCACCGTGACTTCCCCCACTATTCTCAGAGTTGTTATATGTGAAATTGCTTCCCGTCTCTTCCTCATCCTTTCCCCCACCTACGCCCTCTTCGTCCCCCGGACATTTCCAATCTCATCCCATCCCGTTTTCTCATCGAGAGGGACGGAACCAACAGAAAGAGATTTCTACGTGGGTTGTGAGCTTTCACCATGCCCAAGAATAAGGGAAAGGTAAGATTCTGATTTTTCTCCTGCCCAACGACACAAAGAGATCATCTATCGAAAACTCTCCCAACTCCCCTGTTTTTGACTGAAGTTGCCGTCGTGGTTTCAGATTCGCCATGGTATATCTGAAGTCATGAAGGCGGTCATGAAAACATCACAGGATGGAGTTGGGCGGGGTAGTTTCTCAAAATTCTTCATCCCGTGCACTGGAGAAGAAGAACAAAACTAACTAGTCTGAATAGGGCGGTAAGAACCGTCGTCGTGGAAAGAACGAAAACGACAACGAGAAGCGTGAACTCGTGTTCAAGGAGGAAGGCCAGGAGTATGCGCAGGTCGTGAAGATGCTCGGTAATGGCCGTCTCGAGGCTCTGTGCTTCGACGGCGAGAAGCGTCTCGCACACATTCGTGGCAAGCTGCGCAAGAAGGTCTGGATTAACCAGGGTGACATCATCCTTCTCTCGCTGCGTGACTACCAAGACGAAAAGGGCGACGTGATCATGAAGTACACCGCCGACGAGGCCAGAAGTCTTAAGGCCTACGGCGAGCTGCCCGAGCACGCTAAGATCAACGAAACCGACACCTACGGCCACGAGGGTTTCGAGGACAACGTCGAGTTCGACGAGGACCGCGAGAGCGAAGAAGAGAAGGATGTCAACATCGACGACCTCTAAACTCCCCCCAACTATCTCCCTCCTTTGGCCATTCAGCCCCTGGTGAACGGGGATTCTTCGCCAACCTGCTTTCTTCCATCTTCTTCCCGGGAGATCCGGCAGGCGTCCTTTCTCGTTGCCACTTCTTCTTCCTTTCGGCGTTGCAGAGAGGAAGTTTTGGCGCTCTCGGCTGCCATCCGGTTCCTGGGAAGGTTGATGAGGGAGAATTCCAGGGCTGCGGTGCCCCTCCCCCCTCCACGCTTCTGACAGAGGGGGGTTCGAATATCGCTACACAGCATTGCGCCCAGCGCTAGGGTATGAATGATCGGCAGGGAAACCCGACAGGATGGAATCGGATTAGGCGGATTGGTGACCAAGGAGATTTTCTCTTTCACGCTTCCATGAGGAGTACTCCTAGGGACCCCGCAGAGAATTGCTTGCGATGCATCTATCGTTTCATGATACCAGCTATGCGCTGTGTTTTTCGTGTGGGCAGTTCTTTCGTCTGCTCCGTTCTTGCCTGTTGCTTTTTTCGTTGCTTTTTCTTTTCAAAACTGGATGATAGATTTATGAAAGGCTACGAGAATCAAAAATTTTGAAACTGCATTATTTACCTATATAGTATCATTGTAGTCATCAAGTATCTCTTTCATACATGCACTATCGTATCTCAGCATCGAACACGCTTTTTCGAAAGAAGCCCACAATCTTTCGTGCTGTCTCCTTGCCCACTAATGGATCGAGCTGTTCAACATCCATATTAGCAATTTCGCTGATATTACCTGTTTCAACCACGAGTCGGTCAAGAACAGCCGGTGTCACGCCTGGAACAGCACGGAGCATTTCTTGCGGGAGGGGGTTAAATGCCCGATGCTCGATCCCTGCGGCAGCCATGATGTTCCCGTCACTAGACGTCCCAACATCAATATCCAGTCCGATCTGCACAGCCTGGAGAGGATCGGGTTCAGGATTGTTCTTCTTAAGCTCTGCAAAGATCTCTGCCGTCTGGTAGGGCGATGACGACCATATGATCTTCAAACGGGGGAACGTCAAGGTGAGAAGGACAAGCATGTGCTGCGCAGATTTTGGACTGGACGGGTTCACCAATGAACTGCTTGCAGACGTGGTTGCGGCACCAGACGAGGAGAATCCAAAGTCCGTCAGAGCCGTTGTCCCGGGGTTCGATGCAGACGCGAATGCGTCAAAGGTGAAGGACTTGTTCTGGTCGAATTCGATCAGCAGAAGCGGGTTCTTGTAATGCTGGAGCATCGTCTCTGCTTGGTTGTAGAGACGCCCGTTCCGGAGAGACGCTATCAAATCTCGGACCGACTTGCGCTCCACGCAAATATCCGGAGTAAGAATGTAGTCGCCAACTGTGAGCTGACATGGGACGATTATCATGTTGTTGCCGTGCAGGAGGGATGGAAGCGCGCTTCTGAACTCGCGGACGTCGACGACGACACGCGGAGGAGATGCTGTGGCAGCTAGTCGACCGCCTCCAGCGATGCGGGTGTTGACCGTTCGAAGGAACTGTTCTTGAGGGTCGACGGCGCTTTTGTCGTGTGTGATAGTTACGGCCATGTTCTGTTAGGTTGGGGTTAGATTCCCGGTCATGTAGTGGATGACGGCGTGAGACTTACTCCCTTCTCTTTGATGAGTTTTGTGAACGAGTCTTTCTCACGGCGTACAGCGCTCAAGTAGCGTTGTTCTTCGACAGATCCACCGTAGTACATGAAGTACACGCGCACATTTCTTCCCACATGAGAGCTGCGATATACCTCGACTCGCCGAATAAAGGAAGGCTCAGGTTCGTACATGATGATGTACCGCGGCCGCACTTCTTCCAGAATATGCTCGTCCATGTCACCGTCGTAAGGGTGTACCATCACAAGGTCATTCATATCATATAGCTCATAAAAGTCTTCCATGTCCTCCAGATCGTCGATGACGATGTCCGCCTTTTGCGCTTCTTCGACCTCCGTGGGTTGAAGCTCATCCCGCAATCCGGCTACCTGGTCTGGTAGCTCGACATCTGTCTGCACGCTGGCATTAGGAACGCGTCCTGATGCCGACGAAACTGTTCCTCCACCCCGAACACGGCGCCGCTTGTTCGGAGGTGCTCTCGCCTGTTGATTCAAAGGAGCCGGCGAATTCCGGCCCTTCTCAGACTGGTTATCGCTAGCAGGAGGCGCGGCGGACAGATTTTTATTGACGTTTGACAGGGAAGTCTTCCAGTCAAGGTACTCACGCAGGCGCCTGCGGAGCATTACCTCTGCAGAAGGTTTGGTTTTGGCATCTTCGTTGACATCGTCATTTCCACCCCCTTCGTCGATTCTGGTATGCATTGTTGACAAGTATTCTCGGAGCTGCCGGCAGGTCCGCTGATCAGCACACATGATCAACACGGTGCTATTTGACTCGTCTACATTGCTTGGATTGAGGTATGCGTCCGTTTCAATCTCCTCCAGCACTTCGGCCAGGACTTCCCATTTAGGTTGCTCCTCCAGGACAGGCTGCAAGGTAGTAGGTAAGGAAATTGACGAGGTGCGAGCCGCATCGTTGCTGATTTTGCCCTGATATGCCCTGGACTTTGCCGTCTGGAAAAGAATGTGAGCTGCATCGAGAAAAAGCCATGGTGAATAGTTGTGTCTTGTCGATCCAGGTGGCGGAGAGTGTGCCGTCACGATGGTATCAAGATACTTCACGAAGGAGACAGCGTCGTACGTAAGCAGAGCGCTAATGGATGGTTAGACATGATTCATCGGCATCTTCAACGTGACGGACTTACTGGAGGATTGCGCGGAGGTCAGACAAATCACTGACGATCTGCTTGGTCTTGAAGCTGAGACGGTGCCACATAGGCTCGAGTTGGCGCCGAACCGATATATCGAAGCTTCTATGCAATGCGCTATCGAGCGTCCAGTCCTCCATATCCAGCCCCGTGTTTGCTTTCTTCAGCTCTCCAATACATATCTCCACACATTCCAGAACGGCGTTCTGGATTTCTCGCATCTTATCGCTCATCGGGACTTCCAGCTCAATGACCTCGGCTTTTCGGTGGCCCTCAAGAGACTCCGCAACAGTGACGTGAAAGCGTGGCCACAAGGACGCCTTGCGAAGGAAGAGGTTCCGTAGAGAGTTGGCCAAAGGAGCGAACCCCGTGGTGAATGGCTCGGGAGAGTCGGAGAAGGCTTTGAGAAACCCTCGCTTGTTCTCTTGTCTGTAGACACGGATTATGAACGACTCGATTGACGTAGCGACAATTCTATTTCGGTCAGTATATTAATCTCATGGGACAGAGCGGAGAAAGTACTTGTCGGCATGGAGAACGATCATTCCCGTGATCTTCTGAGGATCGAGGAGTCCTACGATACAGTTCAGCATCCTGCATAAAAGAAGTAAAGGAAAATTCAGACTGACTGGACAGGAGATCAACGACGAGGATTCTGGATGTCACACTTAGAATACCCCCCTCTGCATAAATCGTTTCTCTTCAAAGTATTAGCGCTGATCAATCAGCTAGCTTCGGGGACATACCGTGTAGACACCGTAGCTCTATCTGTGTTGATCACCTTCAGACCTCTCGCTAGAGGAGTCTTGCTGATAATGCAGTGCTCCGCTAGGGCTATGAAGGCTTAGTACGGATTGTTTTACACTGATCCACAAGGACGTGCGTACCTTCGCCAATCCACTCATTCTCCCGATCATCAGCCCCCACGACAAGAACCAGATTGTTTCCGGCTGCATCGTAAAAATGCAGTAGATTCGTTATCAGACGGAGCAGCCCCAAGCCGCGCGCCAGAATAACTAGCTCATCCTCTGTGCGGAGTTCGGTGAAGATGTCCTGCTGGTATTGCTGGATGTAGTGGTGTTAGTGGGGTTTCATCAACGGAGCATATGGGAGAGCAAACTAACCAAGGGCAAGGACAGCTTCACCGGGACATTTGTGCGTTCCGGCGGCATGAGGAGCCTCTTGACGCGAGATGGAACTGATTCACTCGTCGCGATGCGGAAGAGATGCACGTGGTCACGTGACGATGACATCATGGGCTTGCAACAACCTGGAACACCCCGAGTTGACGATAATGGTCTGAAAGAAGTCTTCAGATGGAAGTTGACAGCATAATGGGCGATACCGTTATCTAGTTGTCTCCACCCGTCTCTGAGATCTTACGCGAGCGTCCATATGCGATCTGCCAAAAGGGTATCTTATGCTATGGTATGCGAAGAACTACATACATGAACATCCACGATCAATGTCCGCGTTCTTTGGCTTTCCCCGACTTCTGGTGTAGTCCTTTAGCGCGCTCGACCCAGATCTTCGCGGCAGCCAAGATGCCTCCTTCCCGATAGCATTCGCGATGCACCACTTCCATTACTTGGTCAGCAATGTATTCGCTGTCTACCTTCGGTGTGTGATCACGGCTATCGGTGGCCTCGGCCCTTTCCCGCCATTTTTCCGTTGTAGCTCTTCGTCCTCCTATTACTCCCATATTGCGTGTGCTAGGTATGCGGAGAATGGTCTTTTCCACCTCACACCCAATCTCCTGCGTGATGCTCATGGTCTTAGCTGTGAGAGCCCCATACATGGATTTATTGAACCCAGTCTCGGACAGAGCATCTTGCTTCGCTTTCCGGAGAGCCTTGAGATCACCAGATGCGGGCTGGGGGTCCTGTCCAACTTCATCTCCGTCCTGTGGGTCATCCACACTTGATGAAGACTGTGCCTTTGGAGGGGGATAACGATATCTCGCCCCAGATAGCGAGTGCGAGCAGCATGGAATCGCAATGAACGGTGAGGGCGAGTCGGGGTGGGCCTGAGCGGCCATCAGAGGAGTCCACGGCGTGAGCTCGTCGGCATGGTTGGAGATGATAAAAGTATCCTTCGGAAACATACCGGAGTGGAATCCCACTCCGAGGTCGTGTAGGTCGCTCTCTAAGCCGGCAGCCGTCATCGCATCCACGAATGGACTCGGGACATAGATCTGCTCCTTCAGACGTTCTTGCACGGTCTCGGGAAAGATGCTCCATGTCCTGCGGCGGCGGGCGTCGAATCCCCAGCCATCGTACCCTTCCATGAGGAGCACGTATACTAGCAACCCATTGCCGCAGGCCATGTCAACAAAACCTGGGAATTTGCGGGCTTTTTCCTGTGCATCTTCGCTCCTCTCATCTGCCGGAACAACGCCGTACATGTTTCTCCAGAGCTCGATGAGGAATGCGGTAATGGCAAGGTCCTCAAAGACGTGTTTCCCGGGATCTGTGCTCTCGACCCACCTCTCACAGAGATCCGGCGCATACTTGAACTTGAGCCGGAGGTAAGTATCCTGTACTAGATGCCGAGGGATGATGTTGTCTTTGTTTGGGTTGTAATCTTCCTCATCCTGGCCTTCAGACAGATGCGTGTTACCAGCCAGACGAATGTGGTTGTTGAGCAATATATGCAGCGTACGCTCCAGCCGGTTCTGGATCGGCTCCTCGGGCCAAAGCACAAAGTGGAGAGACAATGTGCCCGAGCCTGCTTTTTCTTCAGTGGCTGAGGAGCCGCATTCATAGTCATAAAGATAAGCTAATGCCTGCAGGAGAGGGTGGTAGTATGGGGTATCCTCTTTCGACTTGATATGCGGCGAGTAGACGATCAGGTCTCGTCGGAATGTGGTTTCCGTAGACTGTTCATCGAAGGAAGTAGCATCGCCGCGAGAACATGCCAGTACAGCCTGAATTCCTTCATAGAAATGGCAAGTTTGCTCCATAGGGCGATCCAATTTGGGGTTTCGCGGAATTAGCCGTCTGACAACCGTCCTCGTTAGTGTAAAGCCCTGGATGTCTCTCGCAGGCAGTGGTTCCACGAAGTCCGCCACATTTGGACCTGCGACAGCTTCGCCATTACCCGTCTGCGCAAATGTGTGTTCTCTCTGCTGTGGAGTCTTTAGAAGCCCCATGCTATCATAGAGGATGTCGGCTCGGAAGAGATGACTGGAGTTGACGTTGATATTTCCCAAAAGGAAGAGAGTCAACGCATGCATCACCTCAGGCACGTAGGGCAGACCGGGCTCTGTTAGGTCCTGCGAGGTGACCCATTTCTCCTGGGTTGTGGTGATGATAGCAGGCGAGGCCTTGATTGTTTCTGCGAGTGGCTTTCCGGAGAGATGGGCCACATTGCGTGGGTTTTTGTTTCTGGCTTTGCCCATGGCTTGTCTATGTATATGATTCCGTGCGTAGCCAGTAGTACCATAATTGGAGGCAATTTATATGAATGCCATTATCCGGTGATGTTCTCACGGTATCTCTGCACTCCAATTGATCATTTATAAGTTTTTGCGAATTTTGCGAGAACAATTGGTGATATACATGACGTAAGCAAAACAGGACCCGCTAGTTAGTTACCTGATTTAACCTGACCAGGCCTCGCTATCTGTACGGAGTACAACGATGAGACGCCTAAATGATGTTGAAAGACGTCAGATAACGCCAAGCAAAGCATTATGAGCATTATCTATGACACACTCACCTTACCGCACGTGGACAAAATGGAGAGCGTCACGTAAGTTCTCGGAGCTACTAGTAAACGCATCGATCGAGTTTGATGTCAGAAATTTATCTATAATCAAGTGAAAATGTGATATTGAGAATTGCAACAACGTGTCTGCTCGAGTATATGGGTTCAGTCTCATGTAAGAAAGATATATCTATTATCTGAGCGGCGTACACCCAATGTCTATAGTAGTGATATTGTGTATAGAATAGTACATATGTCAGAAGTGATACTCCAGACAATGAGGTGGAAAGGAGATGATGGTATCTAAGTCTAAGGAGTAAAAAGCACAAACTCCACCCATCCTCTAATGCAAATTTGGCCAACATAGGCAATGAAAAGGACCATTCAGACCCCATGGAGGCAATCCAATGACCACTTACAGAGATCCTCCCGGGTTAGCGGCAGCGCCTTCAGATGGGTACTGCTCCGCACGACCCATACCCGACGAATGCTTCATCGAAGCCCGGTGCGCGGTGGGTTCAGAAGCGATAGACCTGGTAGCCGCAGCAGCCGCGGCGCCGTCCCTCAGACGCTTGATTCTCTCGGTTCGTCCTTCACCAGGAAGACTACCCCAGACAGGTTCGATCGCATCCGCACGCCAGTTAGACCGGTGGCCTGCAAGTGCACCGCTGCGGGTTGGAAGAGGAACGATAGGAGCACCACCTACGCCGGCTTCACCCCACATCCGGACGCGTTGGAGTTTGCGCAGCTTGGCCAGTCCGTACACACAGACCACCGCGGTGATAGCAAAGCAGGTCACCGAGACGGCGCCGAATCCTAGGTCCGATTCCTCGATAAAGTTCTTCAAGTTCATTCCGTACAGGGCGGAGAAGAGCGTTCCAGTCGCAAGGCCGAGTGTCCCAATGCTGAATTTGAGGTCCAGCAGCATGAGCGAGTTGCGGTTAGCGTCGAGAATAGCTTTCACGCTGTATGTAGTTAGCATGGGTCGCACGCACTGTAACCACAGGTTGTGACTTACACTTCCTCGGTGTTACGGATGCTAGTCACCAGGTTGCCGCTAGCCTGCACAATCTCGTCGCAAACCTTGTGGTACGATTCCAGAAGCATCTCTACTTCCTGATGATCGTGTTCTTCACGCTGGAAGCCATTCGCACTCTCGGTGAGATACATTGTCGCCAGGTCGTCGTCTGCCTCCAGTAGATCGTCGATGGCGTCACGAACAAGACGTGCCTTCTGCTCGAAAGTTCCCAGTCTCTTGGAATAGATCAGGAGGTGCCGCAGCTTGTCCCGATCAATATCTTCCTCCAGCGCCCGGAGGACGCGCACAACCGGTTCCCTTACGCCGTTGAACTCTTCCTCGAGACCGCTTGTGACGCTGATCAAGACAGCTTCCAAAGCGCGGAACTCATACGGCAAGGCACCGGCGCCCTGCGACTGCTTCTGCCGTAGCTTCCCCTCCAGATCGTACACGAAGAGCGATTGCATATACGAGTCCGTCGACCCATAGGCGTCAAAGACCAGAACCCGGTCAGCCTTGATAAGCACCCGAAGATGGAGGAGGTTGATGAGGATCGCGCTGGGCCGTACGAGAATATGAGGAAGGGTCGACGAATCGATCTTTCGGAGATCTCGAGGGAGCAAGCCATACTTGAGTCGCCGTTAGCTATTCGATTCCATAACCGGTGCAGAACACCTGGGTGCGAACCTTGGCGATGAGCTCGCTCTTCTTGAACTCGCCATTCACGAGAGTCACATTGCCATTGATATCAAACTCTGTACATCGTAACCGCAACTCGTTTGGGGCTTTCGCTGCCAGACTCCGTTTATAGTTCAAGCCAGCATCGGCTCCGTCGTCAATCAATGCCGGTCCACCAGCGCGATTAAGCTTCGCGTCCGCCGCTGCCTTTCCGCGCCGGAAATCAAGAATCCTGCGCAAGAGAGGGCGGCTTTTTGTAGATGACGCTCGTGTATTCTGTATCTTAGGATACAGATCTACCTTTGTGGAGGTAGACTGGCCGGACGAGGTTCGACATCGTAGTGCGTTGCGTCTCGGAAAACTTGGAACAGGAAGAAAGCCGGCCTCTAGAGTCGCATGGCGCCGCGCCGGGGTTATCTCAGTCCATATCGAATAATTCCCGGATGACAAGGCGCAAGGTGGTCGAGATTGGACCGGACCGCCGCACGTTGACGAGTTTGCCGTGAAGAAGAGAAGTGAGTCGGATTGGGAACGCAGGAAACGCAAAAGAGAGGCGGAGGGGACAATCGGTTTTAAAGATGACGATGGTAGCATTTCGGTCCTGTCGTCAGTAACAAGCCACCGTCGCGAAGTTTCGAGATGCGCCGTGTTATTTTGCCTCTTTGTCCATCGTCATGGGTTTTCTTCTCGCGCGGCTTTCCTTCGACCCGCTGCGGGAATTACCGCGTCGGGCCAACAATTCTCCGGAGTATATCCATCGGGGGCACCAGAATGGAAGACTGCAAGCAGAAGGAGCATGAGAACGGACTTATGAATTCATGGACTCTAAGGTACGTCAGATTCTACAACTCGGCTCCATTTCTCTCTCTCCTGATTAATCCATTCATCTCACGCGACGGCCTCTGTCAATACAACATTGCTTTTAGTCACCTGCAAGATGAGCGCACATAGTATCCCCCAGTCCAATAACAGACTCGAGTTGGGATCAGAGTGCAAGCAGAGAACTATATAGACGAGGAGGAAGACAAGAACACCGCTATGAAGTAGAGGTATCAAACGAATCACAACAGGTCTAGCCCGCAAACAACACAGGAAAACGTATTTTCACGACCTGACAAAAGCCACCCCCGGTCTCACCAATCATCGTCGTCATCTTTCTCATCGTCTGCGTGACCGTTAGTTGATGATACAACATGCAAAGTGTGAAAACGTAAGTCAACTTACCACTTCCGCTAACTTTCTGCTTTCTCTTCGCCAACGCATCCTGCAAAGCGCCGGCCAAACCGCCCTGGGGTCCACCTCCACTACTGGGAGTTGGCGCAGACGACTCATTAGCGCCTCCGGGGACCATTGCCCCACTTCGGTCTCGCTTCTCGGTATCCTTGACCTTCCGGAGGCCTCCAGCGCCGGCACCTCCCGAAGCTCTAATGGCAGCCATGAGGTCGTCCCGACCGCCAGCAGGCTTGGGCAAAGGCGGCGCTGCTCCGCCGGGAGGCGGGGGTGGAGGAGGCGCGCCAGCCCCCGGAGGAGGTGGGGGAGGAGGAGCGCCAGCTCCAGGAGGAGGGGGCGGTGGAGGGGGTGCACCACCACCGGGTGCAGGAGGAGGGGGCGGAGGCGCAGTAGGGCCGGTGCTCGACGGCGGAGGTGGCGGAGGCGGTATATGTGAAGACGGAGGTGGGGGCGGAGGCGGAACCGAACTAGCTGGTGCCGGAGGGTGGGGAGGCCCCGTGGGCGGAGGACCAGTTTTCGTGGAAGTCGCTGGAGGGGGCGGCGGAGGTGGAGGAGGAGCAGCACTTGATGAAGGGGGCGGAGGGGGTGGCCTGGACGACGCAGGGACGGGAGGAGGCGGTGGTGGTTGGGATGCCGGACTTCTGGGAGGTGGAGGCGGCGGCGTCTGCGCGGAGGGAGCTGCTGCATTGGGGATCTTCGGAGGGAGCTGCGGAGGTGTTGCCGCCGCACGAGGGGGCGGGGGAGGTGGCCCTGGAGGCACCGGGCTACGACTCGGTGGCGCCGGTGGAGCGGACACCTTCCGCTCCCCTGTGAAGGGTGGAGGTACTCCGTGGCGGGATGGGCTGTCATCCATAGGTGTCTTCGGCGGCCGCGGAGGCGGGGGAGGGCCCGGATGGGCGCCCGACGCAGCTCGAGGGCGGCCAGGCGGAGCGGGCGCAGTTGTGTGGGCGAATTTTCCAGCATCTGCAATTGGAGGGGGGGCTCGGAAGATGTTTCGCCGGGGAGACGGTTCACGCTTCGCCGGTTCCTCTTCCGCGTCTGTACGAGCACGCCGCGACGGAGGAGGCGGGGGAGGAGCTCCGCGACGACTACCCCCGCTGTTCCCAGTGTTCTGTGGGCTGATGGCACTAGTCTTTGGAGTGGGAGGGGCGGATGGAGGAGGCGGGGGTGGAGCTTTCCCTCTATTCTGCTCTTCGGAGGCCGGCGACGAATCGCCACCATTAGCCTGCTTTTGTTCAATATAGGCCTTGATAAAATCCGAGTTCTCCGCAATCTGGTCTTCCGTAATGCCCATTTGGAGCAATTCGTCTAGCAGACCCTTCCATGACGGGTCATTGGTGTCAAAAGGCAACGACTTGCGTGCCGGGCTTGCAGGCGGAGGAGGGGCAACTGGGAGGGCAGGCGCGGCAGGAAGCTCGGCGTGCTGAGTGGGCGGTGGTGCACTTGAGCCTGAACTAGAACGATGACCTAGAAGACTGCCAAAGATCGAACGCCCGATACCGTGCTTGCCATTCGCGACTGGGGCAGGACCTTGGCCTCGGGTTGATGCGAAGGGTGTTTGGCGCGTCTCTTTGCTAGCGTTCTTCTCCCGCTCATGGACCTTCTTAATGAAGGTCTTAGCTTCCTTCTCATCGGCGAACGACAGGCCAGCAGCGCAGTCTTCCAATTCGAATGTGTGAAAGAAGGTCCGGTCTTGGTTGTAGGGAAAGTTGTCGTAGATTTCTTGGTCCCAGATGACGCCTCTCCCGGAGGGCTAAAGCTCAGATGGCACATTAGTCCTCCATTGCATTGAAATAAAAATAAGATAAGAGAGCTCTGGTTATAAAGCAGGACTCACCGATACATCCACGATCTTAAGCCAGAACGTGCGCCCGACCAGGTCATTG
The DNA here is from genome assembly GCA_002927005.1 of Aspergillus pseudoterreus. Lineage (NCBI taxonomy): Eukaryota > Fungi > Ascomycota > Eurotiomycetes > Eurotiales > Aspergillaceae > Aspergillus > Aspergillus pseudoterreus. The sequence goes on along the minus strand of PIJX01000017.1, from coordinate 1,619,920 downwards.
GCCAGGACAGCAGCGCCTTGGATGCCTGTATATGTCCATTTGTGGGGGTCCGGGTAGGCGACATAGAGTCGCGCAACAGCTACGGCATGGATCTTGTTCGCCGGCTTCGGGACATTTCTCTTGACAGTTTCTTTGTCGGCATCACTCAGGATCGACGGCATGACGGGTTAGGTGGACAGGAGGCGATCGTGAGTGAATCGGAGAAGGAAGATCGAGCACCGAGGATCAGATTAAGTGAAGTTACTGGGACGCATTGCAGAGAGCGAGCGTGTACTTGGTCCAAGACGGAAAACCCAAGTGCGCTCGGATTCGGGCACGGGGGAATGATAGCGGATAGGTGGGAGATTGGACGGCAGTAACGGAACCGGTCGACAGAGAGCGGGGACGGGTTCTCCGAGGATCTGTTGATGGTCGATACTATCGAAGGAAGAGGCAGGAAAGAAGAAATGTACAGGGTATTTCGAGGAGAAGGGGAAAGAGGAGAGTGTGTCAATGGTGGTGGTGAGAGTGCGGAGGAGGAGAAACGAATAATGTGGTGAGCCTTAGAAGGGAAGCAACTCGGGTGAGGTCAGCAGGGGGGTTCCGTCCTCAGGCACCAACGGCGTCCCCGCTTCTTCTCACCACGATTTTATATTGAACGTCACAGTCGGTATTTTTAGGCTTCAGCCATTGAATAGTCAATTTATATTAAGATCTTGAAGAGCACTGGGAATGATTGAGAACCATACTACAAGTGTATCTCAGGCAATTGGTTAAGTCATAGTCGCCGGTATCTACATTTGAATAAACCTTTGCTTAAGCTTCTAAAAAAAGTCCAACTATGATGATACTTCCTTCTTATCTCAATTGAGCGGCATCCCCAGTGAGATAGAGTAGGAGCATATGATAAATCGAATCGTATCATGTCCACTACCTCGTGATCGCGGTGTCTGTGTTCGTAGAGGTCAACCTCCGATCTTAGGCATCTTCTCTATCTCCAAGTTCCTGTGAGCTCCTCTCATCTTAACTCGGAATTCATAAATGTACTGCGCAGAGCATACTCATTCTTCCTCTGTGTCGATTAAACAACAAGAATTAACCTCCTCCAAGCACCACCCGGCCTGGTCCATTGCTTGCTCCTCGTCGACTGGAGCTTCAGATCCCGAAGGCCCCGATGTTAACGTAGTAATGTACGGAGTACAGTGACTACAGATAATACAGTGTCCATACTGTAGGCCAACATTAGCTATCCTCCAGATAAACAAATATCAACAGCCAGAGCGAGGTACTATAAGCGCTATTCCCAATCCGTTCACCAGAGCCGTGGTGCCCAGCAAGGAAATCAATGACGCAACAGCCCCCCCACCGAACAGTGAAACCAGCATCCCGGCCTTATCTACTCCGTACAAGCGCAAGTACCTCCTCCCAGCATCTCCCGCATTTTCCAGATCAAATATATAAAACCCCTGAACAAAATGGCCCCCTCCCCCAGGTGCTTCATCGTTCGCCATGGTGAAACAGAATGGTCCCTCAACGGCCGGCACACCGGCACGACCGACCTCCCGCTCACCGCGAACGGCGAAAGCCGCATCAAAGCAACGGGCAAAGCGCTCGTCGGCGATGACAGACTGATCGTTCCTAAGAACCTTGCACATGTGTAAGATTTCCCGACCCAATGACTGTCTGAACCTCATGTCGACCGACGATCTGTATAAGCACCATACAAGGGAGAACGATGCTAAGGCTAATCAAATATAGATATGTCTCTCCCCGCGCCCGCGCGCAACGCACCCTCGAGCTCCTCGAGATCGGCTGTCGCGAGCGACTCCCGTGGACGGAGCGGCGCAAGCCCGAGACGGAGGAGCCGATCCGGACGGAAGCGCGTGTCGAGGTGACGGAGGCGGTGCGCGAGTGGGACTACGGCGACTACGAGGGGATGACGAGCAAGCAGATCCGGGAGATGCGGGCGCAGAAGGGGGAGGGGTTGTGGGATATCTGGCGGGACGGGTGTCCGGGGGGAGAGTACGTATTCTCTCCGTTCTCTATTCTTTCTATCATGGATTCGGACAAGAGATGGTAGAAATGGTCGTTGCATTGGAAGGAAAAGCTGACACATATGCAGATCCCCTGAAGACATCATCCGTCGGCTGGATGCGCTGATTGCAGAGATCAGGCAGAAATACCACGGCCCATGTCTGGAGGGCAAAGACCCCAAGGGAGACGTCCTGATCGTGGCGCATGGTCATATTCTGCGCGCGTTCGCGATGCGTTGGACCGGAAAATCGCTCGAAGACACGACTCTCATCCTTGAAGCCGGCGGAGTCGGGACACTCAGGTATGGGGATCATCCAGTCCTACCCAGGCCAGGTCACGGTGGTGAACGAGGCTAACCGTGTCGCAGTTACGAGCATCACAACATTGACGAGCCAGCGGTGATCCTGGGCGGAGCGTTCGTGGTGCCGAGCTAAACTAGGTTCCAAGGGCTTTAGATAGACTTCCCTAGAGTCGAGTCGCGAATAGGCGCAGCCCTGCGACTCGTTAGCTCAGACGCTTTGATAAAGCACGTAAAGATATAAAATCAGACGATAAAGATATATGATGTCAATATCTGGGGCAAACCCACCATTCGACCCCTTTCACGACTCCATCTTTGTATGCACTTCCTCCTCGTCCATCACCGTCTGACGGGCTTTAGATCCTTCGTCTGCATTTGCCTTGACCCCCTCTTCCCCAAGCACCTTCGCAGATCCCATAAACAGAGCTCCAACATAACCCCCGAGAAAGCGCATGTCCTGCGCCTGGACAGCAGTCATGCAAAGGAGATTTTCCGTATCTGCCAGATGGGCATTCAGCTGTGCCAATTGCGAGTGCAGCTGTGCGTACTGGCGGGTTTTAGCGGCCGACATGGAGGTGGAGCCGGCGGCAGAGCCAGCAGAGCTTGTCGATGTCGGAAGGATGGAATGACGCGGGAACGACTGGGAGTTGGTATACTGGTGCGACGGAGGCATCTTGATGGATATGTCAATATATGTTTCGTTGACCTTGTTTGTTTTGGAGAAGACAAGACCAACGGGCGGTTCTATGGTTTGTTTACGCAGGTGGGGTGGTGGTAATCACGTGTGCGATCGCCGTCCAGAACAGCCCCAGGCAATTAGGCACCAAATCCCATGGACCCTGTTCAACAGTCTATTGTCCGTGTAGTTCAAGTCGTTTATTATCAAAGTCAGGCTCTAGTCAAATGAACATGGCCGAGGGTTCGACCTGTCATTAAATACTTCGCAAGAATAAACCCAGCCAAATCAAGTCAATCAACCGAATAAATCAAACCCCTGCTCTTTTTATGCGCCAGAAACCAGACCATGATTGTAAAGGTGAGGGGCTGAGGAATATTCACACCAGAGCCCAGAGTAAGCACAAAACATGTATAATAAGGCAGAACAACAGAAGAAGGGTCAAAGGAGGGAGGTCGTATCAGACAATGATGATGCAGGAATCCACGCGTATAAACTCAAGGAAATAATGCGTCGACTTGAATAGTGTACAGCAGTCTTTCATGCAGGAATGGAATGCACGGTGGCCGTGGGAAAGGAGGAATGTCTGAGGTGGTATAGGCGAGAGGTCAAATCGTACGTGGGTCAAGCATCTTGCTCGTCCTCATTATTGAAAAAAGCCGTCGACAATGCCAGTGGAAATGAACACATGCACCAGAAACACAGCGCGCCCGAGTCACTCCAAGAGAAAAGCATGAAACGAGAAAAAAAGAATATCCCGTATGTCGCAAGGTGTATATGTAAGAAGTTGTGAACAGAGTATAAAACTGAGTCCGCGCTTCCCTCCTATGTTATGGTTCACAAGAAGCGTATAGCTCAAAGAGAGTTCCAAGCAATTATGCAGCCGGAAGAGAATGATCGAAAGAACCAGACAAAGACATATACGACAGACTCTGAGTCTGGCTCAACTGCCGTGGGAGGGACGCAAGGACGGCGGGGGCAGGCATCAGGGATTAGCGCACAGGCATCGCAGCTTGCTGCGCGCCCAAGCTAATCTGACTGCTATGGGCCGAGGTTTCGGACTCAAGGTTGGCACTAGCTCCGCTATCACCACTCTCCGCGCTGGCGCTCGCACTTCCAGTCAGACTTCTATGCTTCGGAGTGCCCTTGGCGGAAAACGAGTTGCTCACCCCATATTGTTGTTCAACTTGCTGCGGACCTACCGCATTACCTTGCCCCGGAGGGTATCGGGGAACTGGTGCTCGCATGTGTCCCGGGGGGGATGGATGGCCGCTCGGAGGACCATTCGGGGGACCAAGACTAGGGTCTTGGGGATTGGCGGGTCGACCCATACGCGGGCCTGGAGGACCGAAAGGAGTTGCGGGAGATTGGCTATTTCTTCTGCTCTGCGGGTATGGGTGCGGCGGGAAGTCGCCCATTCGGCTGGCCGTCAGTGAGTTGGCACGGGAGCCGGCGTGCATCTGGTTGCGATCAACTGCACCGTACCGGTTGGACGAGTACGCCATCATAGGGTTGTCCATGAGGGAGTCGTGAAGGCCGGGGATCTCCTGCATGATGCGATCACTCGCCCGTTTCCTACCCCCGAAGTATCGACTGAAGGCCGATCCAGGTCTGCTTCCACCATTGCCATTGATATGGATCTCCGGGTTTTTGCGGAATTGACTCGCACTCGGGGCTTTTTTTGCCCGTCGTGACGTGATGCTCATCATATCCACGTTATCGGGGTCAATGTGTGGGACCGGCATGCTTTCCATCGGGTCGAAGAAATCGTCTTCATCCTCTTCATCGAACGCCGCACGAGGCGGCGGACCCCTGCGAGGAGGACCGCGCCGCATGCCCATTTCTTGCTCACGAATCTGTAACTCGCGTTGACGGAGAGCCAGTTCCCGCTCCCTCAAGGCCAAATCGGCCGCCGCAGGTGGGCCTGGGGGCATATCATGAACGCCGTTGGCGCCATTTTGAGGGATCACCGCGTCGGGAGCATCGTCGTAGAGCACCAGATGACTGAACTCTTCCAATCCTTCTAAGGATGGCTCACGGGGGATTCTCGCCGACGCAGGCTGAGCGCTTGGGGGTCGGGCCATTCCGGGCATTGGAGGGCCACGACGGGGAGGCATCGCCACTCCGGAACTGGCTCTACCACCAGGTCCTGGACGCATGGGGCCGTTCATCGGAGGACCCCGCGGAGGGGCTGAAGACATTCGCGGAGGCGGGTTCGCCAGCGTCGGAGGAGGCGATTCATTCGTACGCGGTTTGTTCAGGTTCGTCGTGTTGATATGATGGAGCACGGCGTAGAGGGTCTCAATTCGGGGAACCCGGACGCCAGATTCCGCGGCCAGTTTAATAGGCGACCCCAGGTAGGTTTCGATCTCCATCGGACGCCGGGCCTGGAAATCCTGATACATTGAACTGGGCGCTCCGCTGGCGGTCATCTTCTCGATCGTCTTTTGGGCGAAATCGTCGGGGAAGGAACAGCCGTTGGCTTTGGCCAGTTCCATAAGCTCCTCGATGATATCCGTCACAAGCTGACGAACGCCAACTTTCTCGAGCAGCTGGGAGTGGTTGGAAGTTTCAAACATTACACTAGAGGGGTAAAATGCAATTGGCCTGCCGACGCACATTAGCCAGTGATTCCATACGAAGCGATTTCATGACCACGACCGTGACTTACCCGATCATGCGCTCAAACTGTTCCTGTCTAATATTGGGGGAGACTTTGCAGTCGACCTGGCCGGAGCCGAGCGTCATCGCCAGAGCCGCAGCCATGTCGTTCTGGATGGAGGAGGGGATGTTGGAGTTCTTATTGGTCGCACCGACCCAAATCTCCGACGAGTTAAGATGCTCAAATTCGCTAGCACCGATTTGCGAGATCTCGACCCCGGAGACGAGCGACAGGACGACGTTGGTAGGGAAGCGCTGTTCCAGGTGTGACTCGACACCGATAGTATTCGTTGTGTTTACGAGAATGCATGTGTGTTGAGGGGTGACGACGGATTCGATGACGGCGGCGAGGTCGTAAACGTCAGGCAAAGCCTTCACACAGAGTATAACGTAGTCGTATGCGTTTTCTCGCGAGGCGGCGTCTTCCGGAGCACGAACGACTGCAGAAACTCTTGGTTAGAGCGCGAAGAGAGGAGGAAACGAGTTTTCCGTAAAGGGACTCACCATGGCGAGGCTTGAATCGTTCATTGCCGAAAGCTTTCGACCTAAATTGCGCTCCATTAATCACTAATCCGGCGAGATCGCTTCCCAGGGGAGAGCTTACTTGAATGACACTCCGTACTGGGACACTGCTTCGTATCCTGATTTCCAGACCAGAGTCACATCGCACGAAGTGGTTGCCTGCAGTCTCCAGGAGAGAAAAGCCGAGATAGCATTGCTGCCGACTACACACGCACGAGTTAGATTCTTGTTCATTTTGGAGACCGTAGGAACGAGAAGAGGATGGATCCGGGGGGGTCGTTCTCGCGGGAGCGGCCATTCATGGGGGATGACGGTGGTGGAAGGGAACGGTCGAGCGATAATATAAAATCAAATCAAGGCGGACGTACCTGATAAAATGCGCAAGCGCGGTGGAGGAGCCATGATTACCGAACCAACTGGGAAGGAAAGGGTCCCCGTTTCCCGCCAGCCAAATTGGACGCCGTTGGAAAATCTACCGGAACGGCTGATCGTTGACACGAGAGAAAGATGCTGGAGATAACGCGAGGCGCGATTTGACGCTGCCTACGACGTGAAAAAAACGAGCGCAAACTGACGACCGAAGCCAGGATGATCCGGAGTGGATGAGAGGGCGACCCAACGCAGAACGCAATTAGAAAAAGGATCCCGTCCAGAACGACCGTAGCGGAGAGACGATGACGACCGGGAAGATCGGGTAGTGACGAGGAGAGAGAGACGATAGGGAGAAAGAGGGTAAACGAGAGGAGGAGAGAAGGGAGGAAAGGATGGAGGGGGGGGGGTGGAGAGTGAGAAAGGGGAAGAAAGGAAGAGGGAGAAAGATTAGGTCGGTGATTACTAGTAGACGACGAAAGTAGATGGAGAGGAATGAATGGATGAGATGGGATGGGATGAGATGGGGATGGGGATGGAGGGACGGACGGAGCTCCAGCAAAAAGAGCTGGCCCCAATGCGTTTCTTGGGTTTTTTTTTTCTCTCGCTCTTTTTTTCTTTTTGCTTTTTCTTTTTTCTTTTTTTACTTTTGCAGCGGCGCCCAAACAACTTCAACGGTCGTGGATCCTCTCCGTCAGGGCTCGATCCGGAAACGGAGCGCAGGGGGAGGGAGGAAGAGGGAGACGGCGAAAACAGCAGAATGGACGGAGTTGGGAATGATTCTGCTGGAGGAGGCCGTGTAGGGTGGATTTGCTCTGTTCTCTTTTCTTTCTTTTTTTTATTTGAGGTGATTATGAATCTGTCTCCCAGGATGTGTGGTTATTTTTGATGGTGGTTTATTTTTATTTTTATTTTTCGCACCCAGTCTTATTCGGATCATTAATTTGTTGCCTCCTTTCCTCCCTATAATGATGGATTCTTTTGTCCGCCTCTCTGCAGTCATAGTCATAATGTAATAGAGAGGATATAGAAAATAGAAATTATAAAGGAATCCGATCCATCAGACTTCAGGCAATCCCTCTCTTGATCATGGTTCCAGCTAGATGAAGCTAATCAAATCAAGGAAAATGTCGACTAGGTCGTCTCTCGACTCACGCTACCTGATAGAACCGATCGAGACAGATCGAGACAGTATGGAACCACTCAATTCCAAAGCAAACATCGTGGAATGCCAACATCCTCCTCGACTCGGACCGAATAATTCCTAATAATTATCATCGTCCAGGATGATGTGGATGGGCACTTAATTCATTCATGAGACACGACGACACCCACCCACTGCTGGTCGAGCCAACCAAGATCCTCCCGCCAGCACAACCCACTCAGAGCCCACTTGGGTCGAGGTCAGAACCGGGATTCGGCCGCTACTCTCACAGCCCATCTCCCCGTTATTGGTGTGTTGTCGTGCACTGACGGCCATCGGGAGGCGAACTCTCGAAGGAGCTAACTACTTCGAGGAACGAGCTAGAACAGCCGGATCGTACGGACACAGAATAGATAAAAAGAAATAAATAGGTATTGCCTGTCCGACGTGATGGACTACTATCCCGTCTTCTGGGAAGTGTACTCCGGAGTACATACATGGCTCACATGGCTCTGAGGCACTTCAGGGCCCTGAAGTCTCGTCCTCAATCTCAAACACGGCCAGGATCATCAGCATAATCAGATGGTTCACAACCCGACCGCCGAGTGTGACCCTCCAGCGCCATCAACCTATCTGCGCTGATAAACCAGTCAGAAAGAACCGAGAGGTGGTACCAACCAGGGTGTCGACATGACAGAAGACGGGTGGGATTCGCTCAGAAAGGACCAGGGTAACCCACGACACGCCGTTCTGTCCCTCGATTTCTCTTTTCCAGATCACACGCGCGCGACGGAGTACTCCATACATCGATCGTCTGCTGTCGAGACGACTCCCGTGAGGTGGTGATCGGAAGCTCCCACCTCGGGAAAGGGAAGGGGGAGGCAGTGTTGCGCACCCGGCATGCCACAAGCCTCCGCGCGAGTAGGGATCGACATCCACGCTGACCCGGAACCACCCCATCACAGATTTTACAACGGCATGGGTGGCCGTTTGCAGAGCCAGGGTCCTGCTGTTTACGGAGATGCAGGAACACCCACCGGTCCGATCATCTTCCCGTCCGCGCAGCGACCAGACTAGTCGTCGCCAGCATGTGCACAGTCGCCATCCGACGGGATCATGTCATCCAATTTTTTCCCGTAGATCTGGCGCCTCCTGGTCGAACGACTAAAGCATCGTTTCGCATCGTTCGGGGTGGCTGATGGTTAACCGGGTTTGATAGTAATTGGGCGCATCAGGAGGCTGCGATGGCGTTGAGCTAGGCGCATCGCTGACTAATAATTGTGCTCAACATACGTAGCTTATTCATGTATAATTGCGGATGGTGTCCTCTGTAGGTGTTCTGTAGGTGCTGTGTCTGGGCTTCGCATGGGGAGGTGTGCACTTCATGTGCACTTATGTATGTCGGCTCCCGAGGCTACGCCGAGGATGTTGGGCGACCATGCTTATCAGACATGTCCGTTGCATGGAGACTGAATAGACAACTAACTACCCTCATCTTTCTGCTCATCAAACGGAGCTGACCACGCGAGAACCCAACCACGGTCCAGACCTCTGGAGGGGCGACGATCAAACCCGATGATACTCCAAAACATCCTCTGTGGGTCTGCCCGGCGAGTTCGTCCGGAAAGCCAATGGCAAAAGGTCCCCTGTTTCTATCTATGGAACATGATGGTGGATCCGACACTAGCCGCGTTGGCTAATCAGCGCCTCAGCCTCCTGTGAATTAAGACTTTCATTTTCCTCCACCTACGCTCGGCCTGTACCTAATCTTTACGGAGTATACACAGGCATATTGTACTCTGCCATTCACTAGGAACTGTTCTACATATCATTGCCAAATCCCTAGGTAGTCGCTAGGCATGTTTGCAGCAAGACCCGGTGACACCGCAAATTCTTCATCCCTTCTACCATGAACAATTCCTTCGGGCGCAAGGATTGATCATGCCTTGCGTTATCTCTCGCCTGTCAATCATCAATACACCGCGTTCTCCTCTGGTAGTCGGTCGATATCGGTGATGAACAGTTTTCTGTATATCTCCGGCATCTGCATTCCGTAGTGACTTCTGCTTCATCAATCTACGGAGTATCTTTCAGCCTTCTGTCTCTCGGCGGATGTCAGACATTTGAACTGGGCGACCCAAGCCCCACTTGGATCGATCGATGGCTTCCGTGAGAATGTTCATGATCGTTCTGGCGCCCTTTACGAGCACGCAGGATTTGTCAAGCGAAAAGCCAAGCAATAATACCCCGCCCATGGGAGTTGAGAGCCACCATGTCGCTCTGAAAGAAGAAGCATGACTCCAGCATGATTCACCCGCCTGCGGGGAGGTATTGCCACATCCGGCATACATAGACACAATCCCATTATGGATTAGTCATCCAGGGGATAAAAGGAGCACATCAGAAGAAATCCAATCCATTACTGCATGTCGAAATCCAATCCGCCGCATGCCGCAGGTTGCAATCGTCCAATCGAGAATGTCCGAAAAGATGCGCGCCAAAAGTCAAATGGCGAGAACAGACAAATCGACAGGCGCTCTCGGAGAAAATTTAAGAATCAATAAAACTAAAAACAATGCCGGCGGATCCGCATGCGGTCGAGAATTAATCCGAGACATTCGACATTCATCGCCTGCTCCACCCAAAATCTGGATCCGGATTGGGGGGTGGGCACACGCATCTGCTGAGGGCAGGTCGAGTGGTGAATTCGGACGCCGCTGATGCCCTTTTCTTTTCGTCCTTCGGTAGCCCGCTCGTGACCTGTCATATTCCCTGTCGGACGACCCTCGCATTGGACCATTCAGTCGATCGTTCCCCCTGTAGCTCAAAATCGCGACAAAGATCCCTCTAGAGGAACCGGCAGAAGAAAATACCTACCGTATTGGCTCCCGAAGAGAGGGCCCAAAAGCAAGGAAATCTCCTCCGGTGGCTTGCCCTAGTCCTGACTTAGCGTCGTTGCACCCGGGCAAACGTCACGGCTGAATCATCCACCCCGCAAGACGCGAGTATGGCCACGTAGATCGTCGATGGCCAGAGTAGGTATCTGCGGTTACGCGAAGCTTAATTACGCGAGTGGCAGGAGCTTTGGTACATATACTACTACTAGACTGGATACTCAGCACTGCACCGCCACCGCAGCTGCTGCAACTCCTCGAAGACGACGGCGGCCCGTCTCCACAGCGGCAGACATGATATCAGTGGACACGACGCGTCAATCGGTCTACGACCTCGTTCGTTCGCGGAGGCACTGACGGACGAGACACGTAGATCAGCTTGAAAGATCCCTCTATGCAACCATTACGACAAACTACAGAGTCAGCCACGACAAGCGAAATGCTTGAGAAGATTCTGACCGTCGAACTCGCAAGAACCAGGCCAGTCTTGTCGCGACGGTGGAGAGGCGCTTGCCTGCAAACAATTACCCCCATAGCCAAGTGGTTTGATGGTTCACGTTCATCTCCTTCGCCTTGGCCAGTCAGTCAGGGGAGCTAGGCAAAGGACTGCCTTGGTTTTTCGTAACCGACCAGGGCCATCCTCCATACTAACTACTCCCCTGTAGTAGCGGTGCTGATCCAAATCATAGGCGCACAGTTACTGGACGTACCCTGTTGATCACAGCAGAAGCGAAATCATTGGCATCGCCCGGCTTTTACTTTCCAGCCAATGGCCCATAGCCCTTATAGTAGACCTAATGACCTTCTGGGCTACATGTTCCAGTCTTCGGCGAAGAAAATTAAACTACGAGCAGCACGAGACAGGGATTAGAAGAAGAAAAACAAGGATCTACATTGGTCTGACTGGTAATAGCTATTCTTCAACTTTCGCTCACTGAAGCAGAACCAATCTTCGGGAAGACTACCTGTCCTTTTCCCTTCTCGATCAATTTTTATGCCTTTTATCTTTGTGTCTGGCGCTAGCGTGTATATATACACTCTACTTGGACGCAGCAAGTCATGTCAAAGCATACACATAGAAAGGAATTAGATATATATCAGGTATGGCCCCGTAGTTGCTTTTATATAACGATCTAGGCAAACAATACCCCTCTTCTCCCTCCGTCCAGGACTATTAATCTCCTGCACGGGGGCCTAATCTCCTCTTATACTAGATAACACCAGACCCGAGCTGAAACTGCCCCATGCTCAGGTCACACTTCGATACCAGTATTCTCGCACCCGAGGCTACACCAAGACAATGTCTCCACTGAAGCATTCGACTCAGCAATGAGCACTATGAGCGAGCTTGGGCCGAGACTACGTGCGGTAGCCCTACATTGATTCATCATCTTCCAGCTCCAGACAAGCATCCACCCGAGATCGTTTTAGATTGATAGATAATACAGCTGGCATACTACCAGAAGCACTGGCACCGGAAATTCCATCCAAGACACGCGGCGTTGAAACGTATACCACGTATATTTTCGCCCAGATGTCCCTGATCCTTCCCGCATACCCACCAGTGCCTCATTTAAGAATCAATAAAAGACACCACCGGAGACAAGCACTTCCGAACCATCACGCCAAAGAAAAGAAACAGGAACAGAAACAAGAAAAATAAGCTAAGACGAGTATCAAATTTCACACATAATTTATCCGATGCAGCTAGGTAACGCCGGATGAGCTTGCCGCTTATGCCATGTAGGTGCTGGAGTCAACACCGCCCTCGGGATACTCACTGCAGGAATGATTAGTTTGTCGTCGGCAGAAACAAATATGTGGGTAAAGCAGGATCACATACGGCAGTGCAACCTCGAAGCGCTTCTCAATATCCTTAAGGACCTTCTCGTCATCCTCGCTGCTGACGAAAGAGATTGACAGACCCTTGGTACCGAAACGGCCAGCACGTCCGACACGGTGCAGGTACGAATCGGCGTCGGCAGGCAGGTCATAGTTGATAGCAAGGTTAATACGCTCAATATCGATACCACGTCCGAAGACATCAGTAGCGACACAGATACGCTTGTTGAACTCCTTGAACTCCTTGTAGCGTTTGATACTGTTGTCGTTAGTCATCGACCCAAATCGTCTGCGATGATGAGAAAACATACCGCTCTTCCTGGCTGACACCGGAGTGGACGGCAATACTAGGGAAGTTGCATTCACGAAGCAGCTTGTCCAGCTCATTCGCGCGCTGTGTGCTCTTCACGAAGATGATGACCTGGTTGAACTCCAGGTTATCCAGGAGGTCGTTCAGCTTGCGGTTCTTCTCAGATTCGCTAAGCTTGATGTAGTACTGCTGCAAACCGTGCAGCGTGAGCTTGGTGTCATCGTCAACGTACACCTCGAGAGGGTTTCTCATGAACTTCTTGCAGATGGGGCGGATTTCCTGAGACAGGGTAGCACTGAACATCATGACCTGCTTGTCGGCGGGAGTAGCGCGGAAGATCTCCTGCACGTCACGGCGCATGTCTATGTGATCTGTAAGTACGGGCCTCGGGATCCATGTGATATACTGAGCAACTCACCAATCTGGTCCAGCATCTTGTCGCATTCGTCGAGAACGAAGGCCTTGACGTTGCGCAGAGAAAGTTTCTTCTCACGAACCAGAGCGTTCAAACGACCCGGAGTACCGACCACAATGTTGGGGTACGACTCCTTGTTGGACAACACTTCGATGTCTTTCTGGATAGGGGTACCACCGTAGAAGACGGCGGTCTTCACATCGGGAAGGTACTTGCTGAACCGGGCGTATTCGTTCTTAATCTGGTACGCCAACTCACGGGTGTGGCACATGACCAAAACAGAGCACTCTCCAGGGACGGGCTCCAGTTGGTGAAGGGTTGTCAAGACGAAGACTGCAGTCTTTCCCAGACCGGATTTGGCCTGGCAGAGAACATCGACGTTGAGGATGGCGGTCGGAATGCAAACTTGCTGGACTGTAGTGAGAGGGAACGGTATGTTAGACTCGTGTTCGATTCATAAGACTTGAGAAAATGAAGAAAACAATCCGCGTCGCAAGGTCCGTCCATCCCCGAGGTATCATCGGTCGAGGCATGCAGTTGAAGTGCACTCATTCGTATCACCAAAACAAGCAAAAATTGGCTGTCCGTTTGAGCAAAGAGATAGGATATCTCTATGATAACCAAAAGCCCGCTGCAGGCGACCCAAAGTCACCTATCGCGCAGGAAGCGGTGGCAACAAATCCTACGTCTTCTAAACAGAAGCGTAGCACATCCAGCATATTGCTCGGTCGGCAACCTGCTGGAAGAGTCTGGAATCCAGACTCACCGTCACTCGCGGACGCGAAAGATAGAATGACAAGCAGTAGGTACAAGACCACTACTACCACAGCACGACTTATCATAGCCTCGTGTGGACAACCGCCTGCAGCGCGCAGGCTCAGGCCCAGACGGAGGCCCAAGATAACGACTGTGATTTCCCGCGAAGATGGACGGACGATGGAACATGGAGTAATAGATGGAGGCTTGTGGGAGAATGTGATGAACTAACCCTCCGATGGATGTTCGAAACCGCAGTCGGTGATCGCACGTAGGAGTTCTCCCTTGAGGAGGAAGTCGCGGAAACCGGTCGAGTGAATACCGACATAACTTCCCTTCTTGTCGGAGCGGCCACCGGTCACAGTCAGATCGCCCGTTTTGGCGGGGGCGCCATTTGCGGCGGGAGCAGCGGTGGTCGCGGCAGCGTCAGTGGTCTGAAGCTCCTCGTCGGAGTAGTCGATCAGATCTTCTTCGTGAGACATGATGGCAGATTAGATGGTTAAGCGTGAGCAAAGAGAATCGATGGTCGAGAGAAAAGAAAACTCTGTGGTTGTCGCAGCGCGCGTCGGTTCCAAGCAGAGTAGCGAAGCCTAGGCTGGAGGCGATGAGAGGAGAAACAGGTCTAACACTAAGACGACAAAAGATAATCTATCGTCGAAGATGTGTAACTGTTCCCGGTTTATTTTTCGAGGATGAATTGACGGGTGGGAGAATGAAGAAAGCGATGGACAAAGAGAGAAGCGTTGCAGTTGCGAGGGATGAAAGGCTGAGCTGAGGTCAGGAAGGCAACATCACGTGATATAAAAGAAAGAACGGGTGTTAGTCATCCACAGTCTTACCGCATCCGGTTAGTGTCGTCGGATGGCCGCCTCAAGCTTTCAGCATAGGTTGCGATTCCGACTGTGTGAATTCTCCCACTCCTCATATTTCGTGTACATCTTGTTCACGATGGCCAAGGTGAAGGGGAAGAAAGGCGTGACAGGTGGCGTCAATAGTCATATCCGAGCTCGATTAAATTATCTCCACCAAGCTGCTTCCTATCTACAATCCCGAGCGATCTCCTCAAACGTCCTCAATCCAGTTACAAACAACCAGAATGCGTCAAAGCCAACATCGACTGTCCCACCTACTGTGCACTCTTGCGCAGTGCCTGCGCAAGAGTCGGACAGCAAGAACTCCGCATCGGCTACGACAGGTCGTCTCATGCAGGTGTCCCGTACGTACATCTCTCATATGCGCGGGGTATCTCTCAAAACCCAGCTTCGCCTGCCCGTTGAAGTAAAACGGTCGGTTTGCAAGCGCTGTGATACCCTATTGATTCCGGAATTGAATTCTACAGAGGAAATCAGAAATGCCAGCCGTGGTTGCAAAAAACCATGGGCTGATGTGCGGGTTGTTCGTTGCAGTACATGTGGAACGGAAAAGCGCTTCCCTCAAACGGACAGGCGAAGCAAAAAGCTTTCTGAACGTCAAGAATCAAAGATCCGGATGAAAGAGCAGGCCGGTGCAGGATGAGCTTGAAACGTATCTTTTCAAATGCAGAGATCGGATTTCCCATCAAACACTGGCGAGGGGCGCAGGAGCGCTCATTTATCACCCCGGTGGATCTAGGTGTTGACGGTCAGAAGAGCGTCAGTGTCACAGTGGCTATGTGGCAGCTAAACCGGGTTAAAGTCAAGAAGCCTTATACTGGCACCATTGACGGAAAGACTCTCGCGCTTCTACCGAGAGGCTTGGGATCTGGTGCACTGGACCTTTTTGAGGAGACCCCACACCTTACTTTCTGGGGGAAGTCACCAATCTGGAGCATCTATTAGGAAGATGCCCAAAGGCCATGAGTCTGTCAAACAGATCCAACTCATATGCAAAATCAACATAAATGTATCACTACTAGAGTTGGACGTCCACTGGGCATGAAAGAAGCGAATGATGCAGAAAGGGGAATCACAACATATACTAGACAGCAATCGGACTTAATCAAACGAAAGACACGATTCTCATAAAACAGGAGGGGTGCTTCAAAAGAAAAGAAATGAAACCAATACCCAAACGCTAAAACACCGTGCTATTCTGTCGTTTTGATTGCAGGTCGTCGTTCTCAATTCCAGTCAGCTTTGCCGTGAGGCAGATATCCAAATCTTTTTGAAAGAAAAGCTTCCACGCCAAAAGAATCACGCGTTCACAGAGCACAAAGAAAACAAGTAAGGCTGTCTTGGGCAGTATTCTCGCCGTCAAAGGTCATTATGTTAAACTCGGAACATATAATGCAGCAAATGTGACAGGGGTTGTAATATCACAGGGTCCGCGAGGACGAAGGCGGTATATAAGCATGCAACGTAGGTTTTGACTGTTTCAATATTCTTTCCACAATTGTTTTGTGGTTTCGATATCTTTTCGTGCGTGGACTCGAAAGTTTCTGGCTTGCATTGTCATTATTGCAGGGGTCATAGGCGCGTGTCAGTTATATCATTCGTGATTGGTGAGAGTGTTGAAGTTTGATACTAGATTCCCTAGAGGGCAGGGCAGTGTGGTAGGAATGGCAGTGCAATATGTTGGTGCTGGTAGAGGGCGTGCTCATTTGGGTTCATATACAGGCATGTTAATGTCGGCGGCGGGACATCTGATCGAGGCGGTGATCCAGACCCTCAATCCGAGCTCGATATGCTTTCACGATTTCCCTGATATGACCGATTTTCGTCATCTCGTTCTCCAAGTCCTCGATTGACGCCAATATCGAGCGAGTGCGGGCAATTTCAGCATCGGCGTTCCGGATGACGTTCCCGGCCCGGTCGTAACTGTTCTGGATCGACATTTGCATTTGCTCCTCTAGCTGTTTCGCACGTTAGTACTAGGATATGAGACGGTATACAACGCAATGACAGGTCCTGGGGTCCATTTGTTGTCTTACGTTTTCCCAAACAGGAAGCAAAACAACAAGAACAACTAAGAGCGTCTGGGTAGAGCGACAAGGCAAGGTGCAACGAAAATATAAAATGAAAATTGAAGAGAAAAAGACACATACATAGTCGATGCGACTGCGAATTTGATCCTGCAAGGCATCCAGTTGATGGGAGAGGGCTCGTAAACTCATGGGATCCAACAACAAACGACCATGACTGCTGGCGGCACTGGCAGCACGCGAACTTGAGTTGCTGGTTCGACCGGTCCCCCTGCCCCTGGAAACCCCATTGCCGGCGTGGCCACCCTGAAGCGCGATCTGTTGCTGTTGCCGGAGGATCTGGATCTCGGAGGAGGTGAGGCCAAGCGAGGTGTCTGGAATCGAGGTTGATACGGACATTTGGTCCCGGCAGAGACATGCTCTCACCGCGACAAGGGTCTAGGAAGCGCCGGTCGATCTCGATGTGTGGAGATTGGACGGACCGAAGTTCATGATGTTGACCAAAGCGATTGAAGGACGGCGGGAGGAGGGACCGGGGGGGATAAGGGAGGACGTGGGAAAAGGGGAGAGGGATCGGAATCAATAGGCTCGATCACAGTTGAGTATTCTTGCCTCTCCCTTTCTATCCTTCTCTTCCCCGGCGATATATATAATTCCTCCCCTTTATATTCCTTTTCGGGTTGAATCAACAACAGCACGCACCCTCTTCAGGCAAGGCGTATCATCGGAGAGTCAGCCGGATGAGGAGTAGGAGGGGATCCTCGGAGGAAAGACGGTGGGAGAAAAGCCCCCGATTGAGGAAATGGACTCTCAGTCGTAAAAAGAAAGCAACTGCGACGGCTTTCCTCGTGGATCGGCCAGTGGGGGTTACACTGAGGGACGGAGAAGATAGGGGAGAACAGGCTAAGTGGGATGGCACAGACACCGCCGACTTTCAACTGACGGTGAAGGCGCCTCGGAGGAGCAGGGGATGGTGAATCGGTGTGGGGGAGGGATAGACGATGACCAAAAACAGGATTCAAACAAGTGAAAGACAAAAAGGAGACGGGGGTCAAGAAGTAGGAGGAGGGAAGATGAGGGAGGAGGGTGAAGGAGGAGAGGGAGAGGAGAAGAAGAGCTTTAGACCGCGATGTCCCATTCAGCGCAAAAGATCTGGCGCTTTGCCGGATTAGGCAGGCTATGGGTCATCTTGTTTTTATCGCAAGTGATGCGACAGTAGATTTCAGAGTTTATTTTGGACTTCCGACGTCAAAGAAACAGGAAATGAGGGAGAGTTGATGTGCCATAGTGCATACATCGGATGCTCTCTACAACAGTCTTCCCAAAGCAGTAATCTTGGTTCCGCCCGCCGCCCGCAGCTCCCTCTCATCCTTTCTCTTTCTTGTCCTTTCGGTCTTCCTACCTTCATCCTTCCGATCTACAGTCTTAGACATACAATAAGAACGGCGTCCGTCTTCACAACACACGCCGGACTTTCTTCTCGTCCTGTTGTCCCCCCGCATCCGTTCGGCGGTCAAGATCCAATTCGCCCCTTCGGACCCTTCCATCTGTGAGCGCCGCCAACGACAACCCGACAATTGATCCACCTCCCCAGAGAGAACGCCAACGGCGCGGTCAACCCTCCGCTGCCCAACCTGTGAGGCTAAAGCCTTGCCGTCGGATTTGAGTGACGTGATTGGATTACAGGCCCTTCCCCCGGGGCAGATCTGACTCTGCGAATCCTCTTCATGCACCTTCTGTGAACTTCTGGCCTGTGAGCATTCTCCATCACTTCGCTACTCGCTGTGGTTCGCTGCAGAGCTGCCTGTGTCCCCAATAGCTGTATTACCCCTCAACAGCCAACCGTATCAAAGACCCGAGCTTGGTCATCAAAGTGACGAGAGCTGACAAGATTTTTTTGGCGTTGCAGCAGATTTTCACTCGACGGTACCTAATCTACAAAGCGCGACAGCCCAATCCAGTTTGGAGCCTGTATCCCCCTTCCTCAGAACTCGAACTCCTCTCGCACGACATTAAGAAACCCGTCTAAAGACTCTGCAACATGCCGAAAGACAAGGAACGCTCCGTGAACCCCGCGCAAGCGCAGCGAAAGCTCGAAAAGCAGAAGAGCTTGAAAAAAGGAAAAGCCGAGGCGCTGGCTCGCCGAAATGAAAAACTGGCCCGTCGCAATCCAGACCGCATCCAACGGCAGATAAACGACCTCAAATCAATAGAGGAATCTGGTCAACAGTTACGTCCCCACGACAAGCAAATCCTCGAGGCGCTGGAGAAGGATCTGCGCGCTGTACAGAAGGCCCGAGAGGCTTTAGGCGATAAGGCACCCAAATTCGGAGGCTCCGAGTCCAGACGCGGGGGCTTTGGTGGACGTGGACGCGGTGACGGTGGCGTGCTGGGGAAGCGGAGGAGAGATGAGCGTAGTCATTTCGGCCAGGAGAGCGACAGCAGTGAAACGGATGAGGATGTGCGGAGGATCCCTATGCCACGGGATACACCCCCTCCCATTCCCCGAGAGTACCAGAGGAGAAGAGGAACAGACCAGGATGCAGATCAAGCTCGTACCCGGGGACCTCATCCACTGCCGGCGAAACCAGCCGTGACAGAGTCCAAGACCGTTTACGAAGCTAAGCCAGAAATCCGGGATCTACGAAAAGAAGCCATCAGCAAGTTCGTCCCAGCCGCGGTCCGGGCCAAGCAGGAGGCCATTCGGGGCCAAGGAAAGCTGCTGGAACCGGAAGAGATGGATAAGTTGGAAAAGGCTGGTTATCAGGCGAGTCTTTCAGAGGGAGCCGAGACTTCGAAAGAATCACTCGCTGGCCAGGATCCTGATGAACTGCGGAGGCTACAAGAGGAAGAAGAACGGTTTAACCGGGAGCTACGGTCTGTACAAATCGAAGAAGTGGAGGATGAGGAAGCATAATCTCCTAGTTAATGAGACCAAATAAATAGGCTGTATAATCAATGTGCTGAGTCCTCATGTGGTTTATCTACAAGAAAGCACGTGTTCTAATCCAACATCCTCGGTATCGCATTTACATAGGCAGTATTGAAGACATGATGGGTTGGGATCGAACACATGCTTGGTTCGATTTGAAACATCCAGTATCACTAACAGACACTGCAAGGCTTGCCCATGAGGGCATCGGCCACAGCATAATACGCCGGCTTGGCCTCGAGAGTATTATTGTACAGAGTAGCACCTCCCTGTCCTTCGAATGTGTAAGGAACCCAGGAGTACTTGTCATCAAAGTCCCAAACGACGACGCCGATGCAACGAGGGCCGACTCTGAGACAGCTCAGGATGCTATCGTAATAGTCCTTTGCTTGTTGCCTCTGTGCCTCTGCGGTGTAGAACGGAGCCTCCGAAAACCGAATATCCAATTCCGTGACAGTGACGTCCAAGTCGGCGTCGATGTAGGCCTTCTGGGTAGCAATCTGTTCTTCCAACGACGGGGTCTGGCCCACAATGAAATGGGACTCAAGTCCGACTCCGTCGATACGGATGTGACGCTTCCGCAGTTCCTTGGCAAGCTTCAGGACGGCATTAGCCTTCGGACCGGGGTTCTCAATGCCGTAGTCGTTGTAATAAAGCTTGACTTTGTCCGCGTGAATTTCGGCCAGGGCTTCCTGGGCAAACTTGAATGCGAGATAGATATACTCCTCGCCGATGGTCTCGTACCAAACGCCACCCGAGAACGAGCCGTCACCGTTGAACGCCTCGTTGACCACATCCCACGAGTAGCAGCGCTTGCCGAAATGCTGGACCGTCTTGAAGATGTGATTGCGCATGACGGGGATTAAGGTCTCTGCGGTCCAATTTCTCGCTGTCACCCAGTCGGACACTTGGGACGCCCAGACGAGGTTATGGCAACGAACGGGCTTTCCGGTGCGCTTGGCCAGGTCCATGAAGTAATCGCCATCGGTGAAGTTGAACTGATTCGGGCCTTGCTCGGTATACATGAACTAACACATGAATCCCATTAGCCTCGGGGCTCAGTTGATTTTCAATCAGGTAAGCGTACCTTCAGGGCATTGGCCGGAGTCATTTCGCCAAATTGGGTTCGCAAGATCTCCAGATATGCCGCGTCGGTTGTCTCATCTGTGTGAGGAATATCGGCAGCGGTACCAAACCAGCGCATGCCGGCGCGTTTGGCAAGGGTATCGAGGCTGAAGCCTCGCCCATGATCATGGGGGGCTGCAAATGTGCAGCCGACAAGCAGCGTGGTAGCCACCAAAGAGAATCTCATTGTTCAAGCGAGGATGAGCTCAGATGTACTCTTGGGATTGTGAAGAACAAAGACGGTCGGTCTATCTCATTGACTGGGGTTCGGGTCGACTTATATACCCTCACAGGGGAAACCATCCAGCTTCGTTTCTTCGCGGCCCCGCCGGTGCAATTGGAGTTAATTAAATTACCTCATTATTATCCGGGGTAGCGCATCAACATTCTGGCAATATTAGCCTGATTCCCGCGGAGGCGTCTACTAGACGGCTCAGCCATGACCACTTAGGGTTGGTCTGTATAGAGTGCCGGGAATAACGACCATCAACGCGGTTAGCTGAAGCCTCAATCTTCCCGCGTTCGACGGCAAAATCACAACGGGATAGTGGGGTAATTTTCCCAGAGCTCTGTCGGCTGGTTACGAGCTCCTTAACCATTGATTGTGTACTTGAGTACTAGCGAGAAGAGTATACAGCGCTTCAAAGTCAAGGCTAATTGCAATGGCTAAGCTCCAGTTAGCCTCACCGCCAACTTCCCCGCTGTTTTCTGCCCCGGATGGGTCGTCATGGTTTCTCCAGGCACACAAGAGGCGTATTTAGCAACAATAATTCTCCTTGTCGAAACCATGGCGCCTCATGACGGATTAGTACACCCCAAAGAATACGACATCAAGGACAGCAATGTGGAGCTGATCGGATCCGACCTGGACCATCGCGTCAAGTTTAACTCCGCTGCCACCGAGCCTGCCTGGAACAACGGGAAGATCGGACAGGAACCCGGACTGTTCATCTGGCGAATCGAGAACTTCGAGGTCATTCCTTGGCCGAAGGAGCGAGCCGGCGAGTTCTACGACGGCGACAGCTACATTGTGCTGCACTCGTACAAAGTCGGGGACGACAAGCTGGGCCACGATATCTTCTTCTGGCTCGGAAACAAAACCACCCAGGACGAGGCCGGGACCGCCGCCTACAAGACGGTCGAACTGGATGAGTTCCTGCACGGTGCGGCGACCCAACACCGCGAGACGCAGCAATGCCCTTCGGACGAGTTCTTGGCGCTGTTCCGCCATATCTCCATCCGGTCTGGTGGCGTGCGCTCGGGCTTCACCCATGTTGAGCCCGAGGCGCCAAAGGAGGTCCTCACGCTGCTTCGCATCTTCAAACATCCCAGCGCTGGACGCTCGATCATTGTACACGAAGTGGAGCCCACATGGCAAAGCCTTGATGACAATGACGTTTTTGTCCTGGACAAGGGCGATAAGATCTGGGTCTGGCAGGGCAAGAACAGCAGTCCCATGGAAAAGGCTCGCGCGGCCCAGGTGGTGAACGACATGACTCTTGCGAAGCACATTGATGTCGAGGTGCTCTCACAACTTGAATCCCGGTCGAGTCTCATTGTAGACTTGCTGGGCGGCGACGCAGAAGCGAAGCAGGCCAACTTTCAGTTTCGCGCTCCGCGGCCTGGACGCTTTGCCAGGGCAGCTGAGGACCGGTCCACGCGGCCACGCAAACTGTTCAGACTCAGCGATGCTTCAGGCACACTATCCTTTGATCTTGTGAAGGATGGGCAGCGGGTCAGGAAATCTGATCTCGATGGCAATGATGTCTTCCTTTATGATTCCGTTGACAGGCTCTGGGTCTGGGAGGGCTCGGGAGCTAGCGCGCGAGAGAGGGCTTCATGGCTCAAAGTTGCCCAGTATTATATTCGCCAACTCCAAGAATCAGTCGCTGAGGCGTACCTCACTCCTATTGCTAAGGTTGTGGAAGGACATGAGAGTTCGGCCTTTTTGAAAGCACTCTAGGTCTAGGCACGTTTGAGTGATAATGAATGGTTTTATCGATACTTCGTGGGACTCACCGGCCTCATTGGCGGTTAGGCTATTTCTAAAACTTGAAGTAACTCCCTATTATGAAAACTTGCTGAGGCAGTCATAAGTTTTTGCGTACCCGGTGCCCTTGTCGTGTCAGTATGCTACCTGCCTGTCCTAGCGATGGCAATGGCGCGTGGATCTCCTCATCATGAGTTGCACTTTGTCGTATTCAAGTGAACAATCATACTTACTTTGGTGTAGAAATCAATCAATACGTCGTACTTTCCTACTTTCCTCTGTGGAGCAGTAGTTTCTGATGTAGGAGCCTGTTGTTGACGGCGTCAGTGTGTCATACTTAATGGAATCAATATACATCCTCATCACCTGCATGGACTTCTAGCCGGGATGCTGGAACCGCCTACAGTTCGATCCAATAAGTAAAGTATTCCGCCTTTCTATTGCAGAACTCAAACATAGCACAGACCCTATATGTACATAGACAGTACCCCCTAACTACGCCGTTATCCCTGAGTCTTCCAGACAAGCGCCACCCACCAATATAAAACCAATGAACAAAGAAATATGCACAGTCCAAAACGAGTGACTGAAGTGGGCAAATCTCGGAAAGCGGGAGATGGCCTTTGGAGACAAGGTAGGGAGCCAAATCCTCGAGCTGAAAACTGAACCTGCTCTGGACCGAAGGTCACAAAGCATCGCAAAATAGCAAGACCGCCTCTCAGATGCAAATGCCTGTACAGTATTCCAAGCAGAGAAAGCAAAACACAAAGGGGGAAGAAAAAGGACATCACTGCATAAGAACAAAGGAAATAAAATAGGACTGTCGTCGCTGTAACCACAAAAGCACGAGAAAATGCATGATGGCTCCATGTCTGGCACGGCCAGGTTCGCTTGAACAATGCACTCCACCCGTAGCAACTCCAAAATGGCGATTATTAGGACGTAAGTATGAGTATGGTTTCAATCACCAGACATGCCAGTCTCGGAACTAGTCGGATCATCCAGCGAATGGTTACACCAAAGGTAGCGATGCATGTGAAATTCGCCGGGGCGCAACATCGACTGGGTTTTGCTTCACCTCAGGTTGCGGATGACCTTTCTTCCCCGAGCAAGGAATGGACTAGGCATTTCGTCTTTTTCGGGATCCCACACAGCAGGCGGATCACGCTCGGCAGGAGAAGACTTCAAGCCAGCTGCACATGCTGCACGGGAGTCGCTTGCACACCGCTTGAGATCATCAATCGGACGACCGCCAGCACGAGCTTGAGCTAGCTCCACGAGGGTCCTGCCGCCCATGTTGCGCTGCATTACAGCTTTGAACATCTCCTCGCCCCCTCCGTTCACTTTAGAGGGAAGTTGCTTGCCAGTCTTCCGGGTTGGTGACCCGGCATCGGCTGCCAAATTGGCCGAAGATGGTATCTTTGAGAGCCGTCGGTGAGGCGATCTGGCCTTGGATTCTCCATTACGCGAGTCAGAGTGCCCGGGGCCAGACATTTGAGGAAGCCTCGATTGGTTGGTTGGAAATAGCGGCGGTTGTGTGCTCAGCTTCTGCATGAGAGCGGCCGTGTTCTGACGTAGTAACGGTCGGGCCGGGGCCTTGAAAGGGTCGGGCTTCACCTTGGGCCGAGTTGGCGAAGGTAAATCAGGGGTATCATCTTCGTCGTCGGAGTAGACCAGAGTAGGCTCCCACTTGGCTCGCTTTCGCTCTGCTTCGGCAAAAATGTTCTTCCCCGAAGATGACGTCCGACGAGGTGACAGAGAAAGCGATGCAATAGACATAGGGGACGGCTCAGCCATCTGCACATCGACAGGCGACTCGACCACGGTTTTTGAACGATTGAACGGCGTGCGGTCCTTCTTCACCGGTTTGTTCCCTGGCGACTCCATGGACAACTGGCTAATATCAGTGCTGGAGGGGAAATCAGTGTCATCTGCATTGCTGGCTGACGACTGGGAGGCACGAGTGCTGGATCGAAAACCGGAGTCCTCTCTGAAGTTGTACCTCTTGTGTTTCTCGAGCTCCACGGCAACTCTTTCCTGCACTTCAGCTTCGAATCTCTTGCGAAGCTTGTCTAGCTCGTTCTGCACCTGGCGATCAATTTCAAGCCTCGCTTTGACTTCCCACTCTCGGCGGATAGAGTTCTCCAGGTCTGATTTGATCTGTTGTCTCTCCTTCTCCAGTTTTGCGTACGCCTGCTCGACATCTCGTGCCTTCTGTAGAGTAGATTCTTCCCGCTTTCGGAGAGACTTTCCAAGGTCAACAACTTCCTTCTCCTTGCGCAGAAGACGAATGATGGGGAGGTTGATCAAGGCTGCCGTATCGGGCCGGTGGTCAGGGTTCACGCGCAGACAACTAGCGATAACGTTCTTCAATTCTGGCGAGTAGAAGTCGGGCAGAGGAGCGAATTTCCCCTCGCGAATCTTCTGCACCAGTTGAATATGGGTACGGGCATTGAACGGTGGCTCTCGTTGGCAAAGCTCGTACATAATGCAACCGACCGCCCAGATGTCAGAGCGCAATGTGTACTTCTCAGCTGCACATATCTCCGGCGACATGTAGAAGGGTGTGCCGACATAGGTGGACGCAAAGTCATGGGAGTTCATCAGCTTCGACAAGCCGAAGTCTCCCAGCTTGACCGTGTTGTCACTGCCGAGGAAAATGTTTTCTGGCTTCAGGTCGCGATGCAGGATTGTCATCTGGGCCTGCTTTCCCTTCAATCCAGACGGCTTTGGGGCAGGGCCAAGTATGTTGGACCCTACATCAGCCGCGTCGGCTCCATAGTGACATCGGTAGAGAGCTGTCACCAACTGGGACAATATACGCCAAACGAACTCCTCCTCCGCGTATTTGTTTGTTTTCTTGAGGTTCTTGATGACCATACTGAGATCACCCCCGCCACAGTACTCCATGTACAGATAGAGGTCCTGACTCGCTTTCAGATGTTCGCGATGGTAGTAGGCGACAATGTTCGGGTGTCGGAGGGAGCTTAGGATGTTGAACTCGGCTGTCAGTTGTTCCCGCTCCTTCTGGGACATTTTGATGTAGTTGATCTCTTTGCGGCATAGTATCTAATCATTGGACGTATTGTAAGGGCGCTGATCCAGCTGCAGGTTGAGGGCAACTTACGAAGCCATCTGTTTTCCTCTTCACTTTGCGAATTATGCCGAATGAACCACACCCTGAGAGGAACGACACCATCAGTTTCCCAAGCCGGGGGAATGAGTTGCAGAAGTAATAACCCACCAATCTTCTCCAGTATCTCATACTTATCTGCCTCTGCCAGCGCGATTGCCATTATGCCTTTCGTGTACCGGGCCACAAGTTGTCAACGAGTAATAGAAAGACTCAGATAGAAATCATCAAAGACAGCGGGAGCAGTGATCAGCTCATTTATAGGTGGTGGAGGTATGGCGGGCTGCAAATGTCTCAGACCTGCGTGGTTAGTAGGAGATGGTGGTTGTTGGAATGGGTATGGAGTTGGGGGAATAGATTTAAAGAAGCGATCAGTATGCAACGGGTGAACAGGCTGGGGATGTTTAGGTGAAGCTCCGTTGCTGAGCAACGGAAGATGCCACGGGCTGTCTCTGGATATAGTAGGCGGTGAGGTTGAAGGCGGTGACTCGCGAACATCATCGCTGAACGTCTTAGTCATTGTGATGTTGGAAGGATCACTTGTGAAGACCACAACCGGACTCTTCTCCATCACTATCCCCTAGTCTGTTCTTCGTCGATAGCGGTGTCTTGGATGGCAAACACTCCAATGCGAGGCATACCATCAATACATCGGCCCTGGCGTAGGATGTCTGCAAGGATCTATATAACGTCCCCCTTTCCGTGGCGAACGGCACGTGATCACTCTTATCGATAACGGTCGCCTTGTTGGTCCCGCCGATACTTTGGCAATTTCTCCAGACATTCCAAGTTCACCCCACCCTGAGGTCGAATGTATATAATCTCCCACGCACTCTCTCTATTGGCACCTTCTCCCACGATATCGTGATGCCCGAACGGACGGTTCTTCGCAAAGATCAACTGGAGATCAGCCTGCACAATGAGCAAAAGCTGATCAAGGAGGGTACCATCAAGGATGACAACCCTCTGGATCTGAGTGAGCCGTTCCGGGAGCTCTGCAATGCTTGCCGTAAGGGGGACCTCAAAGTTTGTCAGGAGAAGATCACTGAAGGGGTCAATATCAACGCTCGGGATCCCTATGACTACACCCCCTTGATTCTGGTAAGTGCATGACGGCAACACGCCCTTCCCGGATCCAAGTCGCCTCTGGTGGACACGCGAGTAACGGAACATCCTGCGACATCTATAGGCAAGTCTTTGTGGCCATTATGAAGTTGTACAGCTGCTGCTTGAATCTGGTGCATTGTGCGAGCGAGATACCTTCCAGGGAGAAAGGTACATTGAATTGCCCTCTTTCCCTATAGATCCCACTGATGCGTTAATGCCTCAGATGTCTATATAACGCCCTGAACGACCGCATACGAAACTTACTTCTAGAGTATGACTACTCTAAATCAACCGATCCCCTTCAGCCTCTCGCAGCCCACATCTCCTCTCTCCTCACCCGCGATCAACCGAAAACATCCGACATTGTGGTAACAGCCTCGGAGGAATCCCTCTACCTGCACAAATTCATCTTGGCGGCGCGGTCACCCTACTTTCAAAATAAGCTGGCTACGGCCCCGGAGACTACAACATGGAAGCTCCCCAGTATGATCCCACCCCAAGCTTTCGGCGCGGCGATCAAGTATCTGTATCTTGGAGAAGCTCCTCGGGAGCTGCGGAGTGGACCGGGCACCGGGTTTACTGAGACTGAGGTCTTTGCTGGGCTTGATAAAATCGCCAAGCATCTGGAAATCCAAACCCTTGTTGACAGTATCATCGACAGTGGGGATAGACGCCTGGCACGGCAGAGGCGAACAATGGAAATTGCTAAGGGAAGAGATCAATTGGAGGGGTGGTTCAGGGAGAATGTGCTTCGCAATAAAATGGTCGTCGATACGTCCAAGGCTGATGACGTGAAATGGGATCGCGACAATGCAATATTCGCCGACGTTCTGCTCCGTGCGGACGAGCTACCGGATGAGGAGGAAGACAACGACGTTCAAGAGGAATCAGGCAAAACCAACTCAGGTTCACTACCTATTGGGCTCTCTGAAACTGTCAGCAGGACAAAGCAACGCTCCCATAAATCCGTTCTATTTCCTTGCCACCGGGCAATGCTTCTGCGCTCGGAGTTCTTCCAAACCATGTTCACGTCTCCCTTCCGTGAAGCTCATATGAAGGATCACCTCAACATTATCAACGTCGACTGTTCCCCGGATGTGCTCGAGATCATTCTCACGTTCCTCTACACGGAAAGAGCCGACTTCTCCCTCGATATTGCAGTCGATGTTTTGTTCGCAGCCGACATGCTCTTTATCGAAAAACTCAAGACCAAAGCTGCCGTCGTTATCAGCACGCTTGGTAGCGGTAATATGTCGCAAGCAGAGGCGGCGAAGACGAGGGGTACGCAAGACGACGATTTGGATATCTATGCCATTATCCGCGCTGCGTGGATGACGCGTGTGCAGCGGTTGGAAGAATTCGCCGCCCGATACCTGGCTTACCGCTTGGAGGCACATATCGATTCGCCCGAGTTTGCCGAACTGATCCAAGAGTCTGCATCTCGCATTCAGAGCCGACAAGAAACCGACTCCATCGAATTGCTGGATGACATCCGGTTTTACCTGGGCGAGCGGTTCAGGCTGCGGTTCGACGACGCTGGTATCGAGGAAATGATGGAAGAGGAGCGCCAGCAACAACAGAACGGGGATGCAAATGGTATTAACGAGAGTATTGCGGAGGTTGCGGACAAAGTCGAAGCAATCGATCTTTCGAAAGGCTCGTCCGATGGCATTGAAGAGGCGAAAGCTATGCCTGAGCAACACTTTCAGAAGACACAGGGCGATGATCCTATCATCCGGACTCTGAATGGAGACATCGCCGTCGATGAGTTCGACAAGGATGCAATGAATTACGAAATATTGATGGAGAAACTCGACCGAATTCTGGAGAACCTGAACTTGGATGCTTAGCATGTCAAGCGAGTCTCCAATGCCATCCGGAGCGAGACTGACAACGAATGACGAATCTACGCCAAGTATATACAATCCAACGAACATACAACTATATAAATAGACTGGTGCATATGTTACCTCTTTCGCTTCAATGCAGTGTTGTTGGCATTTGTGTAGTGGGCTGCGCTCCCCTTCCTATCCATTGGGAGATATATAAAACACGTCTACGATGGCTACTTCACAGCTGACAGACGTGGGAAGACTGCAAGACGAGTGTTGCTTCTTACTGGTCACCTGCGTCGACTCAATCATCTCAATCATAATGTTTATGGGGATCATTCGGAAATACCTCATATGCTCAATATATCGTGGGATAATACTAACGAACCCGTCAGAGCACCAGGACCATCACACCCTCCATCCTGACTTCACCATCATCCGGCCCAGTGAAATCAATACAATTTGATCAAGTCACACGATGGTTTACGTGTATAATACTGAGCGTGTCTGGAGGATTTCCGGCCGAATATCCACGTCGCAGGATCAGATGCATCTACACCAGCATCTCATCTATAACAGTTATATTATCGTACGCATTCCGTACCAACGGGACGACAATACATCTATGTCACACCACAGCGTGCTCACACCCTGAGCGACCCGACCCGCAGATAGTCAGGTCAATGCGATACTTTTGAGTGGAACTGAGTGTGATTGCTCAGCCAGCAGCGTGTGGGTGCCGTCTGTGCTCGGCAAAGTCAAAACAAAATTAAGGAAAGGGAAGGCAGGCGATGACTGTAAATCTCCATGCCACGAACCTCTGGACCCATGGAATTCCAACATTCGAGAAACGCCTGGCGCGGCGAGACGTGTGACTTCTGGATGCATATGGGGCTGACTGCCAGATACACCAGATGCGGCAAAAGCAGGTTCTGGATCGGACGGCGTAGACAGGCTTGCAGTCGACACGAAGATCATCCTGGATCCTCCACATCCCGGTGGTGGCTTATGGAGTACGGAGTACTCTGATGTGACGATGGGGCCAAATGGATTATGACCGCCGGATCATACAGCCAGTCAGCCTGGCTGGCGGTTGCTCATCATCTCCCATACATCCACCATCCGTGCAATCGTACATGAAAGCCTGAGGCACGCGGGGGGCGATCGAAGCGAAGAAGAAAGCTAAAGCGACCATGAAAAAGAAAAGAACAACAACGCATGGAAGATCAAAGCGCGCGTCGATGATCATCCAGCATGATTGGGTGATTTAGCCTGGGTCTTTAGCTGGCCATCGGGCATTTCCGTTGCGGATCACCCTTGGAGCGATGCATGCGCTATGTTCTCGGGGTTTTTACATGCCAATGAGATCATTGTCCGGCGATTTGGCCACGCAGAAAGGACGATGTTGGGCGTCAATGGGTGGCCACCGCTACTCGCCTGTTGGACCATCGTCCACCCCCCTTCGCTCCTCCTGGAACTAACTTTATTCTCGGGTCCGGATTGCCACGACATCCCCCCATCGCTTGCATGCGTGGATAGTGTTGGATTTCCGACTGCGGACATCGGTGGCATTGGTGCATCCACGCTGATCGACACGCTGGTCGCCTCGATCGGGCGTGCGGGGATAGCAAAGTGATTGGTGCGATAATTCTGCGAGCCGGACGCCGTTAACGCCATCTGGGCGATAATGCTGCTTGTTACCGATGACTTTGGAGGGTGATTGAATGACCGCTCTATGAAGTTCACTATGTTGCTTCACGATGCAACATCAGACCGACTTCACCATCGTCTGAGTCGTTCAACCGCTGCATTTGGGTGCGTGGAGATTGCCTCTTTCGGTTTGATTCGATCTCCACCAACATGGTGGGGAGGGAAAACGAAAGGAGGGGCTCAGGCTTTACGTCCCTGTCTATACTAGGCATGACTGCTGGGGCTTTCGTGAGAGCTAGTTCCCTGTGATCGGATGGCAGTAGCGTGTCTGTATGGCAAATCATCCGGGCTGCGCAAAATTACACTGGAAGAACGATGTGGCTGCTGTGCCAAGTCAGAGGTGCCCGTCAGATGCAGCATCCCTGGTGGCTTATGCTGGGATTGTACCCCTACACCGCCATGAGCCT
The DNA here is from genome assembly GCA_002927005.1 of Aspergillus pseudoterreus. Classification (NCBI taxonomy): domain Eukaryota; kingdom Fungi; phylum Ascomycota; class Eurotiomycetes; order Eurotiales; family Aspergillaceae; genus Aspergillus; species Aspergillus pseudoterreus. The sequence goes on along the minus strand of PIJX01000017.1, from coordinate 1,588,882 downwards.
GCTCCATGTGGTGCAATCCCTCAATCTATGTACAGTCCTGGAAATGGATGTGATTCCTCGCGTGGGGAATGCATCGGGGCACGAGTTGTCCAAAGCAAGGGAGAGTCTGCGCCGATATTGCATTGTTGCAGTCAAACGATATGTCAAAGGCTGCAACATTTGTCGAGGGGTGATCGCTTAGGACTTGGATGCGGTTCCTTTTGCCCAGGGGTGAGAACTGGAAGATCAAATGCAGCTAGGTTGGAATCCAGCACCCAGACGCTGGTGGCGAAGCTGCTGGATATGACCTGATTGACCAGGTGATTCGCATCGAATGCGGGCCAGCGCACCGCCCATGCCATGATCTACCGGCCTGAAAGTAGGAACCGGAATATTACCTCGCACTAAGCTCCTTTCAACCCAGGATCCTGCGGCGCGTGGTCGCAAGCATATTACCTATTCTCTGGTATCTTACGCCGACCCTAGACCACCCAAAGCTCATTTCCTGGAGGCAGCAGATGGCCCAGGCTGTCTGATGCTTCGCCCAAGAAACTCAAAAGAAAGAACTATGGCGAGATTGTACAGGCTCTAGCGTTGGAGCCAGTCAAACCAGTTAAAGCCGAACAAGTCCGCAAATACGTTCGACAAAGTTCTCGTTTGACCGGGGAGAAATCCAATGGTTGACCGGTCGACATTGTGAAACGACGCTATGACGGAAAGTGATCGATAAGGAGCTCTTAGCACGAGGGCCAGCAACAGCGCAAACTAAACCCAAGCCTCATCATGACTCCGTCCGTCCGTAGACGATCATTGCACGGCCAAGAGGGGGCGTGGGATGACAATGAGGTGATGCTACTGTTGAGTTTGATATCCATTTTGCACTCCTGGCGTTGAACGCTTCCTTCGATCTGAAAATGATGCGGCACGTCAGTCTTACGAGGTCTCATCCCACGGTACGGGCACAGACGAGATGAGCTAGTCGCGTATGAGCGAGCGGCGTTACGGAGGATTATGCGCGACTGGACGATTTCGTGCCCTCCTCCGTATAGTTGCCACATAATGGCCAGCGATCCTGCTGGGCGCAACACAGGTCCTGACCCAATGCAGGAGACCCTGCACATCCTAGGAACCAGACGGCCGAATCTAACCGCCCGACGCCGCCTACTGAAGGCCCCCTCGCTATAGGAACACTTTTCTTTTTGGTACTCTCGAGCATCAATGAGCTGGCCATGGTGCATGGATGATTGCCGGATTGAATCCAACAGGGCCTGAGAGAGAGAGAGGGATCTGAATGGAGGGATGGCGATGTACGATGCATGTCACTCGCAGTTGGAGGAGCCCAAGAATCCGCCGGAGAGCTGAGACCGCCATCTGCACTCCTGATCACATTACTGCAATTTCCTCCCCACCGTCAATGCAGGCCGGATTATTCGATCATTAGTCAGGTTGAGTCATCGAGAAGGTGTCGGTTTGAAGAGTGACTGCATGCGTCTCTTCTGCCTGGAGTCTGTGCAAGAACGTGGCCGGTATAGATCCGTTCCATCACCGGTCACTCGTCTGGCAGCGCCGTCCAATCTGACCCTAATGCAAGCGGACTGCGGGTGGTTTTGCGTCTACGCAGCTGGTATGACGAACTACCCATGTACGGAGGAGGTGGTGCTGAGGAAGATATCCGTCAGCGTTGCAATACAACGGTTAGGGCGTGCCGAAGGTACAGCCGGTACACTGTGGACATCCCACGCAGCTTACTCGAAAAGAGCCTACCGGACAGATATCCTGTAGTGCATGTCAGTGCGACTCGCTGTCTAAAACGGCGTTGTTAGCACCACCACACAGCCTAGACTAGCTACCCTCGTCTAGATACCCGCACGAGACGAGGCAGAAAAGTAGGAAATGGTTCTCCACCCCTGTCGGATCAGTGGCTCAATGACATAGATGGTTGATGAACTCCTAAGGGGCTAGTTGCAAGTCCCGTGTAGATCGTGGTGACCTACGGGTCGCCTGGGCTGCTCGTTGCAAGCGGAGGGTGGATGGGATGAACGCGACACGCGCTAGGTGACGAGGACGAGAGGAGAAGGGGGGAGCCACTGGCTCCGCACACCAGCCTATTGGTCAGCAACCTTTTTCTGGAGAAGTTCTGTGACTGGAGCGGCACATCACTAGCCTGATTGCGGTATGGCCCCGGGTGTCAAGCCGGCGATCTGCTGGTCGTGACTCGTGCTTTACTAGGTGCGGTAATCGATACGATCATAATCGCCGGTGGATGTTACCGCGCGACGCGTGCTCAGCGCTTGACTAGGAGTATGGAAGATGGATATACAAAGACGAGCAGCCAAATGCGTATTAGGGAGTCGACGGATATCGGGGGGTATACTTCGTACAGAATTCCTTCTGTACGAGGGACTCGAGGAGTGGGCCAAGGATCAAATCCCTGAAGACACCACAGTTAATAATATAACATCCTTTGCACACGGAACGAAGCACGAAGGGGAAACTGGTAAGTTCTGACGCAGTTATATCCGGAAGGAGACCGGCGCGAGAATTGTGTCGCCGGTTTTGTGGGGCTGATTGCCCTCTGCGACTTGCGGTCCACGGATGGAAGGATGAATGTCTCTGACGGATTCGTGATGGTATCGACGCGCGCGTTACCTGATTCCTGTCGCTGACACGGAGTGGGATGGCGAGGCTCAATCACCGGGGCTAGTCGGTGGACGGTAATCAAACGCTCGGTGTGATGACCTCATCGTTGTGATCGTCCCTGGTCAACGCCGCGCATGCTCGATGCCGCCCCCCCATCTAGTCCATACCAGACGCAACCTGGGCAACGGATCAGGACATTGGTCCAGTGGAACGGAGGTAAGAGGCAGATTGAGACAGAGCGATGCCTAATCTCCGTTGTGTGGAGACCCAATATAGCATCATCATTAGTCAGAACCGGCGAGCAGGCCAGGATGCCGCTTAGGCACGGGGAGGAGATCCTGATGCTCGCGTCGGCAAGTAAGTCTAGCGGAATGGAGCCAAAATGAGGAGAAACAGGGGCGGGGATCGTTTCATGACTGGCTTCGTGGATGGCTACAGATTAGTTACGGATCCATCCGCAGCGATGGGTGAGTTTCCTTTGTCTTCGTGTGCCGGTGGAACCAATACCAACAGAGGATGGCGTGGGCCGATTCCGAGCTGTTGCGGACGGAGGACGCCGAACGGAGACTGGTCCGTGTGAACGAGGTAGGCAGGAGATTGCTGCAAGGATATTCTGGACATGTCCCTTGGGGTTTGATAAGGCCGTGCTAGGCACGGCATTGTTCTTTGTGTGGTATGGTTGCATCCCGAGGTATATATCGGGGAATGACTGATGGAACGATGTCGCGATGACATTGACCCGAATAAAGGCCAGGGATGGATGGCAGCCAGGGAGATCCTTGGGTTTGCTGACGTCGGCTAGGGATGACATGACTCGGGGTTAATTTTGATGAAGTGGTGGTTGGTTGGTATGCCAGGCTGTCTCTCGGCACCGAAGAGGAGGGCGAGTGCCGGATGAATAATAATGGGCCATTGAAATGAATAAGGCACGGATGAGTTGACTACACCTGACCACCGCAACGGATTCAGGAGAAAAAGGCCTCCTGTCTTGTCGACCATGTGAGAACAGAACAGAACTGATACAAACATGCATGCAGGGACTGTGATCCTTGAACTGGAGATGCATGAGGACAGAGCGAGGTATTGTCTGTGAGTGGCCAGCCTTAACGATCGCGGTGGAAAATCATCAAATACGACTAGTAACGGCGCTAGACAGGGGAGATGCATCGGCTTTGGTGCCAAACTCGGGAAGGGCCGAGCGATGCTGCGGGCGGAGAATGTCGTTGCTGCCACGTGAATTCTTTCTTTTTCTTTTTTGCCTTCCTTTTAATAGTTGACTTCGGTTAATCAGCAGGGTCCAGAACGACGGCCACGCTAACCCGATCGGGCGGAGATCGCCTGACGCCCGCTCCAGCAGTTCCCGGGAGGGTGCCTGGATGCCTGGCGGCGGTACTACTCCAAACTTCCCTGATGACGATCTGCGGCCGTCGCTTGCTGCCCCCAGTCCATCCAACGTGGCGGTCGCATCTCTGAACTTAGTCTGGGAGAGGATGATCCTGTACGACTTCAGGTCCATCCCAGCCCCTTTCCCCCTTCCCCCCAAAATAGATTGACAGAAGCCGCCCAAGTCATATTGACGCTCGGTCATATTGCTCTGTACAGCGCACCGCCGAGAACATGACTGGACATCAGACGCGAGGGTGAACCACATACGGAGTAGGGATCCGGGGGAGCATCATATCAGCTGAACAGACCGATGTGACCTGTATCAACACAACGTCACTCCCGCATTTTCGGTGAACTAGGTCAGTGTCTGTCTAGGAATGCACGGTGGTCCATGCGTCGGCGTTTCACCAAAAAACAAAAACACAGAAGGCATCCATCCGGCTGCAGACGACAGCGTGGCGATGGATCCCGTCCAGCATGGCCGGACCATATGTTTGACACACGCCCACGCGTCACTGTGCGACATGGCCGGGTTTGTGTTTGGTTCGCGATACGAGAGCCAAAACCCAAGGCTACACAGACTAGGAAGGTACGTGCTTTGTCGTCCACTCGCTTGGAAAAAGCAAGCAGGAAGGCTTGCATGATCGACTGGCTGTCCCGTATTCCCGTCGGCCTGGCTGGCTGACTGGCTGACTCGGGAGGAGGTCGGATGCTGCATGTTTGATCGACTGTACAGATGGCGGGAAGTCATGGATGATGATGATGTATGGCCACAATTTGAGTTGGACTCGGGATGGGGATCGGCATTGTCGCAGGTTGCCGCGCCCAGAGATGGGACTAGCGACAAATGAAACAAACGAGGTGGTTGCGTCTGCCTGGCGGGATTAGAATTTCGGAGCGCGATCGATTTGGGAAAGGTAGACGAGATGAGTAATCACCACTCCTACACCTGGGCATAACTACCTACCTAGTAGGTACTATGTACAAGTTATTAAATAATAGCTGTCAGTTAAGGTAGACATGCATTATTCATGCTACCGTTACAACAACCACTGCCAATAGTCTCGGACATTGCTTAGGCAAGATCGTCCAACGATGTCACTGGGGGCTGACTCAGAGCCACCAACGCCGGGCGCTAAACGGCTTGCAGTAGTTCATCCGGGACTATTTGGCGGTCAAAGCTGGGAGACGTTGGACGATCAGCGCGCATCGGTGTCAATCTTTTAGTATCAAGTTTATCTCGGCGGGTAACTCCTTTTCCGCCGGCTGTGCATCCGTGCCGATTCCCCTGAGCAGGATCCTGCTTTTCTTTGTCCACCATCGTATCAAACAGATTACTGTCCTGCCGCTTTCTTCTGATGCTCCGACGCAAAGTTGGTCCGCTGCGAAACTCTGAAACAACCCTTCCCGCCCCCCACGGGCGCAGTCCGACGCACTCCTTCGTATCGAACCCAAATTGTCGCCCAGAAAGTCTATATCTTGTGAAGAAAAAGGAGGCAAAGTAGCGAAGCGTACTGTAGCTCCAACCCACCATGGATCGCCGTTGACTCCATACTGCAGTCAAGCTCTCCACCCCCTTTTCTGACAAACAGGCGTTTGTCGTGGTGGTTGTCGTTTTGAGTAGTCTAGTCGGCTACTTAGGGGATTGACAGAGGCTAAGATCCGCTGGGGGTCCATCTGCTAGCCTTTCCCTTTTGGGGCTAGGTGTTCTTTTTAAAGAAAGATGGACCGCCCTCTATCTAAGCGATCAAGCGACCGCCGATTATCACGGCCATCATCATTTCCGACCATGGCATTCCTATCGCCTGGATTCAATCTAACTACTCCGTATTTCCGAGTCATGGATCCGACTAGTCTCACGAGTCCGTACTGTACTTGCTCCGTGCTGTCCAGGCACCGCACCACTACGCGTATGCAAAGCCCCGCCCCTGATGGTGACGGCCGACCGGCATGTTCTGGAATCTCGCCATCCACGGTCGTCGTGATGATCAGCATTCGATCCGAGGAGATCTTCGAGACCCCGGGTCGCGGGAATCCGTGGATCAACGGCAAGAATGCCTGTACTCTCTTGCCTACAACTGGACTCCATAAGCGAACCGAGGATGCAGCCCACAGCTGGGAACTCTGTAAAATGACGCTCGACGGGGGGTCGGTCGGGTTGTACAGAGCTGGACCAGAGGGGGGCAGGCGTACGCGGGCTGGTCACACCCGGGACCGTGGATAGCCCCTCCCAGGAAACATTCTAGATGTCTCGGTGGGAAATTAAAAACGGGGGGACGGCGTCGGGAGAAACATGGGACTGGGAGAACCCAGCTGCCTGGAGTAGATTATTTCCAGTCGAATGGCGGCCTCGATAGTGGCCGTCGCGGACGGGGACATGGGACAGACGTACGGAGTAGTTACATGGATAGAGGAAGCTCCGGACGAGACGGGCCCCATCGACCAAGAAGCTAAGGCCACCGCCAGGCCCGCATCCTTGCGACGCCGCCGGGCGGCCATTGGGCCTGCGCGCTTCGCTTCCACGAGACTGCTGTTAGTTACGGAGGACCGATGGTTGGTAGGGTAGGTTAGTGTTTCTGGGAGGCGTCGTGGATTTTACCGCCACGCTTTTTAAAGTTTGGTGCCGGTGGGGGCGACACATGGACTGGAGCCAGAGGACCCCGTCGTTAGTCATTCGGTAGCTTTTTGAGGGCTCTTTGATCGCGATTCTCCGGCAAAATCGGGGGGAAACTCGGTGGTTTACGACAAGACGGCCCACGTCGCCTTGGTTACGATGCTCCGTCTGGTTTAAAGCGACGATTACGGAGTACTCCGTAGTCTATCGTTTAAGGTGGTGAGACATGGCATAAGAACTAACATATAAACCATAAGTAATAGTCATCCATAACGTGCGATATAAATAGTGATGCTCCCTGTTGGTCATGTCCTCCTGTATGATCATGACTGCTGCGATTTCATGTACTGCTGATCATCCATGGCGCTGGGCCCACCCTCGTCTCCATGACCCTTTCGGGTTCGCGGGTGGAGGCGGCAGGGAAAATCCGGCCGAGGCATCTCGTGCACAGGAACCGGTCAAGCCAAGCCCATCAACCCAGGGAAGCCCCGAGTCCAGCCAGACTGTAGGACCCATGATCTGAGGGTCGATCCCAATGGAAGGGAAATTGGGAAACGAATCCCTTGGGTCTGTCTGATTCTGTATGCTCTGGATGTACATGCTCCGTATGGTGTATCATATCATCATAACATAACCATCATCGTGGGATCCATGTTTTCAGACAATCGCATGGTTTGTGTGGTAAAGGGACAGGGAAGGGAAAAGTCGGACGACGTCATCTCGTGACCAGTCAACTCCAATGCGAGCGTGGAGTGGATGAGTAATCGCCTGATGCGCGGTGATGCATGCACTTTCGATATGCACTGAGGCCGCATGGCTCTATTTCGCACCCTCCCCATTTGTTTGGCCGGTCGAATCTCCGTTCTGCAAAGGCCACCACCCTCCTGAGACCATCACTCGTCCGACAGAAAAAGTAAAAACACGGACATATACCCACGGGGAGAATAGGCTGAATGCACCGCGACTCAATGGATTGCCATGCCAGAAGCTTCCTGACTGCCGCTAGACCGTATTGAGCATGGTGCGCCGTGCAAAGACCGGTTAGCGTGGGGATTTTCGTCTGTTCTTGTTGGCTGACAACGCCACGATAATCTCCGGTTCCTTCACGCCGCTAAGGGGCTTGGCGGGGCCATTCATGTTCTGCTCCAAGCGAAGGGGGGGCGCCGCGAAGTGCGAAGAGGGGGCTTCCATGCCGTCGTCGTTCACAGATTGCTTTTTCTGTAGCGTCGGACTCTAGCCTGCTTTGGGTTTGGAGCCTGAGCGGAGCGTCTGCCACTCCGCGCATCATCGTCGCTCATCGCGGAGCCATTTCCCATCGAGGCGTCCGCGATCGACTATCCCGTACTACTGTCTCAGTCGGGGGAGGTTTCGTTTGACCTCGCTACGGAAGGGGGCTAGTGTTTTGCGGCGCAGAAGAGCATCCGAGGTTATTCTACGGAGGAGGGAGGCATCCATCGTCTTGGGCATGACCTGCTTGCGGCGATCTTACCATCTCTTGCTGCTGTCTGCTGGGTTCATTACATTTACATGTGTACGTAGACACCTAGAAACTTAGAACATGGTGTCCACCAGATGTACTTCGTGTGCGTGAAGTATGTAGCTGCGGTGGACGGCAGCGGCATGGCGCACCATACGGAGTCCCGAGTCCAGCGACACACGAAGATCGCCGGATTCGTTGGATCCAAGCTGAGATCAGGTTCACAGGCAGTGAGTGATCGTGCGGCAACGATCAGCCGTTTATGGGGCCCCCTGGGATCGTTGTGACAGGTAAAACCGAGTAGGGGGAAGCGAGAGACATACGGCGCATGGTGTGGTGATCCACCCGAACGATCGGCTATATTAATATCGAGTCGAAAAACCAACAAAAAGAAATTAACAGAATACGGCGTCATTACCGGACATGGATGCTGGAGGATGATCGATGATTGATGGAGAAGGAAAGGTGTCCATGGATCTGCACTAGCGATGGATGTGCTGTAGCCGAGGGCTGAACGATACCATACGCAGTACGGAGTACGATCGAGATCTGTACGGAGGTAGAGTTCTACGGGGGAGGGATGGGATTTGGTTTCGAACCGGCAATCAAATACAGTTGTGATGTAGAGCGTCAGCTATCTAGGGTTGTGCGGGATGTACTTCTGTACATACCAGACTGACACCGAAGATATAGCTAAAGAGTATATACTCTGGAGGTTTTCCAAACTTCCAGGTTTTAGCTCTCGTCGAGACTACCGAAAACAATCGACTGGGGCTGCGGTTCCTGTTACCGTGTATTACGCCGGATTTGAATCGAGCCCATCCACGGAAAAAAGCAAGACCTCGCGTGTACCGTACCCAGGCCACTGGTCATTAATTAAGCTTTGGAACGGAGGTATCAACCCTTGTCCAAGCGACTGCCCCTCGGGAAAATTCGTGGCGCGCATTTACACTCGTCGTTCCCAGCTATAATGCCGGTGGTTATAGTCGAGGGAGTACGAAATCATGGAAAGAGTCTATTCAGAATTTCGGATTGTGCGAATTTCCAAGGATCGAACCAGAAACGGGATTCTGGGATTCCCGCCGCTATAATCAACTCGGATGTTTATTCGCGAATAGAATTATGGGGAAAAAGAAAGAAATAAAAGAAAAAGACAAGAAAAAAAAAATTTCACCTCTAATAATATAAATAATAATCAAATAAGATTACTGTTTTATGATCAACTTTCCCTCCCCACCGTACCCAGTAAATCCCTTTTTTTTTTTTCTTATTTCTTTTGTTATTATTATTATTATTATTTTCTATTTTCTATTTTCTATTTTCTATTTTCTATTTTCTAAACCCCGTTCATTCCTCCCCACCCCCTGTTCTGTGATTGTCATTGTCATCATTACTGCTTTCCCAACTACGTACCAACTAACTACTTACTGCTATCCTTAGTTGGCTGCTCCTCCAACCCCACTGCCATACATCTCCCCCCCGTTCTCTATACATATATGTATGGTTCGCCCCGGCTGGTGCTACCATCGAGCCCTTCTTCCCTCCACCTTCATCCTACACGATCTATATACCCTAATCCGGCCTACTCCCTCTTCATTGACTACTCTCATCATGGATCTCGCCAGCCTAATCACCCCGGGACCTACTCCCTTCGCATCTCGTCCGCCTCGAGCTTCCTACAGTCCCCCGGCTTCTTCGTCCGGTTCATACAAGGCCCCCAATGAGCCTCATTATACGGGGTCATACTTCCCCGCCATGCCTACTGCGACTCCTGTCACCACCACTACCTCCTACTCGCGCTCGCCGCAACCGCCTCTCTCTCCTCCCGTCGAGGACCAGCCCAAGTGCTCTCTCCCTTCCATCTCCACCCTTCTCGGTGCCGCAGACAGCGCCCCAATGCCCCCAGCCAGTATGTACCTCCCGTCCAGCTCCTCCCGTACTCTCCTCGCTAACCCTCCCCCAGAGCGCCAGCGCCTCAGTACCCCCGCGCGCAGAGAATCCGATAGCTGGCTCCAGACAACACCATGCCTGCCTCCGACCCCTCCGTTGCGTCCAGGCTCCGGCTTCCACAGCAGCGGCCACCGCTCGCCATCATCCAACAAGCCCACCGAGTCGGCGCCCTTCCCGCAACAGCCCCCCGTGACGCTCCCCAGTCCCACCGAGCGCTCCTCCATCTCCAGCCAGGGCTCCGCGCACGCGCCGTACGCTTCGCCCGCTCCCAGCGTCGCCTCGTACTCGTCTCCCGTCGAGCCCTCCCCGGCCCCCTCCACGCTGTACTACCAGCGTCCCGCCGCGCCTCCAGCGCCTTCTACCACGGCCGCCGCTGCTCCCGCTCCCGCTCAGCCCTTGATCTCCCCCGTCACCCCGGCCTGGCAGCACCACCACTACTTCCCGCCCTCCAGCTCCACCCCCTACCAGCAGAACCATGACCGGTACATCTGCCGTACCTGCCACAAGGCTTTCTCGCGCCCCTCGAGTCTGCGCATCCACTCGCACAGTCACACCGGCGAGAAGCCCTTCCGCTGCACCCACGCCGGCTGCGGCAAGGCCTTCAGCGTCCGCAGCAACATGAAGCGCCATGAGCGCGGATGCCACAGCGGCCGTCCTGTTGCTACCGCTATGGTATGAATTGCAAAGCAAGAAACATCAAACAAAAAAAGAAGAAAACAAAACATCTCCGATGGATCTGAATCATTTGAGTTTCCGATGATACCCTTTCTGCATTGTTTGTCTTTTGTCTTGGTGTCTGGATGCGGATGGCATATATCGGTCGGTTTATATGGGACGCCCGTCTCGGACTATTATATATACCCGGTTCCCTTTCTTTCTTATCTTTTATTACTATATCCTTTTTTTCCCCTTATTTTCTTTTTACCTTCTGGACTGTATACTTGAAACGGGTTTCACTGCGCTGAGCAGTTCGGACTGGGTATGGAAGCGGGCGTCCAAAATACAAAAGAGAAGACCAGGACCGGACTTCAGGTTCGAACTGTGCTTCTTGCATTTTTTTTTCTTGTGTTTATTTCCTTTGTTAGTGATGTGATATGACACATGAAGAAGTATATTCAATCTACCGATTAACTATGCCTCTTAAGTTCTTAGTAATCAGAATCATGGTAATGGCTGACGCATTGATTGTGAATTTTTAGTTCACTATTGTAATGCGCAACCATAGATGGTCCGTAGAATTATGTACAGTGTATGATATCCAATGGCAACATAATGTGGTATCAAAGAACTCCCGCTGAAACGCCTACGCATAAACATCAATCCTATTACTACCCGAACCCATATCCCGGCCCTTGCCCTTCCCACCCTGTTTCTCGTTCAACGCGCGCTTCCGCTTCACCGCTTCCTTGAAGTCGAGCAAGCCATAATCCGTAGGCATGTGTTCACCGCTGAAGATGCAGAGAACCCGCATGCCAGGCTTGTAGACCAGCCCGCTGAGCAGCTTGGGCGTAATCAGGAAGTACTGTCCGCCGCCACCACCCTCGCTGTCGGCCGGGGCGCAGGCGATGTCCACCAGCCGCCCGTGGACCATTCGCTCATTGCGGGGGTCCATACCCTGGTTGATTTCGTCGACGACGCGGAAGGGCGACGCCGAGAGCGACTGAAGCGCCATGAGGTAGAAGATTGTGCTGACGGCGCGCTCGCCACCAGACTGGCGGTGCGAATCGAGCAGCGAGAGGTTTTCGTTCTCCCGGAACTTGACGTGGATTTGGATGGACCATTGGTCGAAGTCACTGCCGCTGGATTGGCCGTTCGGGCCCGGCTCGTCTTCCACCTTGTCCAGGGAGACCTGGCCGGCGCATCCGATGCGGGCGAAGGAGTCGGAGAAGGCGTCGCTGATGCTTTTGACCAGCGCGTCGAGTTTCGGCTCCCATTTACCCCGGATCTCGTTGATGGCATGGTCGTAGTCAGCCAGTTGGCTCTCAAAGTCGGCCAGCTTGCTCTGGAGTTTCTGGATCTGCCGCTCGCGTTCCTCGAACTCTTTGATCAGGTTCTTGCTGCCTCCTTGCGTCAGCTCCAGGCGTGCCTTTTCGGAATCGATGTCCGCTTCGAGCTGATCGACGGTATAGTCAACCAGGGATTGGATCAGGTCTCGCAGGTCCGACTGGTCCCTGGATGCCTTCACCACCTTGTCCGCCTCCTTCATCATCTTCTTCACTGTCTCGGAGGTAGCCCTGATTTCGCTCACGACAGCCTTCAGCTCATCGTTCTTTGCATCGAGTTGAGCTTGGTGCTCAGCATTGCGTTCTTTGAGCGTTTCCAGATCTGAGAGACCTTCGATATGTCGGACACTCAGTCTTATAAACTCCTCGTTTAGTTCGCGAAGATTTTGAACCGCATTCTATCCCAGTCAGTGAAAGCCTTGGAAGAGACGAGGAGGTGACGTACCGCATATTCAATAGCAGCTTCAGCTTTCTGGATGGACTTTTGTGATTGCTGATGACGAATACTGAGGACTCGGGCCTTTATTCCCTCGAAGTACTTCTGGTTATTTCTTTGCTTTGCCTCTTGTTGGCCTATTCATGTGTAAGTCTCGTCCGCAACTCATAGAAAACAAAGGAACGCACTTATTCGCTCAGGGATAGCTCTGTAGTTTGTAAGGGCTGTCTGTTTTTCAGCCTTTTCCCTCTCGAGCTCCACCTGCATGACGTTAGTCGACCAGTGTTATCAGATTCATGCAATGAACGTACCCTTTCTCGCTCACACTGATCATGATCGCGACCCAGCTGAGTGAGCTGAGACTTTGCGGACTCCATCTGTTGCTCTATTTCGCGCAACTCGAGTCTCAGCTCCTGGATGTGCTGAGTCACATCTTGCTTCGCCGACTGTTCCACAGGCTGAGTGGTCCAAACTTGCGCCGGTCTCACTTGTCTCACTCGCGTGGTCGATGCGTTGGGTCCATACTCGCGACGTCGAACCACTTGATAATTTTGTTTGCCAGCAACCCAGGAAGAGATCGACGCGATTTGGCCACTTTCCATTACATGGTATTGCTCGTCTGAGATGCCACGCAGGGTGATGGGTGTCTGGTGTAGCCGATTCTCGCTGCACAGCATTGCAAGCACAGGCTCCGGGCCGTTGAGATAATCCTTAGCGAAACCATCAAACCCTAGTTGGCTAACTTCCTCATTCGACATGGGCACGGCAAGGTTTTCCAAAGGAACCGAGCAGGTCCTGATAGTAATATCATGTAGCCTCAGCTCCCTGATCAGAAATCTTTGCAGCGTTTTGAAATCGTTTCGGGTCTGCGTTGTGAAAGCAGTGAAGTCGCTCCTCTGCATCAAGGACTCAATGGCATCTGCATATTTGGGATCCTTAACAGAGCATGTCATCATTGGTGGACCGAACACTTCTTTTTCGAACTTATCCTGGTTCGTTTGTAGCCACTGATACGCTCTGTAGGTGTCCAGAGATGCCTGCTTCAGCTTCATTTCTTGCCGCCCTGACTGAGAATCTAGATTCTTCAATTGCTGTTCGGCTTGTTTGATCTGTCGATCTTTCTCCTGAAGCTGCTGCACAAGGGGTCGACGGTCGTCTTTAATTTGGGTTGCCTTTTCGGTGATCTCGCGTAACTCGTGCCTTTTTTGTCTCTATAATATGAGTTAGTCAAATCACTTTTCGCATGGGTTGAGGATACCCACGATCTGTTCATTATACCAGTCGACGTCAAATTCCACCGGTTCATCGTTCAGCTGCCGCCTGAGTTTGTTGATCGTCTGCTGAATCTTGCTCGCCTCTTGTCTGTACTCGGCACCACCTTTCTTCTCAGCCTCTATCTGGCTTTCTAGCTCTTTCATGTCGTCTTCGTAATGCTCAATCTTCCTTCCAAGCTCCGAAGCCGTGCGTTCGGCTTCCTCAACGCCACGCTTCTTGTGCACGATGACGTCGTTGAGTTTCAAACAGTATTCCTGTTTCGCGTTCACGGCACCCAAAGCGGGCTCCAGCTGGGCCTTGAGGTTCTCAAGCTCACGGCTGACCTCGGTCTTCTTCTGCCGCATCTCGTTGTACTGGGCATAGATCTCTTTGTAGCGCGGGATAGGGCGTATGAACTCGAGCATCTCGATCTTTCTTTTAATCTGAGCGCGCTGCCGCATCCTCTCCACGTCTGGCCGCTGCATCTCCTGCCGATTTTCCAGGTTTGTCAGCAGGTCTTTATCTCCCTGGTTATCCACCTGCAGCTTCTTCTGTTCGGCACGCAAGCGCTTCAGATTCTCGTGCCATTCGATCATCTCTGGCCCAGCAGCAGCCCGTTGTGTGGAGTGGAGGAGTTCGATGGGCGTGAGAGCAGCAAATTCGCTGACTTTGTCTTGGGGGAGGAATTGGCATAGATTGTCGACCTGGATGGAGAAGGACTGCGCGAGTTTCTGAACTTGGGAGCGAGAAGATGTTTGGCCATTCAGCATGAAGGTGCTCTTGTTGCCGTCACGCTTGATGGTACGGGAAACGACGGGGTTGCGACGGAATCGGGGGGCCCCCGCCAGTTCGATTTCGATGGTTGCTTCTCTGCAGCCGTGCTTGACGAATTCGCCGGGCTCTTTCGCGCGTCCGAGGTGCTAGCTCCCGTTAGTACTCTATCAGTAATGGAAAGGGAGGAACATACTTGTGGCCCCCATCCCAAACCCAGACATATAGCGCACACCAACGTACTCTTGCCTGTGCCGTTGGGCCCAATCACCATGTTCAGTTTCGGTCCTGGAAAGAACTCGGCGGAGGTATAAGTGACAAAATTCGTAACCTTGATGCGCACAATAGAGCCCGGCTTGAATGCATCCTCGTCGCGAGCCCCGTTGACCGCAGCACCCAGAGATCTGCCAATGCTGGGCTGTGATTGCGATGCGCCGTTAACAGTAGGACTCGTTGCTCCATCGGTATCGATCGAGCCATCTTCACTACTCTCATCATCGGATTCTTCCCGAACGTCCTCTAACCGTGGACGTTTGCTGCTGTTTGAAGTTTGAGAAAATGGCGTGGGGTCCCTGGTCGACTCGGACGATACTTCATCGCTCTCGTCATCCTCCTCCGGCCGTTGTCGGCGACGAGGGATAGCCTGCGAGACGGGCATGTGTGAATATTAACAGCAGCCGCAGCAGCCTCGTGGACCCAGCGGCTAGATATTGGCCTTGTCGTAAAGATGAGGGTCGAGGTAATTGATGTCGACGCGGCACAGAACGCGTCGCGCGGATCACCAATCATCTCTGTTATAGGAAGGCGGTATAAATCGGCAAATTGGAAGTCGGAGATTATCCATCTCCGCCGGACGTTTGGACCTTCACTGAATCTTCAAGAACCGAAAGACATACTCACGCGAATGGCTTCCAATCCGAAAGTGAAGCGCCTGGTTATGACAGGTGCTGTTACGGCAATTACGATCGCCGGAACGCTCTATGGTGCTGGGATCAAAACCGAGAAGGAGGTCACTCAGGTACGATAATCAACCGGGCTGGTCATGTTTAATTGCTAATTATTTTTTTTTTTTTTCGCAGACTGTCCAGAAGACCCGTGAAGCAACCATTGATGAGCGAATTGCCTACCTCCAGGGCATGCGACAGAACCTCGCGTCTAAGAAAGAGCTGGTTGAGCGGCAGATCCAGGATTTAGAGGCGAAGATTGAGGATCGGAAACGCAAGGGTCTAAACGGGCCGCAGCAAGAGCCTCCGCATAACCGTTGATTGCATTTGGTGGATACAATGGCACCACCTATGTGGTGGGTATTTCGACATTTTCTGGCGGACTGCGTTGACTTGAATTACAGTGAGGTTCCGTAGCGGCTACGGTAGTCATGCATATCAAGTCGCCGCTAGAACATCCAATTCCTATCGGCGTCAAATTGAGACACCCACGCCCGGGAAGATGCTCCATATACCCAGCGACTGTGGCGAGAACATCGAATGAGGACATAATTTTTCCCGGCGCCGTCCTCTTAGTTGCAATATCGCCTCCGTGCATCCTCTCCAGACGCCCACCGATTGTTTCGATTGAGGTTTTGGAGACATGGCGTCTCTACTCGACGACACAAGATATTCGCACCAGGGGGTATCCCAGCGTGTCGCAGGAGAACCCTTACTCCAGAAGTATGCGAGGTACTACTTGGATGCTCCAATCTTGTTTCCATCTTCTAGTTCACCCTCGTGACTCTGTACATAAACCACCATGACATTTCCTGTATCCTATATATCGCTGTCTGGCAAACCTGTGCACATAATATATATACCTAGACAAAAGAGAAAATCACAGGAAGGACTCGCACCTTGGGGAGACACGAAAACCCAAGAAAGACCAAGAATTCTACGCCCCGATCTATCCAAGCCGAGGAAGATCCAATATATCGTCAAACGTTAATCATCCAAAATGCCACGCGCCAGGGCCGAAATACTGGCCTCGTAACTGGCAGGATTATGATCGCTAAACATCCCCGAGCCGAATCGCAGCTCTCCAAATACAGCCTCAACATTACGGACGAATTTCAGCTGCACTCTTGTTGCTGGTCGACCCAGCCGGGGATAGCCGTCATCGCCGCTATCCGACGTGAACGCATTTCGTTGCAACACACGCATTGTCTCGACAACGAATACTTCACCAGGCGGCATCAGCTTCGGCGCGAGCATCTCCTCCCGCAGCATTTTCAGAGTCTCCCATGCCCAAGCGTCCTCGCCGATTCCATTTCCAGCATGGAGAAGGATAGGGGGCTCGTTGACGTAGAACTTGTGGAGAATGCTTTGTCTGAGGCTTTCCCAGACACGACGTCGTACATTCGTTTGGGCGCGGGATATATCGCTCTTGAAAGCAAGCGAAACGGTGTGCATGTCGTGCAGTATTCCCAGAGAAAGACTCGGTACGGCGTCTTGGCCATTGACAATTGTCGTGACCAATCCCCGTGTTGCACGGCGTAAGAAAGGGGACATTGCAGCAGGCGGGCCGTACGCATAGACATGAATAGGACGCCCTGGAGGAAGGAAATGCATATTGTTCGGTTGGGTTTCAGGACCGCTGTTCCCACTGAGGATCATACGTCGTGCGGTGGCTTGATGCGAAGAGGTGATGAATGGCATGCCTGGGCCGTCGCTGCTGGGCTCTGAGAGCATAGTTGCCAGAATCGCAGCGACTCCACCGCCCAATGAATGGCCACAGAGGATCACACCATAGTCGGGGAATTCTTCCAAGGCGGCTTTCAGTGTAATCATCACCCTTCCGCCTCCCCCCATCAGGAGCCGCTTTGCGGATGCATGCATGCCCTTGTGGACTTTCCAGTTTTTCCCCTGCCATTCAAGATCATCGTAATCACATGTCATATCCGTGAGCACATCTTCAAATCCCCATGTGCCCCGCAACGTCAGCACCACAGCCTTCGAATCATGGTCTAGGAAAAGGTAATGAACCAAAGGGAAACCAGTCCCCGTCTCCCCGGCCGCATTCGAACCCCCAGCTGGGTCAATAAAAGATGATAGGAGGATTGTTGATGCTGGCAGTCCTGTATGGTCGGAGAAGAAGCTGTGTTCCCAGCTGTCGGATTCCTGAGAAGGAAGTGCTTTAGCTGACTGCGGTACACCCATTACTTTGAGAGCATTCGACCCGTACGACGCCGAAGAGAAGCGGCAAAATCGTCTGATGTTATGCACAAAGTGCTTCTGTGGAAACATTCCAGGGATCAGACCATCCCTGTTGAGCGATTGCATAGTAGACATGTCGTCGTACGCGCTCTTTCGAGCGCGGTGGGCCAATATGAGCGACGTTTCCGAGTCCGCCGTTGCCAATGAGTACACACTGGGCGTGTATGACTTTGACCTCCGGTGGTGGAGAGTGGACGAACTGGGCTGGCCCTCGCCAACGGACACCGTCATATCTTGCTCAGACCGCGTGAGTGACATGGAGCTGCTACTGCGCACATGTGCTCTCATCCCAGCGGATGAACCGGGCCGGTTATCTACTGGTCGCAAAGAATAAGCATCAGTTTGCGACACGAAGGATTCTTGCGTCTTCTCTTGGACAGAGTAATAATCAGGTCTTGAGGTTCTACCTGACCGGGTATCACGCGGGTTAGCACGACGAGCAGTTGGGGAGGACGACCCTAGTCGCGAGTTCTGCATCGGTGACCTCGGCAAACCACTGTTCGCTACCGACGAAGGGCCTGGTTTGGAAGTGGTGGTATTCTTCCGACTGCGTTCCGCGGTATAGTTACGATAAGGTGGCTTCCGTTCGGGAGCGAGCGTTCTAGATACCTTGTTGCGTTGTGAGGTATCGGTCGATGACGCGCTTGGCCTTTCGAATGCTGATTTAAGTGAGGGCCGTTTACCGTGCTCGTTCTTCTCATTGCCGGCCGGCTTTACTCTCTGAGCAAACCGGGTCAATGAAGCCTTCCCGAACGAGTTCTTAGGAGTAGACTCTGGTTCACTCAAAGACGGTTGGCTAGCGCTGGCGCGGTGTGGTTTGGGAGCGTTAGGCTCGCTGGTTCGTTTCTCCCCAGGGCCGAGATGTTCATCGGCCGTTCTGAGTTTCTTGTACTCCCGTTGCACCTGTTCGTCCGCCATTGTACTGCCCGTAGCATCGTTTTTCGGAGGGACCTCAGGAGGTGAACCAGGAGAAGCCACGCCATGAGGAAGATGGCTTGAACTCGAGCCGTCTTGTTCTGACTCGATCTCTTGGATTCCCGTGCGGTCAAGCCGCTGAGGTGATCTGACATCTGCGCTTTGTGACCTGTTCAGGGCGGTCCGGAAAACCACAGTATGTTTTGGGAGCTGCTGAGAGTGTCCGAGGGCATTACTGTCACTGTGTGGATCATTATGGAATCGTTCCTCGATCATCATCGTCCCAGGCGGCGCGGCAATTTCTGCAGTGTCATCGTCGTAGATATCGACAGTGATGGTCCGTGTCGTGACTATATCCGTCTTTATCGACGCGCGGCACCCTTTGGGGATCTGGCTCAAGATGTACGACCTCATGTCTTCATCTGACATCTGATTCTGGTTGCTGGGAGAAAGCGACAACGAAGCTTGTCCCACGACGCCGTCGGAGCTTTTCGGTCGTTGTACCGCATCGAAAGTGTCGTCGTCATTCCCCGGCGATATAAAAGAGGAGCGTTTCGTATCATCGCTGATATCGTCTGGACTTCTCGCGGAACTTATCTCATGCGTTCCGACAACATCGGCCCTGACGCCACTATCGAGGATGACAACATCCCAGACAACCTCATCACCACCATCGGCGCGGAGATGACGTTCTGTCGCTCTTCGGCCCCATCGCTGCAGCATGGCAAAGCCAACAGTGCCAATCAAAAGATCGCCGACGCCTATTTGATCGGTCCCGGCTTCGACACGAGGGCCCCTAAATTCTCTGCGGATAAGCGTGATGATCGCCGCGATTGCGCGCGAAGATTCAGTTGATCCGAGGATCGCGTCGAGGGTCGATAAAACCTCCTGCGACATATGACCTGCGGAGTTGATTGTTGTGGAATAGAAGTGGAATGAAGCGGCTGCGAACAGCGACGTCGAAGTGATGACCGTGTGTATAGTGGCCAGCTGCAGCATAAATTAATCACATGAGTAATAGATGGACAAGGGGACCCTGCATGTCTTGACGACTTACACTCCGTTCGAGAATAGACTCGGCTTCTGCTTTTCCATGTTCTCCGCTGCTCCGGAGGACCACATCGCGCCCAGCCCTGACCATGATTCCTTCCAGGACCGCTCTGCTGAGTTCTAGGCCGGTCAACGTCGTTACTCGCATGCCGTCGATTGCGAATCCACCGAGCGAGGTCCACAGTCGCACAGAGAGGGAGGTCGACTGGGCTAGCATCGAGACCATTGAAGCCACCGGTCGTGGCAGTAGGGTTCGTCCCGACGTCGCGGGCACATGGCTAGGACCATGGTCTTGGGTTACGATCGCGTTATCGGGCTGGGTTCTGTCTGCCGTCGGCCCAAGGCCGAATATTCGGAACATCCCGAGACAGCGAGGAGATAATGATATCCACGTCGATCGCGTTCATGTATTGCGTCCGAGGTGGTTTCAGCCGCCATGAGCGAGGGTTGTAGGAGAGAAGGGATGGGGAGAGGCGGTAGACCTAATCTGTCCAGGATCAGGGAAAACAGAGTTGCGTCAGTGTGTCGCGTTCCTGGCGGGCGACCAAGTCAGCGGTCGATCATCTGGACTCATGATTTGATTATTCGTGGTTGAGAGGAACATGTGGCGGCTGACATGTGATTCCCCAACAATTTGGTTCGGAAGATTTTCTGGGGATGTGCACACATATCTTTCATTGTTAATGCCATCAATGTGGATAATTTTTACGTGATGAAATCCACAGAAGACTTCTAGAAGTTCTACATATTCGGATGTACTACAGTACTCCGTATATCTCCATAATTCTTCACACGCCGTATACGTGTGGTTCTATACAAGGGAACGACCCCACTAGCAGGTATTTCGTCCCACGATCTACTCCGTACATCACATCATCGCCTTGATATCTCCGCCATATTGGACCTTCCGGATTCTGTCCCGCGTACATTCAGCGATTCCGTCGATTCCAGACAGTCCCATACTCTGCCACATGTCTGCCAGGAGGCCCTTCATCACAGCCTTGGCACCGTTCTTCCCGTCGATGGCCAAACCATAGACCACAGGCCGACCGACAAGGACCGCTTTTGCACCCAGGCATAGAGCCTTGATGACATCGACACCGGTGCGAATGCCCGAATCAAACAGGACGGTCATCTTGTCGCCAACCGCTTCCACGATCTCCGGGAGGACCTCTAGGGAGCCAATAGCACCATCCACTTGGCGCCCTATACAATGTTAGAGGGTAATCAAGACGGGAAGAAAAGGAGATGATGAAACATACCGCCATGGTTAGAAACGACAATACCGTCACATCCCGCTTTCAGGGCGAGCTTAGCATCCTCGACATGTTGAATGCCCTTCAAGACAATCGGCCCCTCCCAATTCTTCCTGAGGAAGGCCAGGTCCTCCCACGAGTGCGATCGACCGGGGAACGCATCTGAGACCCAGGCTCGCGATGCCGCGACAATATCCTCTTCAATTTTGCATCCAGCCTCCTTCTCAAACTTGGCGCGGAAGATGGGATCCGAAAAGCCAATCTGGTTCCCAACTCCTTTGATGAACGGAACGTAGGCATTGTCCAGATCGGCGGGCCGCCAAGCTAGGGACCAAGTGTCCAGAGTGACGACCAGCACCGAGTACCCGTTCTCCTTTGCGCGTTTCAGCAGAGACGCGGTGACGTCATTGGACTGAGGCCAGTACAATTGGAACCAGCGTTTTCCGTCACCGTTGGCCTCGGCGACCTGCTCGATGGTGCTGCTGCTCGCGGTGCTGAGAATGTATGGAATGCCAACGTCCGCACATGCCTCTGCGAGGCCGGTCTCCTTGTCCTCGTGGAATAGGCTCTGCACACCGACCGGAGCCATGAGGAGCGGAGTTGGGTACTCCTGACCGAAGAGATTGACCGAGAGATTCTGATTGTCAATCTGCACGATAGGATTAGCCTTCCTAATCACTGTCGATGCAGGAAATGGGTTTACCGACCCTTTTCAACATTCTAGGGATTCTATGCGAGGGGCCGTCGTGTTAGCCGTCATCTGTCAAGCACGAGGCGGTGGACTCACAGCTTCCACTGGCGGAACGCCAGCCGGTTGCTATCCATTGTCGCCTTCTCCCCAGCTCCCCCGGCGACATAGTTGTAGGAACGGGCTCCCAATGCTTTCTTTGCTTGCTCCTCCAGCAGCCGGGGGTCCGTTGTGACGGTGGGCCGAGTGCCCATCAAGGCACCCTGGCCATAGATTTCAGTTTGATATTCGCCGTAGTTCTCCGACATGGTGAAATGGAGTCAAATAAGGTTGCTCACGATTATCAGCAAGACGAACCAGGAGAAAGCATCATGGTTGGGGAGATCCATCGAGAGTCTCCCCATCTCCACCCCTCGGCACGTGAGCTCACTGTGCCTCGGGAGAAACTGGCTAAGAAGAAGGAGATTAATCTAGCATTCATGGGCGTACAATAATAATGCTAGCCTAGACAATGGGGACTAGTAACTGAGGTAAATTAATACAAATAACACATACGTCCATACCAAAGGACGACTGAACCATGAGTGCTAGACACCTATAAATCCGATATACTCCATACTCCGATAGACCATCTTAACCTTTTCGCCCCCCATTCTCGAGGTAGGTACTAAACCATGCCTCTCAAGTAACTACAACCACTAGGGCTCATTCTTCTAGGAAGAACTTACAAGAGTGGGTAAGAGGACCCTTGGACGGTCTGCTTTATCTTATCGCCTGCCAATGGTGGGGGTCTGGGGGGCCCATGGAGAGGAAACACGAGGGGTGAGACTGCAACAGAGGTACATAATACGTGTCTCCCGATTGTCGGGATGAATAAAGGTCGACATCATTCCACGTCTTTTGGCTGCAAGAATGCCATTGTTATCCACACCCCTTGCACCATGATGAGATCAGTCAGGGATGGAGTGGCGATCAGGAAAATCGTCAGTCCCCCTTGGACCGGCGCACCTAAAATTTTCTAAATCCAATTAAGGATCCGATTTTCAGCTAGTCTGGAACCTTGGCGCTTGGCTTCTTTTTATCGCACAAATAACCTTTGCGTCTTCCCCTCTCTGATTGATAATTTATACCTCCTGTTATTGCAGGCTGCTATAGTGCGTCGCGATCCTTTATAACTGCGGTCCGACCCATGCCACTTCACACATAATCCAGGACATGAGCAGTGGCTGGGCGTGTCCTTGAGGAAGATCTTCCTCAGCTGACGTTCTCACCTCGGACGGGGCGATAAAAAAGCAAAAGCGGTACAGACATCATGGATTCCCAATCCGACCCAAAAGTGGATATCGAAACACCACCCCAGGCCAACAACCCAATGGCCCCCGAGGATGCCAGTTCGGTCGCGTCGGTCATCGACCAAAAGCGCGAGAAAGATCTCATTCGGAAGATCGACATGCATATTCTTCCTTTTGTGGTCCTCCTCTACCTCTTCAGCTTCCTGGACAGAGGTTTGTCACCGGCCTGTGGGCTTTGCCACCGCAAGTCTCTCCTACTGACTGCATCACAGTAAACATTGGAAATGCCCGGCTGTATGGCATGGAGGAGGACCTGGGTCTGGTCGGAGACCAGTATCAGATCGCAGTGTCGATTCTCTTCGTAACCTACTGTGTATGTACAATCTGACTCATTCATCCCACATCATCTAACCACCTTCTAGCTGTTTGAAGTGCCATCAAATCTGGTCATCAAAAAGCTGAAACCTTCGCGGTACATTGCCACCATCACCGTGCTCTGGGGTATCATCGCAACCCTCACGGGGATCACCCAGAAGTACGCCGATCTGATCGCCGTCCGCCTTCTCCTAGGTCCGTCCCCCGCCCCCTCTCTTTCTGAACCATGCTCACAATCCTCCAGGCATCATGGAAGCGGGACTCTTTCCCGGGCTTATGACATATCTCACGCTGTTCTACAGCAAACGTGAACTCGCCCTGCGCACCGGCTACCTCTTCAGCAGCGCCGCCGCCGCCGGCGCCTGCGGTGGCCTCATCGCGTACGGGATCGGGTTCATGGACGGGATCAGCGGCCTCCGCGGCTGGCGTTGGATCATGATCATCGAGGGGATGCCCACGGTGCTCATCGGCATCGCGACGTGGTTCTTCCTCGCCGACGACCCAGACACAGCCTACTACCTCAACGCAGACGAGCGCGCCCTCGTCGTGCGCCTCCGCAGCCGGCACACCGGCCACACCGCGTCGGCGCAAAAATTCCACTGGGCGGACGTCAAAGACGGCGCCACGGACTGGCGCATTTATGCCTTCTGCATCGCGCAGTTCGGTGTCGACACCATGCTTTACGGCTACAGCACCTTCCTCCCCACCATCATCAAGGGCATGGGCTCGTGGTCCGCCCCCGAGGTGCAAGCTCTGACCATCCCGTGCTACACCCTCGGCGCGCTGGTCTACCTCGCCGTGGCGTGGCTCAGCGATCGCACCCAGCGCCGCGCGCTGTTCGTCTGCATCTTCGCCGCCATCTCGGTCGTCGGGTACGGCGTGCTGATCTCCGAGACTTCCTCCGGGGTGCATTATTTCGGGGCTCTGCTTGTTGCGCTGGGGCTGTATGTCGCCGTCGGCTTGCCGCTGGCGTGGCTCCCGACTACGCTTCCGCGCTATGGAAAGCGCACCTTTGCCACGGGCCTGCAGCTCACGTTTGGTAATGTCAGCGGCGTGATGTCGCCGTTCTTGTATAAGACCAACGAGGCGCCTCGGTATGTCCGTGGGAATGCGGTGACTCTGGCGTTGGTGGGGTTCGCGGGCATTGTCTACGGGCTTATGTGGGTGTACTACCGGCGGAAGAATGAGCGCAGGGCGCGGGGTCTGGAGGATGAGAAGGTTGCTGGTATGTCGGATGAGGAGATTGAAGAGATGGGTGATCGAAGTCCTCGATTTCGGTACACTACGTAGCACTGGCCAGGTCATTCCACTCAATCTATTTGATCTATTATCTATGCATGGTATGTTGGTACTCCACGAGTCTTTACACTTTGTAGTCCCTTAAAACAAAAGCGGATTTCAATATGCCGGGAAGAGGTTAGGCCACTTTGGAGTGCCTCTTTTTGGGAGATTGTTCATAGTCTTCAACTGTATGGGCCCCCAAACACACAGATCGACCTGCAGTCAATGGTTGATCGACCCTCGTCCATCCAAGCGCAGAATCTGGTCCCTCATATGACCGGTCTTTAAAAGATTGTCGCTTTCTCGCATAGAATAGAGTGTGCCTTCTGCACACTGACTGTTAGGTATACACTCTGTATGACTGAACAAGTGTACCCCTTACAAAGTGATATGCATTTGTTCTGGGCAGCCGTCAGATATATTGCAGACCCCTTTATGCTTGATCTTTGTGCATTCCCGGTCTGATTCACTATCGAGTGTTTGGATCTTGAGTTTCTTGGTGGGAAGGTTATAGACCAGATAATTGTTCTGTAGTGAATCCGCTCAGTTTAGCTAAACTGATAGGAAGGAGCCAGGCTACTTCAAGGACTCCGGTCCTCCTCTAGTTATATTAGGCTCAAGCTACGTCCACAGTCCCAGGAATATTGCATTCACACTAATCAATCCTCCTTCCGGAGACAGTACTGTACTTTGCCATCCAAGAGTACACGGCGTTCTACTTCCGACCACGACCTCAACTGCGCGCTATATCGTTCGCTTATCTAGTCATCTCAGCTTCTTGATCCCCTGCTCCGACCCAAAAACCACTTTTTCAGATTGGCCCTATGGCCATCTTTAGGAGGCCGTCCGTATTCGTCTTTGTTGCCAGTAGGACCAGAAGTCGGCTTAGGAGTAGCAGCAGCAGCAGCAGCAGCAGTAGCATTCTGAGCGTCAGCACCTCCAATGACAGAGACATAGTTTGCTGGGAAGAGACCCCTTTGGTCTCCGTAGTCGCCCCACCACCAACCAGGGTCAACAGGGTACTATAGCCTAGTCAGTGATAAAACCGTGCGTAGCTGGTAGGAATCTACTCTGCCCTTCCGAAATTTGGCGAGTGGTTCAGCTTACAATATGTGTGATTATAGCCCCTTTAGGGAAGCTGAGATCGCTATCTTCGATCTTGTTGTATCCCCACAAAGCCACAGCAATGAGCTTACTCCCGGGGCTTGTCGCGGGTTGTGGAGTCCGTATGGGTGCATGAGAGGTATTCGACAGTGCAGATGTATTTGGCGGGGTCTCTCTCTGTGTCGCCAAGGTCTCTGTGAAGGAGGGCTGTCTGTCGCTGTGACTGCCGAAGTCTGGTATGGTGTTCTTTTTGCGGTTCGTAGAGCCCGAACTCAAAAGATAGGAGCCGCTAGTTGCGCTGGAAATTTCTGTCCTTCTATAACTTGTTGAAGTCTTGGTATCATCTGGTTCTTCTCGAACAGCCGTTCTTGCCGATGTGGGATCGGTATCAGTGTCCCAAGATGCAAGCTCTTCGTCCTCCGAGTCAGCTGCCATAGATGTTGCTGGACCATGGGACAACATATCTCGTGTATGTGAAGTGAGACCAGAGAGCGATTGATCCATCCAGGCGTGGTGCAAAGCTTCTTGTGCTGTTATCCGTTTGTCGGGCATCGGGTGCATCATGGAGAGTATAAACTCAACTCCGGGTTGGCTGATGCGAGCGGCCTGGAGTACACCGATCGGGAACAATTCCAGGTTATTCACATATTTGGAGAGGAGTCCCGGACTCTTGAAGGTCGGCTTTTTCGTGAGCAACTGAAAAGTGATCTCCCCGACTGCCCAGATATCGACTGCATACGGACGTCCGCGCTCTGTAAACCCAAGGGTTTCCGGCGCCATATATCCCACAGTGCCCATGGTCGTTGTCAACACCCCGAAGCCACCTTCCACCCACTTGCTTATACCAAAATCCCCGATCTTAACCCCCCAGCCATTTGGGGGGCAAGACTTCAGAAGGATGTTCTGGGCAGCGAGGGTCAGTCGATCAGCAGTGGTCGGCCCTATGAGAACAGGGAATGGACCTACTTTGAGTTTCAAGTCCCTGTGAGCAAAGCCGTTGCCATGCATTAAGCAGAGTCCATCGAGAATTTGATACGATATATCCCTGGCGTCGGGTTCCGGTAGAGGCGCCTTGTCTTGTAGATAGTGATGGAGGTCCCCTAGCTCGAGGTATTCCATTGAGATAAACAAATGCTCCGGGCTCTGGAACCATCCGAATGACTTGACAAAGCATCGCTCATACTTCAGCCATTATCAGTCATGACAGCCTCGGGGAACAGAGAGCAGAGTAGCACCTTCCACTGGGAGAACTTAGCAATGGCTTCCAATTCGCGGCTGTAATCCAGGCGTTTCGAATGCGGAGTCATCTCCAACTGTTTCACAGCGCGCAATCTATTACCGTGATCGCCCCCTTTTGTGCATCTTTCGAGCCATATGGTGCCAAACCCTCCCCCGCCGATTTTCCTTAGCCGCCTCCAATGTTCCGATCGGGAAACCAGGTCTCGAGAATACGGCTGGCGCTCATGGTACGTATGGACGGTCTCTGTATTGCAGTCCGGGAGGAAGTGTGTCTCGAGTTCCAAGTTTCGAACCAAGTCGGGGAGGTTTTGGTCCATTATGAGGTGCCCACGGTGCTACATTGAGCTGGGGACGGGTGTCTATGAAGGAGAAGCAGTAGGTCAGGGGAGTAATCAAGAGCTGGCGCGGATTGTTTGATGATTTCTTCTTTGGCGCCGGGGCTAACAATCTTACCCCGCCTCGGCCTCACGAATACACCATGGCTCTGTCCTTAGGATGTCGAGAGGATAGGGCGGAAGGGCAGTGAAATAGCTGATCCGTTTTCGATCATTCAAACTGTGGATGTCTGCCTAAGGTAAATCCGTCGATGGAGTCAACCTAGGCATCATTATGCTAAACCTCCCAGATGGGGATATGCTCCAGCATCAAGAATGCCGAGACAGATATCACTGGGCGACTCCTTCACGTGGAAAAAACTGGATTGGCGATCAGTATTTTTCATACAGCTGATCTTCTGAAAGCTGGTCAAACTCGACCGGAAGGCGTAAGAGGATATTCCCAGCATGGATATCTGGTGCAGAGAGCACATTAGCATGTCACCGCTATAACCAGGGAATTATGGACATGGACTAACCCCCGTGAGCAACCCTTCGAGCATGGATATACTCAATAGCTTGGACGAGTTGTGCGATTATGGAGCGAGGGGTGGTTGCTTGGAAGAGGCGTTTATAAGAGCCGTCTTTCGCGCCAGAAACACTGCACCTCGCTAGGGATGTCACATAGCAAAGATGGGTGCCATTGCAACTGGAGAGAGTGAACCTGTCATGGATAGACGGTATCATTGTCCTATGGGGACAAACAGGTAAAGAATCATTGGGAGAAGACAGGATATCAGCTTCTCGAATGTGTGACTCGGCCGTCCCGACTTTAATTGCCACATATTTGTTGCATTGATTTTCTCGAGTGATGGGGGTTAAGAGACTCTAGGCGACCAGTCCTTTGGCACAGAATTAGGGTCTGTCTTCACTCTTTCATCTTCCATATGCTTGATAAAGTCAGGTAGAGTGATTTTAGCCGGTACATTCTCATAAGCAAATTGGAATAGTAGAGCAATAGCCTGCTTCTCATCACGCTCAATGGCAAGGGCGAGGTCAGCCGGGTCTGGATGAACACCCTCTGAAATGAGAAGGTCGAGTATTTTCCAGTTCCGGAACCTTATGGCGCACCATATTGAGCTACGATAGTGAAAAGCCCCATCGTTATCAGGACATTGGCATTGCAGATGTGGGTTTGCACCATTCTCAAGCAGCAATTCCACCATTTCATTCTCGCGGTCAAGAATTGCTTGGAATAGAGCTGCGTGGCCGTAGATGTCTATCTCAAAGCCATGATCGACAAAAAGCTGGAAAATAGTTTTGTCGTTCTGTCTTACAATACGACGTAGAGTATCCTCCGATGATGGTTGGCACTTATGCTCCAGCAAAAGTTCAACTATCTGCGATCGACCTGGGAATCCTGGGCTCACGGCCATGGAAAATGTATCAGGCTGTTCACCACGATGTGTCCGTGCGCCTGCCTGTAACAGGCGAACAAATATAGTAGGATCACACTGACCAAGGACTGCGATACC
The DNA here is from genome assembly GCA_002927005.1 of Aspergillus pseudoterreus. NCBI lineage: Eukaryota > Fungi > Ascomycota > Eurotiomycetes > Eurotiales > Aspergillaceae > Aspergillus > Aspergillus pseudoterreus. The sequence continues at coordinate 1,560,120 of PIJX01000017.1, read as the reverse complement.
CAGGGTGGACTGTCCACTTGGTTCATCTGGAAAGGGGTTCAAAGGAGCGTCGTTCTCGATCATCAGGTCTATAACTTCTCTGTCAGAAGACCCAATGGCAAACAAAAGAACCCTCCGCTTCTGAAAAGATGAACATCTTCGATCTGGCCTCTTTTCTGAGAGCATCACTTTTAGGGTTGAAATATGGCCCGCTATAACTGCCCGTAAGAGGGGGTTTCCGCAGTTTCTGAGGTATCAAATGATGCTATACTGGCACCAGCTTCAAGCATCCTTTTTGCTAAGTGATCAATTCCATTGCTGGCTGCCCATGTCAGGGCAGAGCTCTGATGGTGCTGGATATTGGATTTGCATATGAAAACGTTTAAGAGAGCGTATAGCTGGCGGTTTGTTTGGACAAAGGAGTTGATATCTTTTTGGTAGGGCAGATATCTGGCAATAAGAAGAAGCAGTTCGTTTGGCAATTCGAGTAATTGAGCCATAGTCTATGTTATTTCGTGGGACGCATTTGTCAAGTGCAAAGGTTACTAGCTCATACCAAGGACGCTGTGGTTGTACGTTGTCCCACTAGTTCCTTCGAGCCTCCGCCATCATGTTCCGCATATCTTGCAGCAAGATATGCAAAAGATTCATTCCGTGACGGAATCAGCCTACTGTTAGCCGAGGCATTAGCCGATTGTTCTCGAACAGCCCATTGCTTGTAGAAAAAAACATCATCCCTGATCTAATCCGCAAAGTACACAAGTACGCACTTCTCACTTATTACGATGATCCTCTCCCCGGCTTTCACCCTGGCTCTTCTAGGGTTAGCCAATGCTGCTACACTCAGAAAGCGGTGCCCCATCGGAGATTTTGCCACTGGTGACATGGATCCCAACGTGACCAGCGGCTGCACATATTGGGCAAGCTCCATCTCGTCAACTGAGACCTGCGTTGCTCTGGAAAGTTTTTATGGTATCACAACAGCACAGCTAGTTTCCTGGGTGAGCAAAAGAGGTTCTCTTTACCGACCCGCGATATTTGGCTAAATCTGACATCTAACTCGTGACAGAACCCTTCTCTGTCAACTACTGACTGTACTTTAAATGTCGGATGGAGTTATTGCGTAGAAGCCCCTGCGGTCAAAACTAACACCACCAAAGCAGCCACCACCAAGAGCAAGACAACTACCACTAATGGATCACACAAGTTCTGGCCTCTTATTGGTCGACCGGGAGGGCGCCTAGCAAGTCTTAATTCTGCCTGAAGCTTCATGCCTCTTGACTCCCAGATCCACTATATCCATCTGCTGTCCCAACCTTCTAGGAGGAGTTCATTCTATGGGCATGGAAATCTTACAGAAGAATGAGGCCTTCAAAAGAATTGAGGGCGAAATGAGATATTCTTACACCCAGGTCTTTGCCCGGCGGGATGGCATATTATATTCTGGGAAATGGCCAAACCGGCACGATTCTCCGACCTCGCTCGAAGAACTTCAGGAGCTTAAGCGGATCCCCACCGAGGATAGAGGCCCGGAAATTAAAAAGTCCTGGTCGGCGGTGTTTATAAAGACGCCAAGTCTCCTCGCATACGTTGACGGGAATCTCGAAAAGCGAATCGCTCGCGAAGTTGAAACCTGCGAAATCCTTCGGAAGAAACCCCATCCGAACATTGCAACCTACTACGGTTGCAATGAGAGTCACGGTCGAGTCTCTGGCTTATGTTTCAAGCGGTATACCTCTACGTTACTCGAAGCGGTTAATCCTCAATGCCTTAAGAAGGCTGCTTTTCTTTCGAGCGGGCGAGCGCTAGTGACAGAAAGTATCACGAGCGGTCTTCCAGGGCTTCTAGGTGCTATCAAACACCTTCACTCGCTTGGGCTCGTCCATAACGATATTAACCCCGCCAACATTATGCTCGACCAAGAGGGCAAGCTTATACTCATCGACTTCGATAGCTGCCGATATCTTGGGGAGTCCATACGCAGTACAGAAACAAAAAGGACTTGGTGCTGGCACGACCCTGGTGTGGACATCTCTACCGAAAAGAATGACCTTGACGCTTTTGGAGATCTGCAAACTTGGCTGGCTGGGTCGAGGATTGAAGACTTCAATTTCCTATGAACAATTGTGTATAGGATGCCAACACGCAAATAATTATTTGGGAACAGGCCAGTCTATTCTATAAAAATATGTATTAGGCCTTCAACGTCACTGTATGGCATCGGACTTTGTTCGGACAAGCATTTTTCACCAAAAAGTAAAGTGTTTTCAATGACTTGTTCACTCAGATATATATATATATATACCCAGGCATCATCCTGTCCAGAAGTTGACCACCTTTGAAATTGGTAGGATAGAAGCTGATTTACTTACATTCGCCTTTCTTTGGTCTATTAAAAAGCCGCTTGGTATACTGGATAGATTGTAATGCGAAGCTCCTACCTATATCGATCAATTCAGACAAAGCCAGTGAAAGACCCACTGATAGTCACTTTCTTGGCGAGTCGAGTTTAGCCCCAAGACATGTAGTTTATTTCGACCCATCGTGTCTGATTAGGCATGCTTTGTACATAACACGCCAGATATGGCTAATTTATTCAACTCCTGGGCACTAATAGTCTCGTTTCTGGCCGGTGTGGGTGCCATTTGGTATCGTACAGGCGCCGTCCAGGGCTCTTTAACGGCTAACTGTAGCTCGACCGCCTTTTCTTCACCGCATTGTGCGAGCTGGAATTCATGGTTCCATCCAGCCCGATCTGGTCTATACAGGAACGGAGCGAGTTCTAACCAGAATGATTGGAATCTTCTCTATCATTTAGGAGGCAATGGCCCTTGGATCGAGAAGATTGATGGAGACCCAGACGTCACAGGGGTAAACCCTCCTGATGGATGCTCGGTTGACCAAGTTCATATGGTATAGCTTTACATAGTGTTATACGGTGATTGCTTACCTGGCTGACCATGCACAGATGTCCCGCCATGCAGAGAGATATCCGACCAAGTCTGCTGGAACTCGTAAGCCACCTCTGAAAATGAGTCATTCCCAAAAAAGACTTTCCTAACATTGAAAGGCCATCTGGATCTCATCACCCGCATAAAGGAAGCAAATGTCGTTCTAAATGGCTCTCTATCCTTCCTAAACAACTGGACCTACTTCACTGATAGACCAGAAACGGATTTCGAGCAGCTTACTCGAACAGGTCCCTACGCGGGAACGCTCCAGGCCTTTACTACTGGAGTGCGGTTCCTCACTCGGTACGCCCATCTCCTTCCACAGGGTTCGCGGACTAGACTCTGGGCCAGTGATTCGGAGAGAGTGATCGAGTCCGCCCGATACTTCGCTGCCGGTTTGTTTGGCCTGGACTGGGAAGACAGCGGAAAAGCCGCACTGGAAATCATCCCGGAGACTCTTGATCGTCGGGCTAATACATTAACACCGGGAGACACGTGTCTGCGATACCTGGAAGATACCGTCACCGGCCATGACATGGGCGTGAACATGCTCAGCCCCTTCCAGGAGGCGTACATCCCGCCCATTGCGAAGAGATTGATAGAGGACCAGAACAACCGTGAACTGGGCTACCTCTCCAACTTGGAAGTGTATAGTATGCAGGAGATGTGTGGATTCGAGACCATCGCCCGCGGATCTAGTCCCTGGTGCGATGTCTTCACCCGTGCGGACTGGGAGAACTTTGAATACGCCCGCGACTTGATCCATTACTACCGTGCTGGACCTGGGAACCCGTATGCCGGGGCGATGGGCTGGCTTTGGTTGAATGCCACGAGTTTGCTGTTACGTTCCGGACCAGATGCAGGGACGATGTTTTTCAGCTTGTGAGTCGTCTATTTATGGATGAGATGCACCAGGATTAACCCATGATGGATTGACAGTGTTCATGACGGCGACATTGCGCCGTTTATTACCGCACTAGGTATTTTGAGAGACGACAAGTATGATCCGCTTTTGCCGACGACACATGCAGTGTCGGATCGTGTCTGGCGCACGTCTTCGGTGATGCCGATGGGCGGCCGCATCGTCCTGGAGCGGATGACCTGTTCTTCGTCCTCTGCGGATATGAATGACAACGAAGAGACTCATGTACGGGTGAGTATTAACGACAGAACCGTACCTTTGCCGTATTGCAAATCGGGACCGGGGCTTTCATGTCCATTGAAGGAATTTGTCGGCCATGTTGAGCGGCGGAGGGATGAAGTCGGCGAGTACGGCGACGTATGCGGGTTAGATGGGGACGTGGGACACATCACCTTTCTTCATCAAGACTAGCAGTAAGATGCGGTCAATAGAATATGAAACTGGATCTGATGTCAGTAGTAGAATGTCCCAAAACGGTAAGGTGCATGACTGGTGATAGCAGATAGCACGTGACCGTATCCGGGCGAACCCACTGTTTACTGAAAGCCAAAAGTTTTGGCGGCGAATCTGGGACTTCCATCTTACTTCACTATTTCACCCAGCAATCAAACCTCTTAGCTATCGGACCTGTAGTTCGATCCCTTTCCACATTCTCGTCGATACCTTGTTTCCTATTAACCTTCGAATCTCTCTGATCAAGTGAAGTAACGTGAAGTCGAGACCTCATGGAGTACCACTTCGTTCCCCCGGAGGAGCGCGCCAAAGACGACAAGGGCAATCTGTTGCCCTGGGGCTATGTCTACAAAGAGTACGCTCCCTGCATTGTACACAGCTCTCGCTCTACGGAGTAATCTGACGGGAGCTCCTCTGAATACACAGCTAACCAACTCCACAGTGAATCTCGCAACCCCCGACGACCCCCAGAGGAAAGCGGCCCATTTGGCAAGCGGCGCAACGCCCGGTACGACCACGCCCGCTCGCGCACCCGCACCGGCACACCAGCGAAGCGCGAGAACCCGAACGTCGCCGAGTTCGGTCGGCTCTTTGCCCAGCAACAGGAGGAGGAAAAGGCACGGCGCAACACACTCCCCAAGTCGTCTTCATCCTCGAGCCTCGACAACCCGCGGAAACAGACCGAGAAGGTGGCGACCGAGTGCATCCTGTACGGGTACCGCAGCAAGGACTCGGAGTGGAAGGTGATTGATAAATACGAGCGCATCTCGCAGGGGGTCATCTGCGAGGACTACCCGCGAGTGGACCCGAACGCGGCGACGGGCTTCTCGCAGCTCCTCAGCGGCGGCGGCGACGTGGTCATCCGCACAAACCTGTCGGCTGACGCGAACCGCAAGTCGAAGCGTTATGCGGGTGGTTTCCACTGGATCAAGGTGACGTTCGACTCGACTGTCGCAGCCGACCGCGCGTGCTTCTTCTCCCCGCAGGAGATCGACGGCCACCTGGTGTTTTGCGAGCTGTACCATGATCAGGGCCCTGCGGAGGATGTGCCCATCCCCGTGGGCTCGGCGGCGGCGACGCGGCTGGAATCGCGCGGCTCGCGCACGCTGACCAATTCGCACTCGACGGCGTTCCTGCAGACGCAGGACCGGGAACGGTCGACGCTGCCGCGGTCATTTGCCATGAACAATCTGTCTAGTGTTACGGATGTGGAGGAGCCGTCGACGCCTGAATCGGCACCCACTGTCAGCTCTGCTACGGCCACAGCCAGCGGCGTCGACCAGAGTTCTTCGTCGTCGTCGTCGACGCTGCAGCAGCGGAGTGTGTCGAAGGAGCCCAAGCCCGAGTCGGAGTTCATGACCCATATTCCGACTGTACGGCGGACGAAACTGCGACCGATTACCGAAGCGCTGCCGCCGCAGCCGACAGTCACGGAGCGGGTTCTGCGGTCGATTCCGATTCTCAGCTGGTTCACGGGGGATATTGTTGGCGATGGGCCGCAGCTGCGCGAGGACGGCACGTTTGATTACGAAAAATCCAACACGTACTGGCGGTTTTGGTACATGGTGGATCGGATTCTGGGGTCGGATATCTGTGGATTGAGAGAGGAGTCATGAGGGGTGGGAAAACCGTGGAATAGGGGAAATCCTTCTACATATTTTTGACCATTGCTAGGTCTGCGACGGTGACATGTCGACCCGAACCGAGGAGCACTTCGTTGCGGAGACATGTCCTGTCTAGGATCACCCCAACGGGTGTATGTCGAGTTTGATGATGTATGGCATGGATTGGGCGCCGGGGAACTGTATTATTTGCTGCATCTGGGACCAATAATTACCTCTTAGACGTTCTGTCTACCCAGGCTACCAACTCCACCGTGATAACTACGTATTGGCACACAGCGCTTCCTAACCAGACCATCATTGACGACCTTGTAACCCGAACAAAAGTCATACCCTCATAGCCAACCTTGCAACGCACAAGATATACAACGTGACCCAGACGGCGGCTGGCACAGCCGAGACAAGAGATGAAGAAAGAGGCTCAGAGCTTTTTTGTCGTTATCTTTCTTTATGTGGAATTAGGAGAGAGAGAGGAAAAGGGAGAGAAAAAATAGCCACCACCTAATCAATCATATTTTCCGATCGCACTATTCTTACTCGACCTTGCTCTCAAAGTCCTGGCCCTCGACCAGATCGGGGATATCATCCTCCTCGTCGTCCTTCTTGCCCTCGGCGCCGGCCTGGTTCTTCTGCATGTTCTGGTAGGACTCGGCGAGCTTGCGCAGGGAGGCCAGGCTGTCGGGGCCGAGCTGGTTGAGGATACCGGGGACGAGCTCGGTGAGCTCCTTCTCCTCGCCGTTACCGTAGAGAGCGAAGGTGTTGGAGGGGACGGAGGCGTGGACTGGAATTATTAGCTCCCTCTGAAGTACTCCATGGGGGGAGGGAAGTTACCGCGGGGGTTGCCGAAGTGGATGACGTTGCCGTCCTCCTTGAACATGTTGACCTCCTCGACGGCGGGGATGGGCTGCACGTTCATCTTCTTCAGGGTGGCTTGGAGCTTCTTGTCATCGGCGCCGGAGGACTTGTGGACCTTCTTGACCTTGCGGCGGGGAGTACCCTTGCCTCTGTTGCGGTTAGCACGGGATTCGGATGGAGGGTTTCTGGGATGGTTGTCGGGTTGGATACATACCCTGTTTGAGAAGTTAGCAAGACGATGGAATTTCAAAAGTCGTAAGTCAAATGAAGCGTGGTATTCCGGTCCTTGTCGCTCGTCCCGCGAACAGAAACCAACGGCATCTGCCCGCCGTTTGACGCTCACATCGCAAAGACGAGAACGACGCAGACCGCAAACCCCCACCTCCAGTCACATCACACAAGCGGAAGAGAAAAATCGCACATACCAATCCGCACGCTAGCCTGCATCCGAGCCAACTTTGCCTGATCCATTGTGATAGAGTTCGTGCGTTCGGTATCCGATTAGAACCTGTAGCCAAGGGTGAAAGAAATGAAGCGTCAGTTACAGTCGTTCGGACGGGTCGGGATGGTGTGGAGGGCCAATTCGAGCAGTAGAAGGAGAAGAGGGGGAGCGAGTGAGACGTTGGGAATATTGTGTGCCAAGCCCTTTTTTTGCAGCTCGACGAGGGTAGGCGACGGAGATGGACGAGCGACCGAGGAGGGGTGAAGACCGACCAGAGGACGGAGGGAGAGCTGCAGAGAGACGGAATGTCGAGAAGAGGGAGTGGGAGGGAATTACCTGAAGGGGGGGTGGTGGTGGTGATGATGATGGAGAAGAGGTGGTGAGTCGGTGTTGTCTGTGGGAGGTGGAAGTGCGGAAGGACGGATTGGTCGATGGTGCTTTTGTGTGGGGTTCCGTCCCTATGAATTTTTCTCTCGAGTCTGATATCCTGGGTTTCCTACGGTACAGTCCAGCCTACATAACTACGTGTCTTTTGTATGTTCTAGTGAGTCTTCCTTGGATGCTCTGTATGCGCCAGACTCCGCGCTGCCATTGCTGGCAGTCGTGGCGATGTTGTGGGGATGGGAGGCTGCTCGGCTAAACCCTAACGATCATCTGCAGTCTATAGAGGCAGATCGCGGCGTGACGTTGGTCTGTATGCTATGTGGTCGGGATCCTACTTGGGTAGATACCCTCGGTAATGCAAATCCATCTCATATGAACAATGCTGCAATGTTGAATGGGTTAATGAGGCCCCGACGACTCTACCGAGGAATGCATTGCCAAATCGGGTAATCCTATATGCCGTCCATGTACCACTATCAAGATCATCCTCGGTGGACAGAAACTAACATTCGAACCGAATACTATCGTAACTACATGGCAATATCACATTATATACGATCCAATATCAAATAACCAATCATTCAACCCCATCCGCTCAAGCCACCTTCTCGTCCGTCCACTCCCACAACCGTCGCGCCAAATCCGCATCACGCTCAAACCGACTCGACCCGCGAGTCCCAATGGGAATATAGTAGGCGCCATTCGTCAACCGGTCCGGCGACACAGTCGCCGCCCAGATCTGATTCTTCGCGCCGGTGCGCACACTGCGGAAGAATGCCGACATGAGCCCAATGCTCACCTTGGCGGCCAGACCCATCGAGCGCTGATGCCGATACAGCTCACTGGTCACCGCGCCCGGGTGAATCGACACCGACATGATCTCGGGGTAACGACGGGCCAGCTCCGCCGCAAACAGCACGTTGGCCGCCTTGGACGCGCTGTACCGGATGAACGTGTGGGCTTCGAGCAACGCCGGCGTGGAGGTCATGACTTCGAACGACGGGGCGCTGTGGTTGGCCATGGAGCTCACGGTGATGACCCGCACGTCGGGGCGAGGAGTCGTGGGCGCCGCGGCCGTCTTCTGCAGCGTGGGCAGCAGCAGTTTCGTGAGGAGGAAGTGTCCGATGTGGTTGGTGCCGAACTGGATCTCGAAGCCGTCCGCTGTGAGCTCGGGGGGGTTCGCCATGGTGCCGGCGTTGAGAATGAGGATGTCGAGGCGATCGCAGTCGGCATGGAACTTCTCGGCGGCTGCCCGGATGGACTGGAAGGAGGTCAGGTCCAGGGGGATATGTCGGATATCGACGGGGGTCGGGATGACTGCCTCAATGGAGGCGATGGCATCCTGAGCTTTTGTCGCATTTCGCGCGCCGAGGTAGATTCGCGATGGGCTATGACGCGCGAGCTGGAGGATGGTTTCTTTTCCGAGACCGGCGTTTCCTATCAAGGGGGGGATGGTTAGTATGAGGCGGAGGGGCTGAACCCGGTAGAAGGTGTAGGATAGATACCTCCAGTGACAAAGATCACCTTCCCCGAGAGATCGGGGACGTCTCGTTCGGGGTCGAACGACGAGCCCAGCAGGCCGCAGGTGGTCTCGCTGAGCGTGGGACCCATGCTCAGAAGCATGTCGACGGGGTGGAAAAGCGCATGGCTCGCGATGCCGTTGAGCGCCTCCAGCTCGAGTTTCATCTTGAGGAGACAGACGTGCTCTAAGCCTCCGAATTGTTGATGCGAGAGAGGGTGTTGTAGACTCCCCAAGTGCATAAAAGTTCAGTCCATGATCACCGAGCGGCAGACCGCGCCGAACCCTTAAGCGACCGAGGTACAAGGCCCGTGCTAGGCTGTCCACATGAAGTCTAGACCGGAGACCGGTTGACGTAGGAGGCCGTAATGATACATGGAGGATGGTTTCCAAGTAATACCACCATTCAATGTGGCCGGAGATCGCATTGTAGGAATGATGATGAGGAAAGCAGACGAGGCTGACCGCTTGAATGGGGCAGCGAAGCGAGATCCCGTGCTTCGTGCATGATTCAAGGCAGGCGACGCGGTCAAATCCAAAATCACTGATACTTCTCCCTTCGTGAGTTTGCAAAATCTTCACAAACTCTGACTACAGCGAATTTCACAAGTCGGAAACGATAGTGCTGAAGAGACCTACATCTCGAAAATGCGGTTCCTCTGTTTACATGGTGCCGGCACCAGCGCCGAGGTATGCGACTCCATCAGTGCCGGTGCGACCCAACAAGCGTTAACAAAAGTAATGGCAGATCTTTGAAATCCAATCTGGTATGACACCTTGACAAACTACATCCCGTTCCAGTCACTGAACAGACCAGGTGGAATCACCCAGGCCCTGGAGGACGAGGGTCACGAATTTGTATACGTCGATGGACGGGCCGAGTCTGCGCCTGAACCAGGTAGATATAGCAATAGTCCCCCATCTCATCCTCCATTCTGTTTACTTACAACCGAATAAGATCTCCAGGGAGCTGGCATCCCTCCCTTTTTCACCCACTACTGCCGTGACCAAGCGCCGGGAGAGGAACTCGGCCAGGCGATGGACTACGTGAAGGACATTATAGCGAAGCGAGGGCCTTTCGACGCAGTTATGGGCTTTTCTCAGGGCTGCGCGCTGGCGGCCTCGCTCCTGGTCGACCATGGCAAAATTAATGATCAGCCTCTGTTCAAGCTCGCGGTGTTCATTTGCGGGGCGGCGCCGTACGATCCTGCCAACGGCTTGGAGTTTGTCACAGCTACGGAGGAAAAGTACCCGATTACAATCCCGACAACGCACATCGTTGGGAAGCAGGACCCCGTCTACTCGCTGAGCATGAAGCTGTACGGCGTGTGTGACCCGTCCCAGGCGGACTTTTACGACCACGGCTCGCGGCATCTCATCCCGTTTGATTTGAAGAACACGGAGGCTATGATTGCGACGATCAAGAAGACCATTGCGCGCGCCAGCCAGTAAATGGTCTAGTCTGGTAATATATGCTTATTATATAGAACCGAGATGATATCTAAGCCGTGCATCCCGAAAACAACCCGGTCTTTGAATGCGTGTTTACTCTTCCTTTATATCCCGTCTACCGCGTGATGTAAACCTCGGCAGCACAACCGCAACCGCCAAAAGTATCAACCCTAGTATGAACCCATACTGTATCTGCATGCCCCACCACGGGGTCGGACTCTGCCCATCGAGTCAGAGACCAGCAGTCGTCTGTCCATCACCTTCGGGGGGAATCGTCTTATTCAGGAACGCCTCCAGGTCCTCGATCTCGTCCGGGTCCGCCGAATGGCCCAGCCCCCTGCACGCGTCAGCCCGCCCAGCATCACCAAACCAAGAGGAGAGAAAACTCACGGATACGACTTGAACGAGACATCCTCCAGCCCAAAGCCCTTCATCTTCTCCACGGACAGCGCGCCAAACTGGTGCGGGACGATCTCGTCCTCCAGCCCATGCCCCAGGAAGAACGGCGTGCTCTTGTTGGGGAAGTCGTCGGGCGTGTAGTTCTTTAAGCGGTCGCTGAGGAGCAGGTAGCACGACAGCCCAAACACGCCGCCGAGTTTCTCCTTGTTCGTCAGACCGGTGAACACGGACATGGCGCCGCCCTGCGAGAACCCGCCCAGCACGATGCGCGACGGCTTGATGCCCGCATCGATCTGCTCCTTGATCAGAGTGTTGAAGTAGTCGCGCGTGCGGAGGATGCCCTGTTCGTCCTGGTTGCGGATGGACTCTTCAAAGTCGAGCTGGGTGTTGTTAACGGGGTGTGGACGGAGGGATGGATGGGATGAGGCGTACATCGCGGCCGAGCTTGCTGATGTCGTACCATCCTGGCATGGACATTCCGAAGTTCTAATTTGAGCGGTGGTTAGCGGGCGCATGGAGGCCGAGGGTGTCTTCGGTATGGAAACGTACCACGGTGATGGGGATCATGGGCGCATTGGGGAAGATGAAGGTCACTTCGTCGAAGAGACCGCGGCGACGCCAATTCTGGGCGAGGAACATCCTTTGCGTTGCCGCATGTTAGGCCTGGAGGGACGATGGTTGGTACATAGGGGGAATTCGAGTTGACTGCTTACCATCCAGCACCACTATATCCAGGAACTGTTAGTTGGGGCGTCGCGGGAGGAGTGATTCGACTGACCTGTCGCCTAGACCGTGGGCCATGATCACCGTGGCGGTGTGCTTTTTCAGGGCGGGAACGATGAAGGGGGCGCGAGGTGGCATTTTGACGGGTATATGGGGTATATCGATGTTGGTTGAAGGAAGACGAGGATCTTGGAGAAATGATAAAAGGGAGGATTTCCCCGCGATTCTGCCGCCGAGGTTATTGGCGGGCTCACCGCTTCGCGATTGTATACAAACCAACATTGATATTAGAGTTTTTAAGAATGCACAATATATTACAGGTACCAAAAGTTACTTATATAGACAATGCTTCATGTAGAACACAGAGAATTCAACTCCGTTTTCACCGTTTCCATGGCGGATATAACGAGCTCCTCTTCAACCACACCCTCCTGCCAGCAGAACGACCACACCAGACATCCGTCGCCACCAGTGACGACACACGTCTCAAGAGCAGAGCCGACAACACTCCCACATTGCGTGAAGACCACCCGGCTGATCTGCGGGATCGTATCATTGCCCACATCAGCCGGAACCACGGCCCCGATGTTCGATACCTCCAAACTGTTATCTCTGTGTTTCCCCAACTTGCCCTGGAAGTACTTGTGGAGGTCGTTGAGAAGCTTCAAGAGAGCGGCAGATACGTCCTTAGCCCCGCGATTTAGCGCCTTCTCGATCGTCTCCCGCGCTCGCTTCGCCTCGCTCCACGGGAAGGACTCCGTCTCCAATGCGCTCCGCTCGAAGGTCTCCTTGATATCGGAGACCCAGACTCCGATGGACTCTTCTGAGATTGGGTCGGGGAGCAATTTCCGCAAGGACATCGGGATGGAGGTCTGCAGTTGCGTGAACTGCGCGGGGAGGTGGCGGAACAGCGCGCGTGAAATGAGAGTGTCCAGCGCGGCGGTGACGGTCGTGCCGTTCTGGCGACAGAGTTTTCGGAAGGCGGAGGCGGTGCTCTCTGGGAAGACGATGTGTCTGATGCGAGTCGCTAGCGGGAGGCGAATTTCCGAGCCGGTCCATAATCCGGGGCTCCGCGAGGGCCAGATCACTTCGTGCCAGATCGAGCTTGCGAGGAAGCCAAAGCTAAGAGGCAGGGGGTGGGCTTCCTCTAGCGACGGGAGAAGAGGGGTATCCGGCGATGGGATGATTTGTTTGGCTTCGCCGGGTGCGAGGGAAGCTGCAGCTCGCAGCGCCTGCAGGAAGGTCAGGTGAAAGACCTTTCCAGAGGTTCCATCGCCGAGCGCATGGTGGAAGACGAAGACCGCTGTGAAGCGACGTGACTCTGTCGCCTCGGTCAAGACGCAGAGTCGCCAGTACGGATGTGGAGCGGTATACGGGGTGTTATGCTGCTCTTGCAGGACCTCGTTCAGCTCAGAGTCGTGGTCATCCGTTTCAGATATGGGGATGGTGCGTTGTCTGAACTGAACTGCATGACCGAGGTCAACCTCTGGGAGACGTGCCCAGTAGGGTTTATTGGTGTCTTCCCGCAGAGGGATTGCAGAAAGCACGGGGTGTTGGCCGACGAGGGTTTTGCAAGCCTTGTAGATATAGTCTTGTATCGGGAGAGTAAATGACTCCGGCAATGTATACGTTGCCGCGACTGCGACATTGTTGTAGTATTTTAGATGATGGCGGGCAGTAGAGTACTGCTCGATGCGTCCTGGAGAAGATCAACCGATGGCCACTGGACACCCAATCGCGCACCTACCAACGTTACGCAGTTCTGTGAGAGTATCCATGTCGTTGGAGGTGTCGTTCTGGTCCATCACAATATTAAAGGAGATGACGGTGTTGAGAAGACACGAGAGTCCCTAAGGGTGTGGCTTAGATTTAATATGGCAGAGGGTGCACGTGACCGTACCAAAACCCTAGCGATGACGATCGGAAATCGAATTATGATTAGTAGATATGAGATTAAGAATGCGCACCGCATTGCTCTTTTTCGTTATGTACTGTACAGGATGTGGGCCAGTTATCATCTCTCATGACTCGGGTACTCTTTAATCATAATCCGTCCGTAACGGGTATGACTTAAGAATCCAATTCAAAACATCCGCTCTAGAGAATCGCAAGACCACCCGCCATAGCAGCCCCCAGTACTCCCCAGGCGGCTGTCTGGAGCGGTACAGCACCACCTGTGGAGGTGGCGGTACCCGAGGAGCCCGAGGAGCCTGAGGAGCTACCACTGCCGCTTTGCGCTTGGCCCTCCGCGGTCGACTCGTTAGCATTGCGCTGGGCAGCCGCTCCAGTGAAAGCAATGGCGGTGACGCCGGTTCCGTTCTTGCAGGATGAGGGTTCGGAGGAGGTTGCGCTGGCAGAGAACTGGATATCGGCGCACTGAACCGGCATCAGTATAATGGAGACCATCGAGAAGTGTGAGATGTCAAGGGGAACCACATACCGAGTAGAGACCACCGGAGGGGTCACCATTGGACTGCACTTGCAGGGTCGCGTTCATCCCTTCGGTCAGATTGGTGCCCAGGACGGAAGCGTCGAGAGCGATGGTGGGGATACAGAAGGAGCCGAGACCCTCGACACGGAAGGTCGGCTTCAGGGTGATGTTGAAGTTGCTACCCGGATCGCTTCCGAGGGCCAGGAGGACTTCAAGGGCAGTCTCATCGTGGCCCATGGTCAGTGCCACGGGGAACGAAGGGTCTGACAGGGAGACCTGGGTGCGGTTGGAAGAGACAGCGAGACCACCACAAGGGAATTGGGTCATTTTGTCCTCGTTGACTCCCCGGCTGGGCGGGTAGTTCAGTTCGAAATGGGCAGCCACAAGAGGCGCCAGCGAGGCGAGAGACAGGACGGAGAGCTTCATGATTGGTGTTGAGAGAAAAGGTGCGGTCTGACGGGAGAAGATGGTGAGGTGGTGAGTGTTGATGGTGTTACGGAGTTCGGGGACTTATATAGGTTGTATACTGGAGCTATGAAATTGGCAGGAAGGAAGCACAGGGACTGTCAACACGGGATTCGGCACTGGTGGAGATTAATTCTGCTGGAAACAATTAGCTGATTGATGTTGCTTTTCTGCAGTGTTACTCGTGTCACTCGATCGTGGTATGAGAGATGATCTCAGTCTAGGACCAAAGCGGCTAGAAAATGTGCTCATTTCTTCTCAGCGGCGGGAGAGTTGCTGGTTCCGCCGGACCTCGTCCCTGGGTCCGTGGGCCGGATTATACTCCTTACAGTTAGGAATGAAATCCCTGGGTAGGAGACAAAGAAGAGACTACCGGTAGATGTCTCATAATCTTGCTGCTGCTCAAATGAAGAGTGGTATCTAGTTCAAATAATCCGACAAACGCCAAACCCATGCAATTGCGCTGAAAACACCCGATGCCAATCGATCCGTTTAATGCATCCAGCCCAGTCGTAGCGCATAAACACGGCTTAATGACTGTGCTCATCCCACTGGATGAATCGGCCGACCATGAGCTCCCCCAGAAAGGCCCCTCCCAAGACCGAGCAAAAATACCCCACATTCATGGTCATGACCGCCAACATTCTAGCCGCAGTTAGTATGCCACTCCATCCACGTCCACCCGAGAAGAAGCAAACCTACAGTAGATAGGAAACCCCAGTAATGCAGAGAAAGATGAATGCGCGGGGCAGGTCCACGCTAAACCGCCACGGCATAGGCTCGTGAGTCAATCGGCGCACCACCTTGACCGACTCCTCGACGCCTTGAGCCGTCACCAATGATGCGGTCTTTGCATCCGGGTCGGCGTCAATGCGGCCGGCCTCGGTGGATTTGCCTGCAATGGCCACATAGCGGCGGTTGAGATGGACCGCCAACCAATGTCGCTCCATGACGGCTTTGAAGGCGACCAGTAACCGGGCAATGATGGAGAGGATAATGAGGAAGATACAAGTGCCCGCGTAGGAGCCCGTTGACGAGGGAGTCCATTGTGAGGAGAAGAGAGGCGTGTCGTGAGCGTTCATAAACACCATGGCCATGGACATAGATTCCGAGGAAGACGAGGACGAGGACATGTCCGAGTGATCCATATTGCTCATATCCATGATGCCGCGGGATTTCTAGACAAGGTGACGGGAGGATGGTAGAGGGAAGAGAAGAATCCGTGAGGTATCAACACCGACGAGAAGAAATCCGAATGTCTTAATGGCATCATGACTGATACACCGGATCTTTTTAAATCATGGACGAAATGAACGCGGCCCAGCCAAGAAAGAATCCCAAAGTGGATAGAAGTGGATCCAGAGTGAGCACATTCTCTGCCGCCCGATTGGCGCGTGGCCTCGAGGGGAGGTGCGCACATTTTCCCACCCCCACCAATCAGCAGGCGGGGAGATCTCCCCATTGAGCAGATTATTACTATCTATGCTTAATACGGACTAGGCCGATTTCAGATGTATGACCTCTTATCATTTATCATTTGCAACACTGGTGAACTTCTTCGACCTCCTCTCCAACACCAATCCATCCTCTCTCTCCATCATGTCCATGAGCGGGATGGACATGGGCCATATGGGCTCCATGTCCATGGGCAATGGCGTCCCCAGTCTCTTCTACCTGCAGAAAATGTACTGGGCGGTCGTAGGCAGTGCCATCGCCGCGGGAACAGTCGTTAACATTCTCAATCGCTTTCTCGCCGTACAGAGGTATGGTAGCCATATCCCTTTCAACACCGTTCCAGAAGTCGGTCATTAATGATGCTAGACTCCGCGACACCACCCTCACGCCATCCAAACCCAAGTCGCTATTTTTCAGCACATACGCGACCTTAACCGCCATTGTGCGAGAAGCCAGCTATGCGACGCTCCCGCCGTTATCAATCGGTGGCCGGACTGTCCACTTTGCGCCACTGGGACCTCTCGCCATCGTTCTCGCCAATCTCGTGGTTGTCCTGGTCTTTTGCTTCTACAAGTTGGACACCACCAACCAGTGGAAGTGGGAGGATGTCGGCTATCGCACGGGCTTTGTAGCCCTCGCCCAACTCCCACTGATCTTCCTGCTGGCGGGAAGACAGAATCTGATCGGTCTCTTTGTCGGCATGAGCTACGAACGGTTAAACTGGTTCCATCGATGGGTTGCGCGAACTCTCTGGCTGACTGCCACCATTCACATGGGATTTTGGTTTCGCAGCTGGGGTCGTTACAACTACATCGTACACCAGCTGCGAAACGACGCATTAGCCAAGCGAGGATTCGCCGCATGGTGCATCCTCACCTTCATCGTTCTCACTTCAATGGCTCCGGTCCGTCGATTAAGTTACGAGATCTTCGTCCTTCAGCATCTCGTCACGTTCGTCGGTTTCGTCGTCGCCGTCTGGCTGCATGCGCCAGCGGAAGTCAAGGTCTGGGTGTGGATCTCCATCGGCTTTCTGGTGTTTGACCGAGTCGCCCGCTATGCATGGGCAACATACGCAAATTTGTCGATTTTCCACCCTTCATCCAAGAATCACCCTCTGTGGGCTAACCGTGCCTCCTTCACACCCCTTCCGGGCAATGTCACTCGGATCACCATCGAGAATCCGGGGGTGCGCTGGAAGCCCGGACAGCATGTCTTCCTCACCTGTCACTCCATCGCCCCATTGCAAAGCCACCCGTTCACCATTTCTTCGATACCAGATGATAACAAAATGGAGTTCCTCGTTCGTGCTGAAAAGGGCGGCACGAAACGGTTTTTCCGCTACGCTTCCAAATCCCACAACATCCTCGGAACTAGCGACACCACGCCGGTTCAAAAATTCCGCACGGTCTTCATCGACGGTCCGTACGGCAGGATCCGTTCCCTGCGCCAATTTGACAGCGTGGTCCTTATTGCCGGAGGCATGGGCATCACCTACACACTTCCCTGTCTACGGGACATTGTTTCCCGATGGAGAACAGAGTGCAGCCGGGATACATCCCCAAAGACTCGGTTGACGACTACAAAACGACTCCGCTTCGTGTGGGTGATCAAATCGCGAGCCCAGCTCAGCTGGTGCGAGACACAGCTTCAATCGGTGCTTGCGGATGTCGAAGCCTGCCAACGCGCGCAGCCCGACTTTCCCCGCGAAATCGAGCTCAGCATCTATGTAACTTGCGATGAGAAGTTGGAGGCTCAGCCTGGGTCAACGCTGCTTTCAAAGCCTGCCCCACAAGCGCCCATCGTTGTCAGCACAGGCGCAACGCCCGTCGAGAAGCCAGGGGACGAGAAGAAAGTCATTGATGAGATTTCCATCCACTCCAACTCATCGCCTGCCTCGGACCCTGCACCGAAGACCGGCTGTCTCCCCAGCGGCGGATGCTGCTGCTGCACAGCCTCTGTGGAGGACGAAGACGAGATCACTCAACACACGTGCACCTGCTCCGGCCATGCCCCTCAGCCACAGCCAGAGAAACAAGACTCTGAAAAGAACACCGCGTCAACCGAACCCGTCCTTGAGCGAGTGGAGTCTGTATCGCACTACCTGCCCATTGTTTCCGGGCGACCACAGCCCCGCACTATCATCAGGAAGGTCCTGGAGCGAGCCGAGGGCGAGAGCGCGGTGGTCGTATGTGGACCCGAGGGATTGTCTGACGACGTTCGTCGGAGCGTCGTGTATCTGAGCGATGAGCGGGCTGTTCACAAAGGGACCGGCGCGCAAGGGATATACTTGCATGTTGAAAAGTTTGGGTGGTGATCTGCTCGACCTGTATTTCTTCTGTATATATTTGCATTCGTCATGACTGTATGGCTTATCACGAATACTCGATATCCCGAATTCGCATATACTCCAGTTTCTGGTTCCTGCTATACTTCCTTCCGCGCTGACCGTACAACTCTCGCGGGATTCCCAACCACCACACTGAACGGCGGCACATCTCGCTTGACCACCGACCCAGCACCCACCGAGCTCCCCTCTCCGATCGTCACTCCACCCAGAATCGTCACATTTGCGCCTATCCAACAGTCATTCCCGATGACGATCTCCCTCGTGAACTCCAGTCCCCGGTGCGCCCTCCGCGCCTCAATATCCGTCTCATGCTCCCCGGTAATGATATTGACATTGGGGCCGATCTCCACATGGTCCCCGATGGTGACCAGTCCACAGTCCAGAACTGTGAGACTATTCGGCACTCAACACTCGCTCATTAGTTCACGAGCAGGAGGAACAGACGTACTTGAAATTCGCATAGAACCCGTCCCCAACGCTGATATTGCACCCGTAATCCACGAACAGCGGCGGCTCAATGTACACGTCCCCGCTGGCGCGGCCAACCAGACTCCGAAGGATGGTCTCCCGGCGGGAGGACGTCTCTACGGCAGGCGTGTCGGGGTCCGGAGGGGTGTTGAATTCCGCCATCAGACGCCGGGCACGCAGACGGCCCTCGATGAGCTCTGGGGCGACGGGGGAGTATCTAGTTGCGTTGTGAGCGTAGGCATTGGTATGAAGGGAGGAGGGATGTACAGCATGCCTGAGATCATGCGTTCATACTCGTCGCCCCAGCAGACAGATTGGAGGCCTTTGGCCTTTTCGACCTGATGGGGATCTTTTTCCGTCTTAGGAAGAACCATTTTGTTATTCTGGTTGATGTTCAGTGCGTGTTGGTGGTGTTCGTGTTGGGTTTATATAGATTTGGGTAGTCCAATCGTCGTGCACTGGAATACGAGAGTGTGTAGGCGGGTTGTCGGGCCTTCATCCCGACGCTGAAGAAGTCTAGTTCACTAGAAGATATCGATGATGGTCAAGTGATATGAGTATTGAGGTCATTCGCAAGGCTAATGTCTAGTACCACTATGATGGCGACTACTCCGCATATTCCTCAACCGCTGTCACCAAGCCTCTTACGCACAGCCTCAACCCTGCACCCGTCAGCACTACACTCAACAACAGAGTAAAACACTCACACGACAAAAGTCCCCGCAGACACAGGCAACGCCCTCAACAGTGTCGGCCCCAAGCCCCGAAAGAACCCCCCAACCCCATCCGCCCTCCACGTCTGCCACACAACATCCCGCATACTGGCATACCTCCGGTCCACCCCAAACCCATCCGCCTGCATCTTACTCTTCACAACGTCAAACGGATAGTTCACCGTCCAGAGAACCTCACCCGTCAATGCGCCGCACGCCGCAATCTTCCATCCAGCAATCTGGTCGCGCGGTTTGTCCTCGGCGCGCATGGTCGCCGCCATCAGCACCTCAAACACGGAAAACCAGACCCCGTAGCTGTGGAACTCGCGCAGCATGGTGGCCGAGTGGCCGCGGTAGAGCCCAGCGGGCCCGCTCTGCTGGACGATGCGGCGGATGCAATCGCGCGCGCTCGTGTACGTCTGCGACGATGTCGCAGACTGTGTCTGCAGACGGATCCGGATGTGCTCCATCGGGCCGGAGATTGCACTGTTGGTAAGGCCGGCAAGGCCGCCAGCAAGATAAGTTTGCGGGAGTGTCAGGGATGGGCGGTCTGGGGTGAGGGAGTGGAGGGCTGTGGAGAAGGGGTGGAAGGAGGTGTACACGATGCTGATCTGTGGGCTTGTGAGAGACGGTGTCGTAGAGTGGAGGGTTGACGTACGCATGCTCCTACTCCTAGGAGGGGAGGGAGTGTCCCCTATGCAGTCAGTAGAGGGCGTTTTCAATGTGTACAGGACGATACCTTGTAGAAGGCTAGGGGTCCTTCCTGTCGCCATATGTTCCGTGCTAGGTGCGCTGCGCTGGTGTTTGCCTGGGTTTGCATGCGCACTTTGACAATATCGAATGGCTGTCCTGGAGGGCGTCAGTAGGAATATGCTTTACTTGGTCAGACACACCGATTAACACTTGGGTGATGCCTCCAGCTGCGCCTACGATGACCTCTTTCATGGGCCCGGAGAGGTAGCCTCGCGGTACGTCGACGAGGTCGGTTTCCATGATAGTCAGTAGGTGTAGGTTGTAGTTGACTGTGAACTTGCTACAGACATTCATATACCGGCTAGTTCGACAGGTGCAACACACGTGGTCGGCAAGGGAACCGATGCGACGGCATATTGAACCCCGCGCCGGAGACAGACATGTTTGTGGATCAGAAGAAGATTGTAGTAGTTTGGTATTCCGGTCTATACACCCGAACGGCTGCCCTCCCGAGAGGTTTACGGTTGCGTCGACAGCACTTTGCTATTTTCTGCCTGAAGTGGTGCTTACAAGGTAGTACCCGTTCACACATTATTTATGTGTGTGTGTGGCTAAGTATATCATGTTGGCTACGACGCTCGGAAGTCTTTCCCGATATCCATCGGCTGCCATGCCGAGTCTCGATATACTCTCAAAATCTATATCTATGCGGGGTGCCCGGTATATGTATAGAATAGACAGTCTCTGTTCGCCCACCGTCTACTGTACTACAACCAACATGGGTTCTACAACCCCAGCTTCGCACTTCGCCAGAGCACCCTATATCCCTCCGGATGCCATCTTCGCCCTCACGGCCGAATACCTCGCAGACCCATTTCCGCAGAAGGTCAACCTCGGACAAGGCGCCTACCGCGATGGCAAAGCCCAGCCATGGGTCCTGCCGTCCGTCGTCCGAAGCCGGCAGCTCATCTTCGAGCAGGGCCTGCAGCACGAATACCTCCCCATCCTGGGTCTGGCCGAGTTCCGTGAGCACGCCGCAGCGCTGGTGTTGGGTACGTCTTCCTACGCCGCGCGACGCAACAAGGTCACTCTCCCTCCCCTCCGTCGCCCAATAACGAGACTGATGATAGTATGCAGCTGGCGACCTGCCAAACTTTGTCAGGAACCGGAGCACTCCACCTCGCTGGCCGCATTCTCCGAGATTGTCAGCCATCCTCAACGACAGTCTACATCCCCGAACCGACATGGTCAAACCACCATCTCGTCTTCTCGACCCTCGGTTTTGAATGCCAGTCCTTCCGGTACTACGACCCAGCCACTAAAACCATGGACATCGGCTCGTACCGCGCGATGCTGCACTCAGCGCCCCCGGGGTCCATCGTGATCCTGCACGCCTGCGCGCACAATCCCACCGGGCTCGATCCAACCCACGACCAGTGGATGGAGATCGGCCAGATCATGAAACAGCGAGATCTGTTCCCGCTATTTGACGCCGCGTGTTCCCGCTATTTGACGCCGCGTACCTCGGGTTCAACTCCGGGGACGTCGACCACGACGCCTTCGCGATCCGCCACTTTATCCACGAGCTGGAGCTAGAGGCGGCGGTGTGTCTATCGTTTGCGAAGAACATGGGTCTCTACGGTGAGTTCTGTCCGAGGGAGCATGCCATTATGCATACTGACGATCGACGCAGGCGAACGCGTCGGCTGTCTGGTCCTTGCAACGGCGACCGAACACGCCGCGACAAACAGCCAGTCCCTGCTGGAATCACTCCAGCGGTCCGAGATCTCCAATCCACCGGCGTTCGGCGCGCACATTGCCGCGGGGATTCTCGGCCACGAGGTGCTGCGGGCGGCGTGGTTTGAGGATCTGAAGACGATGAGTGCGCGCATTCAGGCGATGAGGCGGGAGTTGTATCATCATCTTGCGCGGAACGGTGCGTATACCTTGCGTTATCACGGCATCAATGCTAACTACATACAGCACCAGGCAGCTGGGATCACCTCCTCCGGCAAACGGGGATGTTTGGGTTTCTGGGACTGCCTCCTAGCGCAGTCAAGACATTGAAAGGTGTGTGCTTTGTAGCGGTGGATGTTTCGCATGGTGGAACGGCTAACACGATCAGAGAAACATCACATCTACATGGCGAGTAACTCGCGAATCTCGATGGCGGGACTAAACCCAGAAAACGTCGAGTACGTGGCGCGGTGCATTGTCGAGGTTCTGCAGGGCGTGTAGATAAATAGAAGATAAATCGAAGATAGTAGCGTCTACTTAACCTCCGATATGTGCCGTGGTTTGGGCGTATCCATCCCGATATGACGTAATCAATCACCATCCATCTCTCGACTCATCCTCTCCAAATTTCCTCCAACACTCCCATACATCCCACACTCAGCAATCAATAACTGCCACAATGGTCTTCCGATTCGTACGTCCCACGACGCCCACACCCACACCCAGACACCTAACAAACAGCGCAGGCCAAAACCCTCGACCCGATCACGCTCTTCCACTCGCCGTCGGTACCCTCATCGACCCGCGTCCTCAACATCCTCAAACAAGCCTCCGCAGCCGCCGAAGCCGAGACCGTCGCATCGAAGCGCGGCGAGTTCCAGCTGGAAATCACCACCGCGCCGCCGACCGCCGACCAGCTGCGCAACATCCTCGACTATGTCACGGCGAACCCGGCCGGCGCCAGCCAGAACACAGTGCAGTACGGCGTCGGTGAGGTGATTCGTGGCGCGAAGGACGCGGAGGATGCGGTGAAGCGATTCAAGGAGAGTGGGGAGGGGGTGTTTGTTCGGCCGATTGTATGTCTTGTCTACCTTTCGGACAGGGATCCCTTGTGCATGGGAATTGCTAACTAGGTTGCTAGACTGTCGACTGGACGAATGGACGCGCCGTGGTGGGAGATAATGAGTCGGAGATTTTGAAGATGGTGCATCAGTTGGATGCGAACTAAGCTACGAATGCGCGAATGCGCAGGCTGACCTTTTGTTTAATCTTTTTAAGATAGAGTTGTATTACCAGTCTACGATACCTCTATGTGTCATACAAAACACTCAACTCCGGACCATGACCTCAAACCGATAATGCATACGTGCCATCAAACATTGCCATTAAACCATACTCGCTCAGTCAAACAGATCGTGGTCATGGTCTTCGAGAGCCAGCTCGTACCGTGTCCAGACGAAGAGAATGTGGAAGAACGCGATCAGAAAATCGTGCCAAACGTCCCATCCGTTGCAATGGGCTTGCGCGGAGATACACGGCCAGTTCCATCCATGGCGGGTTTTCGATGACTGCATTGGTTAGCTTGGTATCCTCTGACGGGAGAAGGGCCAACACCTACCGGAACGTAAACCCAACGAATAAGCCTTTGCTCATCTTGTCTTCACGCTCGGCCATCTCTTCCAATGCGCGTTGCTTGTCGTGCACTTCCTTGTACTTCGCCATGTCCGCCTCATTGGAGAAGTCATCGAAGTAGCCCGCGTCCGTCTCAGAATCCAGTTCTGGGACGAACGGCGCCTGCTGCTCGCGCAGACGCGAGAAGTCGACTTCGGCGAAGTAGTCATGGGCATGGATCTCCTGGATGTTCTTGAAGCGCTTCTCCTTGGACGCAACTAAGGTCGTGATCAGATCCCAAGTACGCCGAGAGAGGAAGTAATTCGGATCCTCGTAAACCGGTTTGCGCAACACTTTCTGCCAATTCTTCAGGTTCTGCCACGTCTCGTCCACCGTAGACCCAGCGAAAGGGGGATAGCCTGCGAGCGCCTCGAACAACATGCATCCCAAGCTCCAGTAGTCCACCGTAAAGTCATACTCCTCGCCCTTCAGGACCTCGGGGGCCATGTAGTCCGGTGATCCCACAATCGACTTTGCGTAGTTCACTTGACGCTCACGGAGGGTTCTGTACCCCTGACGTCGCTCCGCGACGGTACGTTGTTCCATCGGGCGCCCGAATGGGACGGGAGTGTTGCCGACTTCTTCGAGTTTCACCCGCATCGACTCGATTTTGCCGGGGTTGAGCATTCCAGAAGCCAAACCAAAATCGGTCAGTTTTACATGGCCAGTAGAGTCGATCAGGAAGTTCTCGGGCTTCAGATCGCGATGAATATAACCCAGCGCATGGAGAGCATCGATGCAACTGAACATCTCCGCAATGTAGAACCGGGCGTGGCGATTGTGCAAGACGCCCGAGTTGTTCAGCAGCGTCCGGAAATCCCCTCCAGGAACGTATTCCATCGCCAGATAGATCTGTTCGTCGTCCTGGAACGCATACAACAGCTTCACTAACCACTCGCTTTTAGCGGCCGTCAGGATATCACGTTCCGTCAGGATGTGTCGAATTTCGTCCAGCTTGAAGAGAAGTTTCTTGCTCATCACTTTCAGAGCGCAAACCTCCCGAGTGTCCTTCTTCTGAGCTAGGTACACCTGCCCGTATCCACCTTGACCGACCTGTGTCAGGATCTGGAAATCATGCTGGCGCAGTCGCGTGCGGCGCTTGCGTAGGTGTGCGCGTTCGCGTCCGAGGTATTTCAGCAGCGCCGGCTCGAACTCTTCCATCGGGGTGGCCGGAGGGTCGGGGTATGCCGCGCGGAACTGAGAGTAGCGGTTCTGACGGTTGTGCACATAGCTAAGAAGGTCGAAGTAATGGTCGAGGAAATCTGCAGACATTAGCGGCGCTCATTCCATACCTTTCACGCGCACCACCTACAGAGCTGAGTGACGTTGACCAGTCGTTTGACTTTCGGATCTTGCAGTTTTTCCAATTCTTCCGGTGTCAGTCCGCGCATCTGGACCTGCCGTCTCTGGATACTATCCGCGTCGCGGGTTCTATAGGCCTCCTGGCGCGAGATTGCGGCCGCTGCAGGGTTGGGACCGAGGTCCTTCCCCAGACGGGTCGAATTCGGCGGAGTATTCTCTTTATTGGATTTGCGGGTGGGGCTGGGGGGCTGTCGGATGACGCTCTCATTGAAGTCCTCACCCGGAGCCTTGGGCGGGGAGAACATTGGGTGGTTGTAGTGGTTGTAGGTGGCCTTGGTCGGCGAGGTAGGGGTGAGTTTCATGGCCTTTTCGAAGACGCTGGGCAGATCAAGCGCGCCGGGAGGAACTTTATTCTTGCTGGGACTTCCCTGCGGGGTGTGCATCGGACTGGTGAAGGCATTCTGGATTGGAGTAGACGGGCGATCCAAAGGTTCGTTCCCGGATCGCGTGTGGAGCAGTGGAGGAGGATTGGGCAGTCGCAGGCCCGAACGATCGGTCGCCTCGTGCGCGAGATTCAAAGCCATGACTGACGGGTTCGGTGGATCGAGCGATGGCACAAATGTGATGCGTCTGGGATCGAAGGCGACGCACCCTGGGGGAAGGGCGAGGGGCTCCGCCGGAGAAATACGATGGGGGGTGTTATCGGTGGATTGAGAAAAAGAAACGAGGAGCTTCGTATAATCACGATGAGATGCAGAAATTTAAGATCAGGGAGAAACCCGGATCCTGGAAAAGAACAGCTAAGAAGCACAAAGAGCTCTCGGCGAGACAAAGAAACGGCCAACGACGGTCGCAGCGCAGCCACTTCCGATTCGAGACCGGGAAGAATGGCTTTGTTTGCGACGAGACACTCGTGAAGGGGAGGAGAGAAGGAAGATACTTGGTGGAGTCCGATGGAGAATGTCCAAACAGAGCAGACTGAGTAAAGAGAAAAAGAAGGTGGAGGAGATGGATGATAAAAAGCAAACAAGGAGAGAGAGAGGAAGGGAGGGAGGGAGGGAGAGGATGAAGCTGAAGGTGGAGGATGGGAGAAGTACAACCCAAGCTGGTCAGGCCGGTCCCCCACCGACCAACAGGATTCCCGCCGCCCCTCCTTGCGCCTCCCTCCTTACACTCTGCTGTCCTCGTTCCCCCAGCAACTGCCATCTCGACTCCATCTTCACCACTTCTGTCGGTGATTCCAGACGAGGATCCCGAGTTAATCGGACTAGCTTTGCAAGGCACCGTCTTCTGATTGGGTTCCCATCGCCCTGGGAGGTCCATGGATCGGATTCCAGCGTCCAGAGCCCTGCACGTCATTTCCCACTAGTGAGAGGCTGAGGCCCTTTGCAGCTGAAGAGCGGGTGAGATGCGTGAGATCATCTCTGATCCACGGGGCTGGCTGAGCTTTCCATCTCGTACGAAGTACATCATGAGATTTGTTGACACGGGGTGATGTCGTCCTGGAGACATATATTACCCTGCATCTGCATCGTCCAATACACTTGTCCGTTTCGATTCTACACGCAACACATTCCCAATGGACTCAAATCGCATATTGAGATCTATTCATCCCCGTTTGTTTACATCGCCAGTAGATATCGGTGGAGCTCCCGATCCATGGTCCCGAGGTCGGCCGACCCAAACAAACACCACTCGCCGGAAAAACAATCCCTTGGAGGCTCCATCATTCCAAGCCCAGATCCTGCGATCGACTGGAAGCCTTCTCCGGGTTACGCGGCGCCCTGAGCCCTTTGCCCAGTCTATCACCAATTAGCCTGGCCCTCACCACGGGATTGGTGCCCTCCTCTGCGGTGGAAGAATGTGATACTCACATAGAAAGCCAATCCGTATGACGGTGTCGTGAACGTGATTTTCGCCCCCTTGGGGAAATAGAACACATCGCCCGGCTTCGCCGTGACCTTCTGGCCCGTCTCGTCGGCAATCTCGAATTCACCCTCCAGGATGATCTTCATCTCGTCATAGGTGTATTCGTAGACCAGTGGGGTGCCCTTTTCCAGCCGGTAGAAGCCTGCGGACATAGGCTTGTCGGGGTTTCGCTTGTCACTGGTCGAAGTTAGTGATGTACCTGAACGTTCTGGGTCTATATACCTGGACTCGATGTCTCCTAGGAAGGCATTCTCGTTTGCGATCAACGGGGGCTTGAAGGTCGATTGCGCCTTGGCGTGGTAGGTGAAAGGGATGGCCATGATCAGTTTCAGTTTATATCGAACGTTTCAAAAGACTGGCGAGAATATCATCTAGGATAATCTGGGTTTCCGTCACTACTTTATAGTGACCCCGTCGTGCCATATTCCCTCTTCCTTTTAACACATACGACCGCTGTGATCCAGCAGTGCATTGCGAAGATGCTCGGATCCAGCTTCTGCAGACGGATACTGGACGAGGTGCGATTGCTATCCGGGACTGTGAGGGGTAGGGTAGTGAGGGGATGGACCGATAATAAAAAATGATAGGACAAGTTACGGCATCGATGCGACGGTTACTGGATTGGGTTGCCTGGACGGGTTAGTATTTCCCGCGCTTTACTGGATGTCCGAATGTAACCAGTATGGCCGTAACATTTGAATTTGAAAGCTATTATGTCTCGGTGCTCTGTATGAAAAATAAATGGGTACTAAAATACATGATCTCATCAACCATCTCACGACTTTGGTGACTTTAGCTCCTGGTCCTGCGGCGGGTTTTGCACCGGCATCGAATCCTGCATCGACAGTCGCCTACACATTATAAGCCAGTCAGTCACAACAACTTCAAGAAGAATGTAAAGAAAACAGGACGCACCGATTCGCCTCTCGCATGTCAGCCGTCATATTCCCCGCACCGCTCGATCTCCGATCCGGATGGTCATTGTCAGGATGACCAAACCTGCCAAGCAACGAGTTCAAAGCTAGACACAGACGACTCGTCAGTTTAGACTAAAGCTTAGCGAAGCACGCAGCCTACCCTGCTGGTTTTCATAGTGAGCGATCTCCTCCTCGATCGTTCGCGAAGAGCGACGCTCCCGGTCGTGCTTGAGATAGCCGTACTTCTGGACGATATCCATGGTGGGCCGTGTGTTGCCAAGAAAGTCGGAATATATGTCAAACGTTGCGTAGATATTGATGTCGCTAATAAGATAGATATAGGTGTCTTGTGAGAGTTGCAGACGGGACGTTCGGAAATGGTGATATACTTAAAAGAACCCTCGCCCCCATTACATCATAGTGAGTGACACCATCACCCCGGCGGGTTGATCATTAACCTCGCGCCGAGACAGGTACGAATCAGACCTCAAAGGCGACGTAGATGATGTTCAGACTTGTCGAGTCCTGAGGCTGTTGCTGGGAATCTCCACACCCAAGTCCCTTGGCGAAGGGTGTGGGCAAATGAGGATGCCGTCAATCTCCAACATGACGAGTGCCACGGGCCATCCTCAAAAGAGCTTGATTGGGACAATGTGATTGCCGCGTGCAGGCTAGATGGCTATGTCATGCCAAGGGGGGGGAGGATTTTGATCATCTCGTCCGATGACATGGTATCAT
Source organism: Aspergillus pseudoterreus (assembly GCA_002927005.1). Taxonomy (NCBI): domain Eukaryota; kingdom Fungi; phylum Ascomycota; class Eurotiomycetes; order Eurotiales; family Aspergillaceae; genus Aspergillus; species Aspergillus pseudoterreus. The sequence continues at coordinate 1,531,553 of PIJX01000017.1, read as the reverse complement.
CCTGGAAGGGATGGGCGATGGGCGATGGGCGGATCTATACAGGATCCTCGCTTAGTGATGTACATTTGATTTAACTAATCACAACTAATTAAGGTCCTTGCACGTTCCATGTCAAGCCCCAACTGGAATCGTATTACTGCAGAGACAGGCCGCAATAAGGGCCAGTCCAGTCAACCCAGATAGCATGCCCTATGATGTCCCCGGCGTGCATGTTCAGTTCCCACCACCTGGGACAAGGAAGGGCTTTCGAATGGCTGGGTGAAATAAACGCCCGCAGACTGGCGAGTTCGTGGACAAGCTAGCGGCTTCTTTCCTGTGGTTATGTCGCGCAAGCACAGAGACTAAACATGCATCCGAGCCCGCGCAGAAGGTGAGAAGCACAATCGTCGGATAGAATCCCAGGCATTCTTTCATCCATATGAGAAGCCCCAGGCAACAGACACAGCTCCAACCACGAAGAATCTTGTGGATCACGGTTTACCAGACTAGGTAGTCTAGAAGCAGGCGAGTTCCCGCGTGCATCAGGGTCTTCACACCACGAGTAGTGTCAAATCGACCTTAAACAAAGGACACTCGTGCCTCGAGCTCATTTACAAACTGATATCTATCGCAGACTTGTGTGGGCATTTAGTCTTGCCAGATCACATCAGAGTACGCCCGCGCGTGTTGATTTTAGCCCATAGATCGAGCAGACCCGGTCCCCATCGGTTTAGGATCCAGTTATATCCCTCAAAAACGAATGAATCCGATCAGGGAAGTTCGGGTAGATATTGAAATCACATCTCGCACGTATTGCCTCAAGTATTTCGTAGCTTAAAGGATTATAAAGAATGAAATATGATGCATGGATCTATTCCGACGAAGACGAACTATTAAGAGGGACCGTTAAGCGGCGATGCCCACCTACTAAAAACAGCTAGTGTCGACCCCACTCGGGGAAAGTTCACCTTTTCGAGTATAGAGAGGCCCTGACAAACTGACGCTACGGAGTACTACTCCGTATCCAACGAGGTACCCATGGGCTCCGTACATATACGGAGTAGACGACCGGGGCAGATATAATCCGAGCACCGCTTAAATACCCTCCTCTCCCTCTCCCTCTCCCTTTCTTCCTTCACCAGCCCACGCAACACCGTCATCCAACTCCAACAGCAACCTCACGCACCCAATGCAGATCTCCATTCTGATTGTCCCCGCGCAGAGACCCCTCAACTTCCAAGGCGGAACCAACCATACGTCTTGATTGTCGACCTCCTCTCGGCTGACCCGTGCGACATCACCAAACTCCTACAGACAGCCAGACTGTCGTAATCTCCTACCGAGCTGTATAACCCAAGACACCGAGAGCGACGAACGATTTCTTGCATTGTCATTATCCCATGCGCCACACTTCGCCAGAGTAAACCAACACAACCAGCAAGAACACAACTCGCTAGCGACTCGGACCGTTATCGCCCATTCGCAGCTTCCACTATCAGACGAAACGTATCGTGAGATCGCTCACCGATGGTCTAAGGCCCCAAAGTCCGTAATCATTCTCATTACAGGAAAATACCCAAACGCCACGCTGATATCCTGGACCGTCAGATTGTAATAAAGGAACAAAACAACACACCAAGAGCTCTCAGTGTCTCAGTGTGTCCAGCACATATCCATCATCATTGTCGCCAACGTGTTGCCGTCGTATTGCCCGACCCAACAATGGCTACCGTCTCGATAACCAGCGACCTAGAGCCCTATCTTGCTTCCCTGCGGACATACCTCGCGCAGAACGCCACCCGCCCGGAAGACGAGATCAAAGATCCCGCGCCCAATGCAGTGCAGAATCGGCCCGGTTTGTCTAGCCTCCAGAAAGAGATCCGTCTGTCAAATGGAGACAAGAATGGCCGGGTGAGTGTGCGATGTGCGAAGGAAGGTAGCCCGCTACAGGGGAGCAATGCTGGAAGCCGCAGTGGATCGTGTTTACCCTAAGAAGACTACCGAAGACGCAGATTTGTCAGTCGGGCAGGCAATGTCAGTGTCAGAAATGAACAAACTTACCCTCCCAGCCCCATTCCTGCATCACCTTTACCCAGTGTAGATGACCTCGGACAGTCTTCTCGAATTCGATGTTCTCCAGCTCCGACACCGCTGAGCTCCGTCGAGACGGCACCCTCGACGGCACGGCCATCGTCCCCGTAACCCCATACATATCCTGTCCCATCGGGTCAAGTGGAAGATGGGGATCAGCACGCGCACCCAGCTCGCGGAGCGACCGCCGCTTCTCCGTCTCGAATACATCTCGCCGCGTCCAGACCTCACGGACCACCTCAATACATCGATCGATCGAGCCCAGCATGAGCCAGGACTGGATCACATCCCACCGCCCCAGCACCCACTGCCGGTCCTCCTCTTGGGCGGCCTCGCAGCCCGCAGCGAGGAGCGGAAACATTTGGATGATGGTCGTGCGCGAGCTGGGCGGCACCGTCGCCAAGAGGATGAGCACGCGCTTGGCCAGCTCCGGCGCCGGCTCGGATGGCATCTCTGGCACCGCCTGGTGCAGATACAGCAGCGTCGCCCAGCGGTATGCATGTGCAGTCTGGATGCTATGCTGGACCTCGGAGGTGGGGTCCTGCGGCGGCTCGAACCAGTCCGGTGGCTCCCACTTCTCGACGAGGCGTTTGAGCTCGATGGCCTGTGACACTAGCGAGATGGAGTTGGAGTCAGTGCGGCGCACGCGCTGGATGAGGCGGGCGACCCGGTCGATGAGCGGGAAGAGCGTCGCCGCGCAGCCCATAAGCGGGTCGATCTGGTGCACGGCGTCGCGCGGGAACTGCAGCAGCGAGAAATCCACCGCTTGGTGGCCGCAGTCCTCGCGGGCCGTCAACCGCGCAATCACGTCCATGTACAGCCAGGTGTTGTACAGAAAGCGCACACGCTCGAGGTCCTCGCCGGTCATGCCGCTCTGCAGGCCAAAGCTGACGACCTGCGAGACGAGAGCCTTAGCGCCGCGCAGATGTTGGATGCAGGTGCGCGTGTTCTGGTCCCAGGTGTCGGCAAAGGCAAGCGCCAGGCTTGTGGCGAGTGCCGCGTCCGCACGCATGTTCTGGATATCCTGCACCATGTAGGTGATGCTTTTGCGCATGTGGTCGACGCCGTGGACGCGCAGTGCGGGCCGGCTCTTGCTGCAGTGAAAGGCGGCTAGGGAGAAGACCGCGTGGTAGAGTGCCGGTGTGGTTTTTGCCATCGGCCAGATCAACGTTCGCCAGGGGTTCTCGCGGATGCCGTCTTTGATGGAGAGGATGCCACATGTGAACCGGTCGAACTGGACGACTAGTAGCTCGGGGCTCCCGAGATCGAGCCTGGGTTCTCGGGGCAGGTCGTGTGCTACGCCTATACCTTGGAGGAAAGTGGACAGAGTCGTTGGTGCGATGTCGGTCGCAGAGGTTCGGTTTGGGTCGCGGATCACGTCTTCCACCTCGGCATCCCCCTCGAGAAGAGCTGAAAAACTAAAGTCGTCATTTCGCTGGGGACTGTCGTCCTCTGGAGCCGCCCGGGCGGGTTGCTCAGAGTTCGTCCCCAGCTCGTCCGGTGAGAGTGGCAGCCACGTGGAATCATCTAGCGGGGGAATGTCCTTCAAGGACGCTGCAATAGGGTCATCCTCTAGGTTGATGGCGGTTGTTGGGCACAGTAACTTGTCAGCACGAAACAGGAGATCTTTCTGCGACATTGGAAAGCTGCTCGGGTGGCCCTCCATGCCACCAGTTTTCGGCGGCGGCTCATGCTGACGCAAGAAATCATTGAATCCTAACGAAAAGTCATCCGACCTGGTTGCTTGCTTCGCTTTCCGCGGCGCCGTACTCCCTGTAGCTGGGGGAGTCGGGAGCTGCGTGGTCTGATGCGCACTGGTAGGCGACGAGGAGACTGCATGCATGAGATCTCAGTTCTCCGTGAACCAGAATCATCTAGCCAGAAGGACTCATCCATACCTTTCTTCGACCTGGACGTCGATGCTTTCCCGACGATGTTGCTCTCTTCGAAGGGCCGCCATTTGAAGTCCTTCCGATAGCCACCACAATCCACGTTTCGCTTCTTGCACTGCACGCAGGTGGGCTTCGTCTCGTCACACTTCAGGCGTTTGGCTTTGCAGGTGATGCATCCTGAATGAACAACATCATGACTATGGTCAGCGCACTGCGCATGTATGGAGAGGAGGTGGTCCGCTTTCCACCTCGTGGCGGACCGACCGCCTCCCGCTCTTCCTTCGAGACGGATTAGAAAGAAGTGGTAGGACCGTACCGTTACGGCTTTTGGATTGCTTCGGTTTGTTAGCTATGGCATTGTTGCCAGCCTTGTCTGGCGGCGAGTGCGTCTTCCGTGTCGGGGGAGCTCTAGATGGACCACCGGAGACAGGTGGCGGTGTGGGATCTAGAATGGCCGATGGCGAGGGAATCTTGATGTCTTCCATGCCCGTCAGAGAAATGATATCATGAACCCCGCCAAGAGCTCGGAACAGGAGGATCAAAAGAGGGAAATGAAGGAAGGAAAATGGTTGGCGGGGAGCAGCGTCGTAGAAATGACACCAGAAGAACAAAGAAGGGCGTTTCCCGCGGCGAAGCAAACTGATAAGAGCTTCCCGTCGTATCTGGGATGATTTCCAAACAGGACGAGCAGATAGGTGGCAGGTCAACGAGGGAGAGATAACTCAGACCCATCAGGCTCCGAGTGGTGAGGAGAAGGGGTTGATAAGAGTGGCGCTAGACTGCGGAGATAGAGCTGGGGGGGCAGGTGGACAACGGGGATTCGCCGATGCAGCAGAAAGTGGACGACCCTTGGCGGCGGGCACAGTTGGAGACGGGGCAGAACGATTCTTTTTATGCATTCTTCGTGAATGGTTGGTTGCGGAGGCAAAGAGAAGCAAATACATCCCCTCGAACATGGTCTTCTCGCTCTATAGCCTCCGCAGAAATTCAATTAATCCCGGGGCATCGTGGCAACCAGCAGAGCAGTTCTGACGAAGACGATGCAGAGCACCGCAGTCCGGTATGCAATCATCCCTGGTCGGTGATAGGATAGATGAACGCCACTCGGGAGGTCTGGATCTGAATGACCGGCCATCGGGTTGCAAGGCAGGCGAAGAGGTTCGTGTGAGTGCATCCCCCTCATCGGATTCGACCAGAGGACCGAGTGTCATCCCGCGTTCATCATCTGGCTGTGTACCCCCACATCATGGCACCCATGTGCGACAGAGCACGGTGGACGTTTCAAATCGAGAAACACGCCACGCGACCAAAGAGCGGTCGAATTTGACGAGAGTTGATGGTAGACACGGCCGACCCAGATCTCGTCTCAGGGCGGTCACAGGATATCTCGGGTTAGATGAACTTACCTGTCTGTTGGTCGTCGTCGTACCTGAGATCAGTACTTTGGGTCGTTCCAACCCCAGAGGGTGCCGATCTATTGGATTGTCCGTCCGTCTGATGGTTCTAGAAACTCCATGGTTGCTAGTGGGAAATGCGGAGATGTGCGGAGACGTCAGATATTGAGCCGTTATACAATCCAAGTCGTCTTCTATGCTGTATGGTACACCAAAAGATATGAAGTTGTGCAGTTGATGTCGTATAGATCGAGATAGTTATATTATCAACTTTAACCACCGATTCCTTGCTCAGCAGTCTCCTGTAAAGATGAGTTGAAAGGGTCATTAGAGTCGTAGAGCTCACCTGTATGGGCGCCTTTCTTAACAACCGCCCACAGTCATCATCTGATTAACAGATATCTAGGCCGATCTCACTGCGGAAACTTCCGAATCAACCTCATGTCACAGGTGTCTTGCATGTATGCTAAGAGACTGAGGCTGGGATACCCTTGTTAGAAAGTGGTCAATGAGCTTGGCTAATATTGGGCTCAGGGCTCAGGACTTCCAACCCCCTAGTAGACTGGGGAATGACATGCATAAATATTCTCAGTGAATCGGTATGTCCATTCGCAGTTAACAATGTATGATCATCCTCGAGGGATGGGAGGTAGTTTGGTAGGTTGGGTGGTCCTAGGCCTCGAGGTCGGATCTCTCATACGCCTTAAGCTTGATGAGGGAGACGTAGGTAGATAATTCATGCCTTCCGGCAAGCCTGTCAGGTTCTAGGCCCCATTTTCTGTCAACGTGACCGCAGACCCGAAAGTTCTCTTGAGAGCGTGACTATCATCTGGTCTTGGATAGACAGAGCCGAAAACGTTTTCGGAGATCGTGTCTAGGATGCACTCGCCAGATCAACCCAGTTTGACTATCGTGACAAGACTGTGATCAATGAATGTAAACGGCTGGTCGATGACGGTATCCTGGTGACTCGATGTACTGGATATCCAACAGACACGAATGGATCTACGACGGCATGTTGCGGTTAGTCTAGCACAATGATGGGTAACGGTAACTCCAGAAGAGCCCTGTACCTTCAAATCCATTCCCCCATTGATTTATAACCAGTCTGCGCGACGACGAGGCAGACCTTGGCATAGAGCATCCCAGATTATAGGTTTCCCCCGCGTGGGGGTCATCGCGAGGCTTGTATCACGTTTTCGTTTCGACGAGTCCGTAGCGTCCAATAGTTGGTAGTAGAGGTTGGTCGTGGATTGTAGTAGCCAGGCCCAATATAGAAGCTGAAGCCGTGACATAGTGTATGTGCCGTAAGCCATAACCACGGTAGGAGCATGCTTCAGAACAAGTATCCGCCGATATACAAAGTTATAGGGAAGGGCATGTGTCACTAGGAAATGTTGGCTTGGACAATCTGAGGCGTGGAAATTGAGGAAGCGTTCAAAATGAAAGTTGGTGGTAGTGGAGAGAAAGAGAAAAAAAGGTACGTGGGTACGAAACCTCAGCGACAACAGAAACGAAGGGACTCACCCTCTGATGAATTGACCTCTACACTTATCCGCACTCGCCACAACCGTCTTCTGTTTCCCTCTAACCACCTACTATTCTCAAAAAGCCGCACAATGGAACGTCAAGTTCAATCCAATCTCCCACCGTCGTGTTCTATCTCCAGGCCTCAAGTCCCGGCCCTGCAGTACACCAACTTGAATAGCAACGACTCATTCCCAAAATTCATCAACCTCCCAAAAGAATCTAGCGACGACTTCAGATATTATGATCAGATCAAGAACTTGCCTCCTACCCCGCGAAAGCACTGGTGCCTTCTGTTCGAGCTGGAGACGGCGATCTTTAGTGACCGGCTCGTTCTCAAAGGCCACGATGCTACTGGTTACTGTTTCCATGTGGACTTCTACACAGACGACGCGGGAGCGGCTTTCTTGAAAGGAAACGATGTGGCACTGGGAGATACTCTTGCCATCATGTATGCTGTTCGACGGGGGTCCCGTATTGCCATCGAGGATGACAAGATGATTAAGGTACGAAGGCGATTCCACCGTTTCAAAGAAGGATAGGATTGACTCACACACATTAGGTGTTTCCAACCACCCTAGAGAACCTCTTCAGACTCAACGACGACATACAGACCTGGCCCCGAGAGTTTGCGGAGCATCCCTTCTGCCATACGTGCAAGACCGAGCACAGACGGCTGGAGGTGTGTCGATGTGGAATTATTTCACACTGCAGCAAGGCGAGTGGGCCGCATGGCGTCTGTATAGTACCATGGAGAGCAAAGCTGACCCATGCAGTACAGGAGTGTCAAGCGTTCGACCTTCGACAGGGAAAACATGGCTACGATTGTGGCCTTCTACAGGATCACGACTTCCGGGAACTCATGTCTATGAGATGGCATCTGTTTAACGCTTACCGTCGGTTTCCATTGGAACGTTGTTAGGAAGATCGGAGTTCATCCATGTCGACCGGTCTTGAGCAGGAATCTTCCGATATCGCACATTTCGGTAGCTGGATTGCACTTCACATTGTGCTTCACCCGGAATGACTGTCACTTTAGAAGGATCCGACATGTCAAGGCGACACTTTTCAGCTATCGGAGACACTATGTAATTGACCCATGAATGACATGTCTTTTGTATACTCGATGTACAGTAAGTATACCTACACACGGAAGTACAACCGCGGGGGAACGGGAACCCCAGACCGAGGTTGGCGATCGGCCGGGACAGGCCCAATCACGGCGGGTACACTCCCCCGGCCAAAAACTACTCGACAGCATCCTTCCTTCGTCTTTCTCTCCTTCTCTCCTTCTCTTCCTCACTTTTGGAGCCCCTCTACTTCCGCCTCATTCCCTCCAGATGATGTTGCGATCAGTACCCCGTCGACTCCCTCGACGCTTTCCGACCCTCTCGGCCACGACAGCCTCCCCCTCCCGGCTCGCCCTGCGTTCCTTCACGTGCGGCTATTCACGGATGTCGGCGTCATCGCTTCCCCCCGTCGACCCTCCTGTCTCAACCGCACTGCCAGGAGATGTATTCCAGCTTCTGTCGACCGCCGATAAGGCTGGTGCTGCTGAGGATGCGTTGTACGAACAGCAGATCAAAGATGTAGAGGCGTGGTGGAACTCTCCCCGCTTCGAGGGTATCAAGCGCCCCTACTCCGCCGCGGACGTCGTCAGTAAACGCGGTTCCTTGCAACAGACCTACCCCAGCTCTTTGATGGCACGCAAGTTGTTCAATCTGCTGAATGAGAGAGCCGCTGAGGGGAAGCCCGTTCATACCAGTGCGTTCCGGCTATTTGAAAAAGTCCATGGTTGTAAGATCAACTAACCTTTCCCAGTGGGCGCGATCGACCCGGTGCAGATGACACAGCAGGCCCCTAACCAAGAGGTTTTGTATGTCTCTGGATGGGCCTGTTCTTCCCTTTTGACCACCACGAACGAGGTGTCGCCTGATTTTGGCGATTATCCATACAACACGGTCCCTAACCAAGTGCAGCGACTGTTCAAAGCCCAGTCGATGCACGATCGCAAGCAATGGGATGCCAGACGAAAGATGACTCCCGAGGAGCGAAAGGCCACTCCCTACGTTGACTACCTGCGCCCGATTGTCGCGGATGGTGACACTGGGTGAGTATTGTAGATTACAACCCCCTACGGCGCCCTAATCGAGCCAGCTAACGCGCAATTCCAGACACGGTGGCCTGTCTGCAGTCCTCAAATTAGCTAAGCTTTTCGCTGAGAACGGTGCCGCGGCCGTTCATTTTGAAGACCAACTGCATGGCGGAAAGAAATGCGGTCACCTTGCTGGCAAGGTTCTTGTGCCCATGAGTGAACACATTAACCGACTCGTCGCAACCCGGTTCCAGTGGGATATGATGGGTGCCGAGAACCTGGTCATTGCCCGTACGGACTCGGAGAGCGGAAAGCTGATCAGCAGTGCCATTGATGTGCGCGACCATGAATTCATCCTCGGTGTTGCGGAGGATGTCGAGCCTCTCTCCGAGACCCTGCAGGCTATGGAGCGCGAAGGAGCCGCCCCCGCCGAAGTTGACGCGTATGAACTGGACTGGGTGAAGAAGCACAAGCTTGTCACCTTCGACGAAGGTGAAACTTCCCTCCATCTCATGAGTACCTGCGCCATACTGATTCCTTTCTAGCTGTGGATGCGCATCTCGAGGCCGAAGGTGCCCCCCAGGCCGCGAGGGATGCTTATAAGAAGCGGGTGCAGGAGAATCCCGACCTCTCCATCTCGCGTCGCAGAGCTCTGGCGAGCGACTTTACCAAGACCCCTGTCGTCTGGTCCTGCGATATCCCCCGGACCCGTGAAGGATTTTACCACTACCGCGCCGGCTTCCCCGCCGCCACCAAGCGAGCCCGCGAATTCGCTCCCTACGCGGATCTTCTGTGGGTGGAGACCGGCGATCCGGACGTAGCCAAGGCCGCCAAACTGGCCGGCGAAGTGCGAAGCGTCTTCCCCGGCAAGAAGCTAGTCTATAACCTGAGCCCGTCCTTCAACTGGATGGGCCATGGCTTCGACGAGGCATCGCTGAAATCATTCGTCTGGGACCTGGCGAAACACGGGTGGGTCACCTCCTACCTCCTAAACAATAGACCTATACTGACGGAACTGCAGATTCGTGCTGCAGCTGATCTCTTTGGCCGGCCTGCACACCAACGCCACGATCACGACGGAGCTGTCTCGTGCATTCAAGGACGAGGGCATGCTCGCGTATGTGCGTCTCATCCAGTCCCGCGAGAAAGAGCTAGGCGTCGATGTCCTCACGCACCAGAAGTGGAGTGGCGCGCCGTACATGGATGGCATCCTTGGAGCGATCCAGAGCGGCAGCAGCAGCAGCAAGAGTATGGGTGAGGGCAACACCGAAAAAGGTAGGTAGTTCAACGGTTGAGGCTGGAAACTTTTTGCTGACAATTGTAACAGGATTTTAAGTTGCAGATCGCGTAGATAGAACCGAGATACAGCGTGTAGTTTAGCATATCCAATAGACGCACTGTATATGTTCACACATTCTACGAATGTATATAACGGTGGGGGAACCACCAGTGGTGGTCGGGGATTGTATATTTATTTCGGTCGTAATCTTTGGAGAACTAGATCTGCACGTCGACACTAGTACGACTGTCCGAATACAGACCAAGAGAATTAAGGTAAGTGTCTGGAAGTAAGGGAGTTTACCTAGATACAGTTATGAGGAAACACTTCTTTCCCCAACTAGTAATTTATTCAGAGGTATCTTACTAAGGCACGGTGTATTACGGCCCCCATCTATCTGCATACTGACATATTCCGTAGGTACTCATTACGCTGGATCTCTTCTCGAATACATCGGACGAAATATACGGAATTTCAGCTACAAAGAAGGCGACTATGCATTCTCAATAGAGGTACAAATCCTTTCTGGCTCATTATAGCGAAGACGGCCGGAAGATAACATACCACTGCAATCCGATTGCCGAGCACCAAGTAAAATCAATATCATACCATATACCACAGTAATAGAAATGTCAATGTCGAGTCATGAGAAATTAACATCTGTCATGCTTGGAAACACCTCAAGCGGACCTGGGCTTAAGACGAAAATTTGCAGGGAGATGGTTCGAGCTCCAGGACGGAACAAATGAAAAAGGAACTAAGGAAAGAAGGCGACAATTTTCCCCAGAAGGACAACATTACTACTCGCTCAAAAACGGACAAAACAGCTGCAAGATCGTGTCGGACTAGTTGACGCGGAAGGCATCGAAGATAACTGCGATCTGGTTAGCATCTCTCGTGGATTGCCTTGCATGACAAAACTCACTTTCTTGGCCCCTGCGGCAACCGCTGCCGATCCACATCAGGGTGTTCAAGAACGCGTAACGCTCGTCTCCAGTCTCCATCGAAAGATTGATCCGGTATTTGTAGGTGTTTGGGTTGACGGTATCTGCCACGGCGGGATCGTTGACCTTGTCCAGGACATCCTTGGCGCCAGTCAACCATCCGTCGGTTTTCACAATGATCCAGGCGGCCGGTTCGTCCGCCGTCTGAAGCATGTAGCTCGCACGCAAGCTGGTATTGGACTCCTTGGTCACAATCTGCGAATCTTGTCCACCGGGCTAAGGCGAAGAGAATTAGCATATAGACGCACAACACGTTGCAATGTAGCTCACCAAAACAATGCCCTTGCCCCATCGGCCGGCCCACTGACCGCCGACAAACGTCACCCAGTCGCGATGGCCCCAGATGCTCGGGCCGACTGAGACCTTAGGGTTCATTTTGATACTCATGCGGAAGTCCAGCTCCAGAGTCGGCGCGGGGATCTGCAATGACCGAGCGATATCGCCCTCGGGGAAGGTATGGAGGAGGTTGTTGGCGGGGATGGAATCCTTCATGACACTGAGGTAGGTCGGGCATTCCAATAGATGCTGACGCTGTCGGCTGGTGTTCTTCGCGCGAACTTGTTGGCAATAGATACATTGGACGGACAGACACTGTTGTCCAGTGCGTGGTTAGCGGCGGCCCTGGCCTACTTGATATCGGAAACATGAGCTCACCTTGTCCTCCTCCTTCGCACGGAACTCCACGAAAGCAGCATGGACATCATCCAGCGGAGGTGCAGGTAGGTTCGAGGTCGAAGTTTTCGGTTTCGACTTCGGAGTCGGACGAGGCGCGGGTTGGGGAGCGGTAGCCGTCGGAGCACCGGGGGGCCCAGTGGCGGGCAAGGACGGACGGCCTTGCAAGTTCTGCAACGGCGTCTGCATAGGAGTGGCATGGGGGTTGACATTATTCGGCATCATGGGCCCGTTGGGAGTCGGCAGAGCCCCAGGACCGGGACCAGCGCCTGGCGCGGTGGCGGTAGGGCCATTGGGAGTGGGAGGGTATCCATTTGGCGCAGTGATGCCGTTGGGACCGGACGGGGCGGACTGGGACTGGGCCTGGCCGTGGCCGCGCAGACCGGGACACTCGAGAAGATGCTGCTTCTGACGCGAGGTATTTTTTGCGCGAATCTGCTGACAGTAGATACACTGGACGGAAAGACACTGAAAACGCGAAAGCTTGTCAGCGGGATGGATTGTTTTGTTGACCAGGACGAGGAGGGGAGGCAGAGGTATGTGAAATATTACGGGAAATACGGTCAGTCACGCACCTTATCGTCTTCCTTGGCGCGGAACTCGACGAACGCCGCGTGAACTTCCTGGTCGACGGTACGACCCATGTTCACGACGAAAGGAGTGAAGAAATCGATGGTGAAAGGAGGACGACGAGAAGAAGAGAGGAGGAGACCGACAGTCGATGAAGAAATGAGATGGCTCCGGGCGCGAGAGCCTTCAGGAGAGGATGGGGGGGAAGTAACGAGAAAAGGGAGTCGAGGAAAGAAAGAGGTGAAAAGGGAAGAAAAGGGTGGAAAGAGTGGAAAGGGAGAAAAACGGAGACGAGACGAAACGAGACAAGACGGAACAAGACCGTAAAGATGTTCCGTACCCGGTATTACAAATCATCGCTCTCCAATCACATCACAGAAGGCGGTGGTGGAGGTACCGATACCGGCTGACGAGTACCCGTCCATACAGTACCCGCCGAGAGGTACCGCCCACAAAGGTACCTCAGGTACACCGATCCCGCATTCTCCCACCGCGTCTCGTTTCACTTTTTTTCCAATACCTCATTTACTTCTATGATAATCTTCCTACGAGTCTGTTTCTTCATGTTTGAATCTATACATATTGAGAACATTAGAATTTACTTAGAATATCCCCAATAGCAGAGTCAATGGACTCTCGCGTGAATGCCCCTCAGACCACATTAGAGTGGGCACCGCCACCACCTATTCGCGTCCTGCTTGCTTCCTACACGAGTCAGGGGACTGGAACAAAACACTATCTGATCTCGCTGGGAGTTGAATAGAACAGGAGCTATCTGTTTATACTGACGCTCATATCAATCGAACCGGGTCCATCTATTTACTCAGTAGGTTTAAATGCGTATTACTGCCAGTGGTACCAGTATGGATACGTGGTATGGCCCTAACCCTCGACCCGGTGTTTTTACACCTAAAATGACCGTGACTGGCTTTACATCACATCATCCATGAACCGTCTATCTGAGATCCAAGCGAATGCAAAGTCAATGCTGCCTTGAGATTGGATGACCAGCCGATCATAGTTGTGAAGCGGTCTTCATGTGAAGCTACCTACGCGTCCAGAGTCCCCGTTAACAATGTGATCGATGAAAGGGTTTCGATATCGAGATACAATTCGCGGCTAGATGGAGGTGACGTATGACCAAGCTAAACAAGACGCTGTACTCATTACAGTTGGTAGATCACTTGGGGATAATGACTCCGGAGTCCAAATCGCCACGTGAAATCCTAGTCTGCTGCAGCGGCCAATCACTTCCCATGCTTACGGCAAAGAACAGTACCTAGTATGTATTGAGAGCTATCGGTATATCGTAAAGTATTGCAGTAGAAGTCAACAACTGAGGTAGACTCGGACAGGAAACGAACGCAGCGAAACCCGAGATAAATCGAATGAAATAAGACGAAATGAAACCACCACCGTCCACACCCTATGCGCGGCTTCACACCTCCGCCAAGCGCACAAAGATCTCCCCATATTCATACCAAACGCCATCCTCATTGCTTAGGTCCTCATACGCGTCTTGCCGCACCGTAAGAAATCCCTTCGTCGCCAGCGCCAATATATGCATCAGGCCATGGGTAGCCACCGCACGGGACGTATCCTTCGGCGGCAGAAGATCCCAGAAAGAGGTCTCCTTGGACCGAGCAAGCGCGTGAATGGGAGTAACCCCAGTGAAGGGATCATTGGTGTCTTCGGCGATGTTATCTTCAGCGGCCGGAAGCTTGTCAACCAAGAACCGCAAGAAATTCTGGCTGTCCTGGTCTAGAGTCGCGTTTTCGAGCTTCTTCGCCAGAGCAGCCGACCCCTTCCACCCAGCTGCGCCTCCCTCTGGGGCTGTAGCTCTCTCGCCGCCATAGTCGTCCGCATACAGTCCCGTCTGAAGATACTGGCTCAGATCGAGATCGCCCAGCACGTCGATATCATCGCCTTGGGCGCCTGGAATGGCGAGACTATCCAGGCCCTCGACGTCGAAGGGGAACCCGCGGCCGGCCAGTGGACTCGCGCTGGTGAGGCGGCTCCGTGGGCGCCCTAAGCCCGCCGAGTCCGGCATGCCCCACGAGGAGCTGCCGACTCCACGGAAAAGATTCGCGGCGGAAGATCCGTGGCGGGAGCTCTGCACGGAGGCAGTGATGTTCCAGGGCATCTGGGACGAGTCGTCCCGCAGGGCGGACGATGCATGGCGGCCGAACTCGACCTCCTACGGCCCGGATATTAGCACCTCTCGAAGAAGTCGACGAGAGCGGCGGCGGACAGGAAAGGAGCGAATGCCTACCTCATTCCAGACATCATTGTTCTGCAGACCGTCCCCACGACCAATCTGCTCCTCAACCTCCTCTCGCGCACGCACGCGCCGTCCCTCGGAACCAGATTCAGTGTCGCTGTCGCCCTCCGCATCACGACCTCGCTTGCGTCCGTTCTGCCTGCTCTTACCCTCCGGACTGACCAGGTCAATCAACTCCTGTCCGGCGAACCCAACAAGAGGATGCGCCACCCGCGAAGCGCCAACACCCACGCCCACCCCGCCAATGCCCCGTCCAAACACCCAGAAGGCCGCGTTCTTCTTCGCCTGTGTCTGTCGTCGGTTCTGCTTCTTCTGTCGAGACGCGGTGGCCATGTTCTGCACGTACTCGCTGTTCATCTGTGCAAGTTCTGAGTTCCGCAGCGCAGTTTGCTCGTCGAACACCACGACAGGTTTCTGCTTCCTGCGCCTTTGCGGGACGGTTGCTCTGCGCTCGGCTCCATTCGTGGCTGGGGACTTGTCTGAGGCGTCTTTGCTCGCGGGTCGAGAGTGAGGCGTGGGTGTGTTTTCTCGGGACCCAGGAGGCATGTCGTCAATGGGCATTTCCTGCCGTCCGCACTGAGCAACTCATCTCTGCGGGCATAACCGGCTGGAAGCAAATGAAGACGTACCTGATACTCCAGCGTGAGTTCATCACCCTCCCGCGCAGCAAGTGGTGTCTCAAAGCACGGCAGAAACTTCCTCCGCTGGCCACTAAGCTCGATGATATTCCCGTCCTCGTCGAACTCGAAATCCGGCTGCAACAGCACGCCCTCCTCTTCTTCCTCACGCAGCGCAGAAGTCGCAAGACGGTTGAGGTCAAAGTGCACCGAGCTGGGTTCGGAACCACCGACGATGACGATGTCCTCTTCTCCAGACCCGAAGCTGAGCTGGAGACTTGGGTTCTGCGAGAGGACCGATTGACTCAGGTCTGGGGTTACGCGCCACGCAAATTCAGTAGAAGTGGGTTCTGCGAAGAGAGTGAGTTTGGCGAGATCGATGTCCAGGCCCGGGAGGTCGTTTTCGGGGGTGAAGGACGGATCGTAGGGGAGGATGAGCTGGTCCGGGCTGTGGTTCATGTTAGATCAGAACGCAGAGTGACAGGACGAGGGAGAGTGAGAGGGGAGGCCACGGACCGGATCTTCCCTGCCATCGGGTCGAGCGCGCCCCCGGGCAGGATGCGCAGCATCGTCTTCATGCGGTCGTGCATGGATTGCACGTCGGTGAGCGTGTATCCGCATTGCTGGCTGTAGACGCGCGAGACGCCGTAGCTGCGAAGGGGGAGAGTAAGAGGGGAGTTGTTCATTGGGTAGATAATAAGTCGGGGCTCACGTACAGGAGGTTTCCCTGGAGGCGGAGGGCCATGGGAGCCTGCGGATCCATGATCACATTGCAAGCTTTGGGGACGTCCACGTCCAGTATGGTCTTTTTGTTGAGACGGCGCGTGATGGACCTTGATCCGAGGGTTGCGACGAGCCTGTTCGCTGTCGTTAGCCTAGTTTTGACGGAGAGGGGATGAGGAAGACATACCATATCGTCGCGACCCCGTGCTCGGGGGACGTGAGGACTGGGTGCGAGCTTTAGCGGAGCTCACGCCGGACGACGTATTATCGGACGCGTGGGACTGGCTGGGAGACTTACTGTCGTGGCTGTAGAACATCGTTGTCGCGTTGTTGCGCCAGGTCAGGGCATATCGAGATGTTGTAGTGGGTTTTTCTTGTATCACGGCCGGTGTCTAGCGAACAAACGTGCAGGGATGCTGCTATGGGATATCCAGTTCACGGAGAGACTAGGAAGAGGATCGGACGTGAAGGGTCGAGGTATGGGCGCAATGGGGTAGTCTCGGAAGCCTCTGGAAGCTTGGTGGGAAGTGTTGATGAGCAAGCGTCCCCGATTCAAGTTGGATAAGGCAGGGAGGAGAACTGAAGTTGGGAAAGTCAACGTTGTATGCGTTTGGTGCAGAGAATCTCCAAGTGGAAGACAAGTTGAGAGGCAAACCGCAGCCCTCGTCATCCTCCATACTTGCATGTCTACAAAGCCCTAAAATGGAAGAAACAAACCATCCATCAATTTAACGAGGGCGCATCTATATACTATACATCCCCTGTTCCGCTACGAAACTAGAACAAAAGGCTCAAGAACGTATCAGAAAAATGAAGGGAAGAACCGAACTTTTCACCTCCTCGACCATCGTCACCAGCGCCAACAATGCCTTCGGGATAGAGATCTTTCACTAAATTCAGGGTACAGACCGGATACGGGACAAGCGCAACGGAAAACGACTAGGGTTCTATTCGAAGAAGGAAAACCAGCAAAGAAAGAGATAAAGAAAAACAATAATCAAGTTTACTATGGGAGGCACAGCTGGAGACACAACTCGTAGGGACATCTCCAACCCATAGCAACCAAGAGCACGCGGGGTATGAGACAGGACAGGACACGACAACTGATGTTTCCTGATTCAAAAACAAAGATAGTCCGTGTTCGACGGACTCGGCTTTCCTATACCTACCGACCCTTCCACTATATCCAAGTTATATCAACAGTCATCAAACGTAGATCTATTCAAGGGGGATACCCTCATACTCGCCGTAGCCGAGGGCAAGGTTCATGTTTTCTAGGGGATGTAAGTGTTTGGATCAACGGGAAATCGAGGATTAGAAACTTACGGAGACACTGGGTGGCGGCACCCTTGAGCAGGTTGTCAATGGTGGCACACACAACAACCCGCTTGCCGCTGGAGTGGACGGCAAAGCCGCCGACCTCCACGCCGTGACGGCCGGCGATGGCCTTGACAGAGGGGGCCTCTCCCACAATCTTCACAAGTCTCTCGCCGGCGTAGCGGTCCTGGTAGATGTTGCGAATATCACGAGAGGACAGTTCCTCCTTGAGGGGAATGCTGATGCTTTGCTAGAGGGGGGTTAGAGTATGTCAGAAGGCAGTATGAAGGGGAGCACATACATGGATGCCCTGGAACCAGACAGCCACATGAGGAATGAAGGCGATGCTGGTGCCAAGCTGGGAGCTGATCTCCTTCTCGTGAATGTGATCAGTCAAGCTGTAGGGAATGATGTTGTTGGTCAGGTTCTCCACGTCGTTCTTGGGGCTGGGCTTGGTGCCGGCACCAGAGTATCCGGAGACACCAAAGACAGTAGGCTGACCACCGAGATAAGGGACAAGAGGGGCAATGCCGATCTGGGCCGCGGTGGCGTAGCAACCAGGGTTGGCGATGCGGGTGGCCTGAGCGATCTTGGAGCGGTTCACAAGCTCAGGGAGACCATAGGTCCACTTGGGGTCGAAACGGTAGTCGGCGCTCAGGTCGACAATCACGTTGCCCTTGTCAGCGCCCTGGTCGACAGCATCCACAAAAGGCTTGCAGACACCGTTGGGCAGGGCCATGACCCAGCAATCCACATCACCGTTCTCAGACATGCGCTTAACGTCCTCCGGGCTGAGGTTCTCGTAGATGATCTCACGCTTGTCGTAACCCTGGAGCTTCTTACCAGCCAGCTCGCGAGATGAGACGTGACGCAGGTCCATGTGAGGGTGAGCGTTGAGCAGGTTGATCAAGGCCTGGCCGGTATAACCACGAGCACCAATGAGCGCAACCTTGGACGGGCGGTTGTTGGACATGTTCTTCTCTCCCAGAGGAGGGTTGGGGTTGGTGGTGGCATAGGTGCGGACGGTGGTCACAGGGACCGTGGGACGGACCGCGCGAGCAGACCGGAGGGCGTTGGTGGTGGTCGAGAAAGTGCGCTTCTGCTCAGTGGAAGCACCACTGGCACCAAAGCCCTTGCCGATGTTGGCGGCGGCCTGGGCGGCGCGGTGCAGGCGGGACTCCAGGTTGATGTCACCAAACATCTCCCGGCCGTGCTTGTTGAATTCCTGAACCAACTGCTTGACTTCCTCGCCATTCTCAATGCCGTACCAGAAGAGAACCTCTCCCTCGCGGCTGAGACTGCCATCAGCCTTGTCGAAGAACCAAGTCAGGTTCTCGTCATCCTCCTTGACAGTCCACACGAGTTTGGGGAAATCCTTCTTGATCGACGCGAACACATTGTCGGCAACATTGGAGAGCCATCCGGACTTGGTGATGGTGAAAGTAGCAAGGTGAGCCAAGGGGGCAGAGGCATCCTTCTGCGGGGGGAGCACCACGGCCAGAGCCTCCATAGGCTCATCGTAGTAGACCTTAAAGTCTCGCTCCTTCAACCCCTCCACATAGCGGTCGACAGTGGCGCGGGCGTCCAGACCCTCGCGGTCACGGACAAGCACTTCCTTCAGCTTGTCCAGATCCTCGAACTCGGAGAGAGAGGTCTTGGTGTGGACCTTGTTGCCACGGCGGATGAGGGTACCCGCACCGGAGTCCGTGAACAGTTCCTTCTGCAGATCGGCAGGGTGAATGATGGCCACGCTGGAGGTGCGAGGGAGATCGCTGAGAAGCTCCTTCATCTCCTTGATCTTCAGACGGGTTCCGTGACGCACCCACCACTGGGTCATCAGGTGATCATACTCCTCGTCGAGGTTGATAGCGGAGATCTTCTCACCGGTGTCTCCGTTGAACAGACCGCCCTTTTCGGCAAGGTAGACGATCTTGAGGGGCTGGAGAGCGCGGGCCAATTCACCGGCTGCTACATCGGCGTTCACGTTGAGAACCTGGCCATCGGGGGTCTCGGCCATGGAGGTCAGGATGGGCAGACAGCCAGCCTGGATGGCGGACTCGATGGGCTTCTTGTTGACACCATTGATCTTGCCCACCAGGTTGTACCTCTCCTTGTCCAGGTAGTCGGCGGAGAAAACACCGGCGGTCAGAGGGCGGGCACGCACTCCCATGCGCTCCAGCTCCTCGATCAACTTGAGGTTCTCCTCCAGAAACAACTTCCGGGCCAGCGCCAGGGTCTTACCGTCAGTGACACGGATTCCATCCTCAAATTGGGGCTCCACACCGGCAGCCTCCAGCATGCGGTTCAACTGAGGACCAGCACCGTGGACGACAATGGGATAGAGGCCGACATGGTTCAGGAAGGCGAGGGCGGACGAGAGGGTCTGCAGGTGTTCGGTGATAATCGCTCCACCGACCTTGATGACGGCGAATTGCTGGGAGGAAACGGAGGTGAAGTGAGACAGATACTGCTGAACCTCCCGCTTAGAGCCGATGTTGCTCAACAGCTGGACGACGGTCGAACGGGTGGAGGAGAAGTTGGGATCGGCGGCTCGCGAATAGGAACGTCCCTGGAGCAAAGGAACGGCGGAGGCCTTGAGGGAGCGACGAGCGAGAGGGGAGGCCAATCTCGCCGAGGTGATGGCGTGCGGTGCGGAGAGGAGGGGTCTGGCGGTCGAAGCTCTCCGCACGGCGGTGCGAAGGGAGAACATCTTGTCGACCAGCATGCGGCAGCTGGCAAACGGAGGAGGAGAAAGGAGGGCAGCCAGAAGAGCGGAGAGGGTGGAGGAATGGGAAATGGGAGGGAAGCGAAGAGCGGTTGCGGAGAGGAAGAGAGAGAGGGAGAGAGGATAGGCGGTCTCGGCCGCGGTGAGGGCTTAAAAATTGCAGAACACGAAAAATCGGCCGGAAAGGAAAGAGCGCATGTGGGTCCGGGAATCGATATTCTTCTTTATTCTGGTTTTGAATATGAGGTACATTCCGGAGTATTACTGTCGTTCTTGCGATTCTATGATTTGAACGGAATTGAATTCATTCGTTCATTATTCTCTCATATATCAGCCCCTATACTTGTTGTGTAACTTCGACGCCCGGATAAGAAAAAACGAACATATAGTCTTGGCATTCGGACCATGTTCGGTGACTCAACCCAACCGCCATAACTACTCCGTACTGCTCCCTCCCACTCACGTAATAGATTCATGAAATAACAGTCGATCGTCTCCTCGTCTATACGTCCTTGTGGGTTATCAGATCTCGCTTCGGTCCTCACCCACGAATGACTGGGCGTGGTGGTCCCTGTCGACCCCATTAGATGGAGCCCACAGTGCCTTCTCGTTATCTGATCCTGACAGCCCGGCTAATGAGATCCATCCTCCGACTCTGATCCACACTCATCATTCCCTTATGGGTTTCAACCTATGTACGGAGTAACTAAGTCCTACAGAGTAATTGGCTTGCTACGTACTCCGGAGGACTGAAGTGTCGGTTAGTACGTCAAGTCCGACGTCTATTAACCGAGTATAATCGAGACGTACTTGTGCACAGTGTAGAGTTGTTTGGTTTTTCAAAACCGGCCTTTCTTGCGTCAATACTTATGCATGGATACTGCCATCAGTCTTCAGTTACTGAAGCCTTTTACGCCAATCAGCCCACTCCCGATCCATTGCATGCAATGGTACGTACCATCAAATCACATTGAAACAAGCAAGGGCATACTCAAACACGAAGCACCAGAGTATCATTTACATCTTCACCATCAATGGATCATGCGACATGGCCTCGTCCGGTGAAACAACAAGTCAAAACGGCATACAGAGACAAGGCTTTATTCGTGAGAACCAAGTGGAGGGGTGGACGCCAGAGAACAAGAAACGCAGGAAGGTATTAGAGGCTGAAAACATAACGCGGTCCCATCTCAACAGAGAAACCCAACAACATCCCATTCCCAAGACAAACATCGCTGCATTCGTAGGGTTCATCGCTTAACGCGTAGTGGTGACAACTAGCCGGGTTAGTTTCGTTCTCGTCTCATCCGTCTCGCAGGGAACAGAGGGAACGTACCAGCAGGAACGATAATCACAACAAGGAGCAGGATAATACAGATGATCAGGCACACGCGCATCTTCATATCCTTCCACCACATCTGCTTGCGCACCCGGTTGGCGCCCCGACGGAACCCCTGGGCCGACACCGCCAGGTTATCGGTTTTATCCTGCAGGGAGTCTAGACGTTCACCGCGCTCCGACACCTTGAAGATATTCGACCGCATCGTATCGACGGTCTCCTGGATTTTCTGTACGAAATCGACATATTAGCCAGGTTCCCCGAAAGGCTGCTCCACCATGGCCACACAGTTGTAACACCGGTGGTGGTCAGGGGCGACGCAGATGCACCCCACCCGCAAGATACTGGGACAGGAGAGAGAATCAAGCGTTGGGTGAAATCCACCAACTTAGACTTCTCCCCGCCCAGTATGCTCTGCAGATCATGCGCGAGAGCAACAGAAAGTCCACTTACTTTGTCGATTTCGCGCGTCCGGGGGTCGCCATTCTGCTGCGCGGTGCTGGCGCCAGCACCGTTGGAACCCGAGGGGATATAAGGGTCGTAGGGCTGCTCCGACATGTTGGATGTAGTATGCGATAGAAGTCGTGATAGTCAAGGATCGAATCGTAGGACCTGGTGGGTCACCAGCCTGTCTAGCTAGGAAGTTGCGGATTGCTGGGTGACACTCGCAGGGGGGATCGAAAGGGGCGGAGGGCGACCGAAAGTAGCAGGGGAGAGATAACGGGTGATCGTAGAAGGAATCTACCACGACAGATGGACGGAGGAGGATGATGGAGTTGGAGAGAGAGAAGCGATGGAGGAGAGAAGCTGACAAGGTGTGATGTTTCCCGCCGCTGGAATTAACTGGGCGTTTCGGTTCGGTCGGGGAAGGAGCACGTGACTACTTAGCCACCATATTGTCCATCAATAGGCAGCAAGCACCTAATTGAAGCAATTTCTCGGAACAGATTATTGCCTCCTTTATTTCCTTTGAGTGGAATTGAAGGACCCTATACGGACTGGAGCACTGACGATTCTAGCGACACTATTGAACTATTGATGCCACTGTGTTCGAATCGAGGTCTATTGCTTCAACTATAATAAGGCAACGAAGCAGCTCATAGAGGCACCATCCTACTACCCATACGGATGATTGCCCAGACAACCGCCACTTCTCTTTCAGAGGCGGTGCAAACCACAGCGCATCCTTCACGTGGCGATTCTGCTGTCGAAAGTCTGGAAGCTGATCAGCCGATAGGCCAGGGTGGATGCCGTCCCAGCAGCGTGTTTCCCCTTTGGGTCTAGCGGCCCAGCCATTTCTATGTGTGGTTTAGCGCTACTTTTATTCTTTAATTAGAAGTGCGAATGCGACTGCTGCTACGGACGGGGATGTGCTCTGATGAAGTCGAAGTATCAGAGGAATACGCACTCCGTCCTGGTGAAGAGATGATCAGATAAAAGCCAGGAGTAATCCGCGGTCCTGTATTAGCAGACTCTGGAAAATGCGGTGTCCGGGACAAATTTCAACACCAAGCACCATTGTCTAGAGCCAACTTCCAATAATTGTCCTTCTAGGCATTTTAGTGCCATGTAGGCACTCAGGTACGTCTTATCCGTTGTCATCTGGGGATGCCAAAGACACAGACGGGACATTTGTTTGAATGTGTCCATGCATCTGGCCGTGATGGGAGATGGTGTTCTTGTAAAGGCCTTGGATAGTTGAAGAGACTCCGGCTTGCCAGACTTGACCTTCAACTCAAAAACTCAATACGGCCCGGGAAGTTTCCGTTATATTGAGACCGTCAAGATACTATCGGCCTTACCTACCTAACCCTGACCACAGTCGTCATCACTTAGATAGTCATGTAGCTCGGTGCTTCGAGTAGTGAAGGAGGTATGTGATGGGACTTACAGGGAATATCTAGCATCTCAGGTAGGTATGTAGGTACTATCTCATCTAGATAGTTCGTATATCCAATTTCACCAGCCGATTCACAAGGAAAGGCCAAAGAGGAATTAGATATCAGCGCTCAACACAATCTGGTGTTAGCCATTGATGGCATTCTTCCCAAGACCGGACAATGAGAGTATAGCAATTAACTTCGAAATGCACGAACTCATTCAGCTTTACCATGCATACCTAGTACTTAAGGGAAAGTGCATGCCACAAACTCCTCATTATTTATCGCGAGAGAGGAACAAGCCAGAATGGTCGCAGTGTTCTGGATTTCTTTAAAAAGAAGACCCCAGCTCGGGACCTCAAAAGCCAATGGACACAAGAAAGACGAAACCTCCTCTCTGAGGGCTGATGATTCTATGACCAGGGACGCGGCTTCAGAGATAGACGGCCAGCGGCCCTCTGGGAGCTCAACTGGATAGTTTACTAGTACCGCCGCTGCAACAGTTGGTGGTAAAGGCCCCCGAAAGTGGAGCTCATCTCGGATGAGGAGAGCAGCCGTACGGCCCAAAAAGTTCGTTATTCCGCCCTCAGATAAAGATGCCTAGTAAGGACTAGACCAAAGAAGGACATACATGAGGCCGATTAGCACAACGTCCATTGCTTTGGATACCCTGATATCGATACCAAATTCCCCGCCTCAACGCTGGGTGAACACAAGTAGTCCTTGACAGCGCTATTTCCTGGAACAAAAACATCTAGTGTCGGCTGTTGGGTAAAAACATGACTCCCACCATCGCGGTTTTGGAATTCTTGTACAGATATTCCAACTTTTGCCGAGGGCTTGCGTCCATCATATTGTGCTGTTTCTTGGGAAAGGGATGGCGAAGATAGCGATATTAGTGATATATGTGAACATTGCACTCAGGAAACTCCTTTCCTCAATCTCTAGTGTCAATATTACGTTCTTCTCGACCGAGAATGGAATAATGTAACCACGTTATTTCTGCCCAACAGGATGATATCTGCGAATCAAAAGAGGGCATTCCACAAACATGTAGATCTCATCAGTCTGCAAAACAATATGAGCAGGAAAGCCCCAGATGAAGTTTGCCGGACGCCGAAACCACAGTGGGACCGATTCCCAAAGCGGATGCCATATTGAAGCTGCCTGGCGCTACCGACACTTTCGTTCATCCAACCGATCCTTCCAAGAGTCCATCGCGCATGGCCAAGGCCGCCCTCCCTTCACTGCCTCCCTTGGTATCTGGCTGAGACATGTTGGCGAGGAGATCGCCTCTGATGACGAGAAGACGGATAGGAGATCCTATCTTCATCGCTTGCACAGATTTACTACTGCAGCAAAAGCTGTTACGTTGACCCAGCTGGCCCTCTTCAGGTTTCTATCGCCGCCGCTCTTCTCCGTCTCCGGCGCTTCCGCTTCCAGATCCCGGCCAAGACCCATTCTGTGTCTTGGCAAGTGCTGTGTTTGATTCCTTGAAGCCCAAGACTGCCGAAGAGATTGGATAATGGCCGATGTGTAGGACCAGGTCCATGCCGGCGAACTTGGCGGCTTCCACCAAGGGCTTATGCGCCCTTGGGCTTCAGCGCAGCTTCGTTGTCGAGGAGTACCCGGGGTATTCTTCTTACGGGTCACTTATAATAATAAGGCAATGCCTACCTGTTTCTTGGGCATTTGCTGTTGTAGCTGTTTTGACGATTCTGGTCATGAAGGTTTAGGAGACTGCGGCTCCCTCCATCTCGTTTGGTTTCGACCGGCTTAGGCCTTACACTCTTTTATTTATTTCATTTTGACTTGCCCATTGCTTCGATTATTATTACTGTTTCATTTTGGAAGGGTACACTTGCAAGCACGCTCGGGGCGACACTCGTTCGTTTCAATTGCCCATCGAGGCGTCCTTGACCTGACAGTCCATCCGCCGGTCCTAAGCAAATAATGCATTTCCGACCCCAATATTGAATATAATTACCGTCTGTCACTAATTTCTATACACCATGAAGCCCAAATCCTCCATACCCAACTCCCCGGTGAGCTTCTGGAGCTCTCTCGTATGCATGACGACCCTAAGCTTTCAGCTTGTACATGCCTCCATATCCCTAGACCTAGAAAGCAAAGGTACGCCTGCTCGATAAGTGAAGCACAATCAATAATAGCTCACTCTCGCAGAATCCCTCAAGAAAGCGGCCGAAACCGCCGCCGCCGGGATGCTCCAGTACTACACGGGTTACCGACCCGGCGACGTCCCAGGCAATCTCCCCGACCCATATTACTGGTGGGAAGCTGGGGCCATGTTTGGCGCGCTGGTGGAATACTGGTACTATACAGGAGATTCGCAGTGGAACGACATCACCACCCAAGCCCTCCTCCACCAGGTCGGACCGGCAAACAACTACATGCCGCCGAATCAAACCACAACGCTGGGAAATGATGTACGTGCTTCTTCCTCTTGCTTTCCTACGCATCCGCATCTGACAGGAACAGGACCAAGCATTCTGGGGTCTTTCGGCTATGTCTGCCGCTGAAGTCAAGTATCCCAATCCGCCGGAGGACGGGCCGCAGTGGCTAGCTCTGGCGCAGGCTGTGTACAACTCCCAGGTGCCGCGGTGGGACAACGCGACGTGCGGCGGCGGCCTACGGTGGCAAGTGTTTTCGTTCAACGACGGATACACGTATAAGAACACGGTATCAAATGGATGCTTCTTCAACCTCGCGTCTCGACTCGCGGTGTATACGGGAAATGCGTCCTATGCCGCGCGGGCTGAGACAACCTGGGACTGGACGGAAGGCATGGGGTTGTTCAACAAGAAGTATCATTTCTTCGATGGAACAGATGTCCGGAACAACTGCTCCTCAATCAATCACATCCAGTGGACATATAATGCTGGGTTATATTTGCTGGGAGCAGCGCATATGTACCATTTTGTATGGCCCCAACGGTTATGGATTCTACATGACGGATACTGATCCTGCGCAGACAAACCAATCAGAACGCTGGCGCAGCCGGCTAGAAGGCATCATCGAAGGGCTGGAGGTATTTTTCCGAGACGACGTGATGAGCGAGGCGGCCTGCGAGCCGCACGACACCTGTAACATCGACCAGCGCTCCTTCAAGGCGTACCTGTCCCGCTGGATGGCGCACACCGTCCAGATTGCGCCGTTTACGTACGACTTGCTAATGCCGAAGCTGCGCGCCTCGGCGAAGGCGGCCGCCCTGCAGTGCAACGGACCCAACAATGCATGCGGGCTGCGGTGGCGGCGCGGCGCAGAATATGACGGCAGCACGGGCGTCGGCGAGCAGATGGCCGCGCTGGAGGTCTTCCAGGGGCAGCTTGTGGATTATGTCGAGAAGCGGGTGACTGCGTCAACTGGAGGTATTAGCAAGGGGGATCCGAATGCTGGAGGGGATACCTCAGACGAGGATGCTGTGGGTATTACACCAGGGCATATTGGAGTTGGAGATCGGGTGGGAGCAGGGATTTTGACGGCGATTGTGGTGATACTGGCTGCAGGTGGTGTGTATTTCATGGTGGTTTGATGTATGGGCTGAGTATGAACAGGGGAATGAACCTGTCTGACTTGTATACATGTATATATAGGCGTTGGCGAGGTCAATACTTTCACCCTATTCTTGGGAGCCTCATTCGGCCTTAACTGAAGGACAGGAATATATAAAGAGTCCAAACGGTGATTGCAGCCGACTTGCTGATACCAATCTATCTTCTTTTGGAAGAGGGGATTCTAGGAATATTCCGTTATCGAACCCGCTAGATTACGCAGATGCGTGCCATGCTTCTCATAATGACATGGATCCACGCTTGGCTTAGGGCTCCGCAACTCGGGGACTCCATCCGCGTCATGTAGTGGTGCAGACATCAACACCCTCGGTGCTTCCCTGAAAGAGCGAGTGATCGCGAACAGCCCATCCAATGATGTTCACGTCCACCGAAGTGTACGGGAAGCCATCGAACCCAGCCAACACGACAACCCATTTGTTGAAAGAGCGACGCACCGCCGTCTCGATATCCTGGCGCCGGGTCTCCGTGACTGTCTGATACTGTCGAAGTACTCCAGAGAATGCAACTACACTAAACGCAGAAATATATAATATTGAAACATATAGTACAAGGTCATGGACTCATGCTCCGCAGGCAACTTCACCTTTAACTCCGTTTCTACCCCATTCCATGCAAATCAAGCATCCCTCAAGACAGGGTATAGCACAATGGTTTGAACATAAGCGGATGACGCTCGCCGTTACGTTCAAGCCCACGGCACCTACTCAGCACTCCCACCAGGTACAACTATTTCCCACCCAGAAGCTCCTTTCGCATCTCTTCTCGTTGCGCCCGCGCCTCATCCTTTGCCTGATTGCGCAGCGCCTCCGCCTCGGAGCGTTTCTGTTCCTGTTGTTCCTGCGCGGCGTACCAAACTAGCGACACATGTTAGACCACTCCCGTCTGGGGTCAACCTCACAGGACGGCGTAACGCACTCGACTTATCAGACTTGGACCATTGCTTCAGACGATTGACGTAGTCGTCAAACTCCTGGGCGCGACGATCGCCTTCTTCCAGACTGCGCCGCTGGAGCTCGGGGTTGTAGCGTTTGAAAAGTTCCTCATCGGTGGGCCGGATGGATTGCACAAAGGCTGGGCCGCCGACGCAGATGACGATGCCGCTGGGAGGGAGGAAGAAGTTAGGAGCGCGTCGTGTGCATGCAGGTGGGATGGACCTTACGCTCCCAGCATTTTGAGCCAGGTTCCTGCGCGAGACATGGTGGATTGGGTTTAGACGGAAGAGGGCGTGGGGGTCGAATGATGTCAGTGAGACCCACGATGGGGATTGGCAACACAAGACGAAGGACGAGGCGGGATGTATGCAGTGAAGATAATTGGACTCGGTATTATCGCATCGCATCATCAGTTTCGGCGGAGGATCGGTGTGGCTGAGCATTTGGGGCGGAGGCGGGAAGCACCAGCCACAGCCACACCGTTGGATTTTTAGTTTTATTTACGGTTTATTCACTGAGACACCGGTTTTCAATAGTTCCGGCTGTTAACGCCCCTTAGTGCTCTGCCTAGTTAAACTAGAGCAAACACTAAAAGTAAAACAGGTCCATCAGAGACTGCCACTGGATCTCGGGAATTTGGGGAACTTCTTCCTTGTCTTCCATGCTGTGGTGTCTTAGACATGCTTGGACATATTGTGCATAGGGCCCCGGGATAATTGCCTTCGGGAACATGGTTTGTATACCTTCGGACTCGTGCGAGGGGATCCATGGTAGGGATTCCGTTCGAGAAGTTGATGGATGATCGTCATATTTGAGACCAGCGACAGCGTGATCATACTCTGTACGAATACGAAATAAGTAGGAGTACACATAACCCACTTGTCGTGGGCAGATAAGCCAGCGACGGAATGTGGATAGGTCCTTCTCCTACCGTCTCAATCTACGCGCACTCCGGTCTAACTTCAACCCTAGTCCAGTCCAGTCGCGAGAACCGATTGACCTCGAGGCCAGTCGTGTCTTCAATGTGACACCACTGATGCGGCGCCTACAAGGGTCAGAGAGTGGGAGACGCGTGGATTTGTCTTTGCAGCGTTGTAATCCACACACGAAGTTTGCTGCATTGAGGGACTGCTGGATGATTCGTAGAAAATGCCCAATTGGCTGGTTTCAAAGACACAGCTGAATGCATGGCTGCAGGCCAATGAAGGTCTGCACTGCAGCCCACCCCCTGCGTCTCAAACGGAGATTACGCTGGCCGGGAGATACAGATTGACATGGTGCCTCACTTGGGTCGTGGAGGAAGCTGGGAGGTCCAACAAAGTTCCGGCGATGATGAATCAAATCCGTTCCTGCGGCGAGGGTGAGACCCGAGTGTATGTATCCTGTACATGTGGGCGATGGTGGGTCATTGTTATGAGGGTCTGAATCATAACAGATCCATTTCCGACGTCATATTTCGGGGCGCCCTTCGGTTGAAGCGAGACCCTGGAGCTATTGGATACTATTGATGCTATGTATCCGATGTCACCATAGATTTCCTGCTCTAGATCCAGGACAAGCCGTGAATGAATTGGGCTTTCGACGCCGCAGAGGGACCATGCTGATCTTCAGTTCCGCGTACACTATAAGCAGAGGAGATTAGATTTATGAAGAAGTAAGGTCCAGAGAAAACGATATTAAAAATTGCAGCGGGACGGTGAGTGGGTCAGACTCCATACTGACCATTGTCAGACGAATCGTCCACTGCAAAGAAAACAACGCGGAAGGAAGTGCTGGAGGAAGGACATTGATGCCAGGATTCGTGCAGGCGAACTCATTAATATAACAATAATAGAATACAAAAGTAGAACGAAGGAAACAAACGGACAGAAGAAGAAAAGAAGAAAGGTAATATGTTTACATAAGCAACCCCCTCTTTGTTTGGGCACGCCTATTGGACCATCCCGTCAGGTACCAGCGATGGAAGGGCCCTCCCAAATTCTACCTGACCAAACATAGCCGGTACTTCCATTGATTGATTGTCATTCTCATTTTATTAATACCACACTCGATCCTCTTCTGTCCTCTTTCTTTCTCTTTCGTCAACATCAGGGAGTCTTCTCCGTTCGGTCTTTATTTCCACCCCCTCCACCCCTCATCGAAGCTTCTCCTTCATTCCTTCGGAGTCGCTTCTTGTCCTCGTGCGCGCTTTTTGTTTAGGGGGTGAGTTGTCTTGTGGACCGCCTGGCGCATTGGCGGTCCGATCGCGCTTCGGACTGGCGCCTATCCAGTACCTGTCCGCTGACTTGAGTCTAGGTCCGACAAGGTTGCTCTGAAGTCGAGGGGCCAACATACTTAGGAGGGTCTCGATTGCAACTTTGAGTTGGCTGTCATTCTTGCGCGGTTCTAGTTCCCCAGGAAGCTCACCTTCTGGTATGCGCCCGCTCTGAGTGTCTCTCCAGCCTCGCGGAATTTCCCTGACGGATGAATGGTTATAAATAGGGACAAGGAGGTGTGATTTGGTTCCTCGCGAGATATTAATCTGGTCGTGTGAGCCGGATATCCCACTTTACTATTTGACGATTGTTCTCTACGACCCTGAATATGGCATACCCACAGCGCCCAGCGCAGCGACCCCCTCCCATGAGGAACTATGGACCTCGTGCGCCCCCCTCAGGGGGTCCACCACAGGATGGATACTACGATCAGGCGTATTATGACCAGGGCTACGACTACCAGTACGCGGACGCCGGTTATGACGCATCAGGATATGGCTACCCCGGGGATGCCGCCGTTCCTAGGTCGTATGGCCCACCACGCGGCGCCCCTCGACCCCCTCGTGGAGCCTACCCTCCGGCGGAACAGAACTCCGACCGTGGCTACGCATACAGTGGACGGCCGCCACCAAACGGCTACGATGGTCGCCGTGACCGCAGAGGACCTCCTCCGGGATCAGAGCGCATGAGACCAGGTGAGAGGATTTAATATCCTGAGTACCCTAGTCCAACGCCTAACGTGACCGATTCTCACAGTTCCCCGCGGCCCGCCGACCGAACCAGACAAAATGTCATGGGATAACCCGTTTCCCATGTTCCCTTCCAAACAACCAAGTGGCCGGTCCAGAGGAATCGAGGGCGGCATGGCGAGAATGGATCTGAACGGCCCTCCACGCCCGCATACATCGAACAGTAGGCGACCGGGACCGCCTACGGACAGCCGAGGCAGAGGATATGGCCCTCCACCCATGCGATCGGCGAGTGCTGGACGCCCAACGGCTGGCGCTGGGGGGTATGATCGTTCGTATACCGACCCCGGTGCTGCACCACCTCCGGTACCGCATATCAACCGCAGCGCCACGATGCCAGTGCATTCGGATGCGATGGACGGTCCTATGGGCAGCTCGAGGTACCCTGGACAGTCGACTTACCAATACCCCCACCACGAGGAACATAACGACACTGAAGATCTCTTGGACAGCTACTACAACTCCGCTCCCACGGATGAAGCTGACATGCCCAACTTTGATGCCATGCCTGATACGAAAGCCAACCCGATTGATGAAAGCTTGCCTGGACTAGAAACGCCGAAACCGAAGATGTCCATGGAGTCTGCTCCGTCTGGGAACCAGTACACAGCTTTCAGTCCACGGTCTGCAGACATCTCCCACTCCAAGTCGCAGCCCAATATGAAACCCGGTAGCGCACCAAATCAGTTCGAAGACGCGGGGTTTCAATTTGATCTCCCCGGCCATGGCGCTGCAGGAGGAGCGTATTACGGTATGGGACCTAATGGGCATGAAGATCAGATGCAGGCGCAGTATTCTCAGAGACAGGGAAGCCGGGGGGCTACCGTGGATGGATACGGGCCCCCTCGCCCGTATCGGGCGAACCAGCCGGAG
Organism: Aspergillus pseudoterreus; assembly: GCA_002927005.1. Taxonomy (NCBI): domain Eukaryota; kingdom Fungi; phylum Ascomycota; class Eurotiomycetes; order Eurotiales; family Aspergillaceae; genus Aspergillus; species Aspergillus pseudoterreus. Next base: position 1,499,766 of record PIJX01000017.1, on the reverse strand, counting down.
TATAACTCACAGACTCCAATGGTCAACGAGGCCGAAACAATGGATCCGCAGAACCCCGACGCGCTGCCGCATCACCCTGTTCCATTCCGCCCAGGCCATGATCAAGGTGCTAAGCCCGCTCCTGTCCGTCAATACACCAGCACTCCGGCTCCTCAGCCTGCAACTCCGCCGAGTGCTCCCGCCACCTCGACTCCTACGCCCGTAACTCATGAGGAGCTCCAACGGCTGCAACAGACAGTCAAGGGCAGGCCATCTGACCAGAAGACTCAGCTTCTGCTGGCTAAGAAACTTGTTGAGGCTTCTGTTGTCCTCGTTGAGAACACGCACATGGACACCAAGACCAAGACCAAGGCCCGGGAGAAATATGTTACGGATGCATACAAGATCGTCAAGAAGCTGGCCTCCAGTGGATATGCGGAGGCTCAGTTCTATCTGGCTGACTGTTACGGCCAGGGCCAGCTCGGGCTGCAGATCGACAACAAGGAGGCTTTCAATCTCTATCATTCTGCTGCTAAATCCGGCCACGCGCAATCGGCCTATCGTGTTGCAGTGTGCTGTGAGATCGGTGCGGAAGAGGGTGGTGGCACCAAGCGTGACCCCTTCAAAGCCGTGCAGTGGTACAAGCGCGCCGCGTCCCTGGGCGATCCTCCGGCTATGTACAAGATGGGAATGATCTTGCTGAAGGGGCTTTTGGGCCAGGAGAAGAACCCTCGCGAGGGCGTGTCGTGGCTGAAGCGCGCGGCTGAGCGAGCTGATGTGGAGAATCCCCATGCTCTGCATGAGTTGGCGCTGATGTACGCGAATGCGGGTCCCAACGATGTCATCATTCGGGACGAGGCTTATGCGTGCCAACTGTTCCATCAGGCCGCCGAGCTCGGATACAAGTTCTCCCAGTTCAGTCTCGGCGCGGCCTATGAGTATGGGTTGATGGGATGCCCGGTTGACCCCCGCCAAAGTATCATCTGGTACACCAATGCCGCAGCGCAGGGCGAGCATCAGAGTGAGCTGGCTCTGAGCGGTTGGTACCTGACGGGTTCGGACGGGATTTTGCAACAGAACGACACTGAGGCGTATCTGTGGGCCCGGAAGGCCGCCACATCGGGCCTCGCAAAGGCCGAGTACGCCATGGGCTATTTTACCGAGGTTGGCATTGGTATTGCTGCGAACCTGGATGATGCGAAGCGATGGTATTGGCGAGCAGCAGGTGAGTCCGCATATACTTGACTGTCTGTCGTTACTTAACTAATTGTATCGCCTTATAGCCCAGGGATTCCCGAAAGCGCGCGAGCGTCTCGAGGAGCTCAAGAAAGGCGGAGCTCGGATGCAGAAGACGCGATTGTCTCGATCTGCTGTCAACCAGCAAAAGCAGAATGAAGGCGACTGTCTTGTTATGTGATGTTACTTGTCGATTATGTCGTATGATGCGCATCATTCCATACTCCGGACGACCGAGAGGACGATTCACTGTTAGTGCATATACCCTGTTTAATGATAACCGTGCCTATGTACATTTTTCATGCGGCTTTGGATGGATTTGGTTGTATTTTGGACGGTTTGGGGTTTGGATATAGAGCGCCGGAGCTGTCCGGGTTTCGATTCATGTTGGATACTTGAATTGTAGTACTTACTAATGCAACTCTACTGTATGGTCTTAACACGTCTATCTTATAGTCTGTACATGGATTGGTAACGCCTATGGTAAGCAACAAGTAAGCACTGTAAAGTGCGGGCGGATTCCGCACGTCCGGTCGGATCGGCTGACATGCTGACAATTCACCAACCACAGCCAATGCTCTCCAATCTATGTACATATATAAGTTTCGTCAGGATTCTGCGGTATCTTCATTTGAGGATATAGACGCTGTCTATTTATTCACCCAGTGAAGCAAGTAGGACGACATCAGCCGTGGCATTCGGCTCTCCTCTTCCACCAGCAACCTATGTCTTCCGACCCTGTCGTCGACAACGCTCAGCACAACAACAAGAAACCATCTTCCATTGCCATCGCGCTTCTCGTCACACTCGTTGCAGTTGCAATCGCCCTGTTCGCAGGATACACCTCCCACGAAACCACCGACGGAACTACCGCCAATCTGTTTGGGTTCAGACGGCTCTTCGGATCCTCTCTCTCATCGTCTGCGCCGTCCATCGCACGACCAACGGGGTCTGCAGCAGTTACTTCAGCCGTGGGACACAAATTCTCGAAATCCGCTGCGAAGGGCGCACAGAATTCGAAGAGCCCCAGCGCTCTGCAGACGGATACTATGCGCACGCCTGTGTACTTCTTGAGCCATGGGGGTGTAAGTGTCTATGCTTTCCTGCAGATGATTGGACAGTGTGAATTGTTAATGGACGTAGCCCAACATCATGTACGACTCCGATCACCCGGCGTACCATAAGCTGGCGCAGATCGGCCGCGAGATCACGGGCAAGGTGAAGCCGCGCGCGGTCGTCGTGTTCTCGGCGCATTGGCAGGCCGGACGGGATACGATCCATGTCAACCATGCGGAGATGACGGATTTGATTTACGAGTGGGTGTTCTCCTTTTGCGACGTATGGTACGTACCGGGTGTGGAGGGGTGCTGATGGCAGCGCAGTTTCTACGGCTTCCCGAGCCACTACTACAAGGAAAAGTACCCCAATGTGGGGAGTCGCGAGATCGCGAACAAGGTGATTGACTTGCTGCGCCAGGCGGGGATCAACGCCGAGGGGGTCAAGAGGGGGCTGGACCATGGGGTGTGGGCGAGTTTCAAGTGCGGTATGTTCTTGCGGTCAGCTGCCGTGGGTAGAAGAAGATGAAGCTGATTAGTGCAGCATTCGAGCCCGACTCGAACCCGCTGAACGTGCCCATCGTGCAGGTTTCTCTCTTCGACAGCGAAGACCCCATCCAGCACTACCGGCTGGGCCAGGCAGTGTCGCAGCTGCGCGACGAGAACATCCTGATCATCGTGTCCGGCATGGCGGTGCACAATCTGCGCGACATGCGGTTCACGTGGGGCGACCCGACGCCGATGCCGTACACGGCCAGCTTCGACGAGGCGCTCAAGGAGGCGGTCACGACGGCGCCGGAGGACCGCGAGCAGGCGATGGCAGCGCTGCTGAAGCGGCCGGATGCGCGCCAGGCGCACCCGACGTTTGACCATCTGCTCCCGATCCATATCGGGGCGGGCGCGGCCGGCGTGGATGTCGGGCGACGCTTGTGGACGCTCAAGGAGGGGAGTTTGAGCTGGGCACAGTATCGGTTTGGAGAGGTGCCGAACGCCACGAGCGCGTTGTAGACCTACACCTGCAGTATATAGAGTGCGAACAGAGATTTGCGTTGAGTCTTGTAGATTTTCAATTCATCTATAGGTACAGTGGTAGACTGGAAGAAGCGCGAAATATACGAGTCGGATAAAAGCAATGCGTTATGAGGACTTGACCAGCTGGGTGATCTTTTCTTCGATCTGTGCGTCCGAGAGACCTGGATGGCGTTAGTCGGTGGGTTGGTTGGAAAGTGAAGATGTACGGTCACGCACCCATCAAAGCCTCTTGCTTCTCCTGTCCGAATCCTAACAACTTGTTAGCGTCGTTTGACAGTCGCTCGCAGTCTCGGAGAATGCGTACCGTATCTAGCATACACCCGGGGAACGGTGCCGACAGCCTCCCGCATCAGGATGGGGGTGTGCGGGTTGTGCTTCTTCATGGTCGGGTAGGCGCGCTGGAGGAACGACCTGGAGAGCGAAAATTAATATCGCCTGCGACAATCGTCTGGCGGAATGCGTCGGAGGAGCTCACCGCGTCGCAGCGCTGTCCTGGGACGTCTGGCAGAAAAGGAAGCGCAGCTCCTTCAGGCCCTTGGAGAAGACGTATTTGCCGGACATTGTGGATAGGGAGCAGCGGGGACCAGGTGGGAAAGACGGCGATACTCGGGAGAATGTTTTGCGGAGGGAATTGACCCCGGTAGGATCGAGTTCTGGGGGGTATCACGACGAGGGCCGGAGGGGAGTGGAAGTTGAGATGATGGACGGAGGTGGTTGCAAGACCAATCCAGTCAAGCGTGATGGTCACCCACACCGCTTACCTCAGCCGGAAACGAGCCGCAACTCCGCCGACGTCGGCTTCTCTCAGTCTCCTCGCATCATCATCATCTTCTTGTCTTCTTCCTACGTGCTGGGTGCAATTGTTGTTGGATCGTACCGACGTATATATTTCCGCCGTTGAGTCCGGGAACTGATTCCTCTTTTCTTGTTGTACCCTCTCCGCTCAACAACACCCTCCCCTTCCGTCCCCTTCCCAACAGATCAACATGTCGTCTCGTGTCGGTCTTCGCTTCTTCCAGAACGCCCGCGCGGCCTTCCGCAATGCGTCTGCTCCCTTCCGTCGGCCTGGTGCCCAGGGACGTCGCTTCCAGAGCACCGAGGCGCCCGCCGCCGAGCAGCAGAGCACGTTCCAGCGTCTATGGAACAGCCCGGTTGGCGTGAAGACGGTGCATTTCTGGTGCGTTTAGCTCTTGGTCCTGCAGGGACAAATTCCTACATATTTCGAACGTTAAGCTAATTGTGATGTGTTAGGGCCCCTGTGATGAAGGTATGAACCGATCCAGTGCTGCTACAATCGCCAACGATGGACCCCGGCGACCTCCGATACCACCGCTCCTGCTATACCCTCGGCCGATATAGCTGACAGTCTGTTTACAGTGGGGTCTGGTCATTGCTGGTATCTCTGATTTCTCGCGTCCTGCTGAGAAGCTCTCCCTGACCCAGAACTGCGCCCTGATGGCCACCGGCGCCATCTGGACTCGCTGGTGCATGATTATCACTCCCCGCAACTACTTGTACGTCCCGATCATGGCTTAACAGCTCAATGGCTATTGGCGAGGAGAGGGTTGTACTGACACGATGCAGGCTCGCCGCCGTGAACTTCTTCCTCGGATGTGTCGGTGTGGTCCAGGTCGGCCGTATCGTCAACTACCGCCGCTCCGTGGAGGGATCAACAAAGGAGGCGCTCAAGGACGTGGAGCACGAGGTGGTTGACTCGGCAAAGGCGACTGCTGCGAAGGTGGAGGCTGTGGTGGAAAAGAAATAGACGTTGCATGTTCTTGTAACTTTACCCAATGGTATCTCTTGATCTCACAATGTCTCGTCGACGCGACTAGCGGTTCGGGTTGTATATAATGAGCAATGCTAGCGTGTCAGGCAGATGTCAGTAGTATGTCCTTGAAATCCCCAAATGAGCTCCTCCGAATGCAAGGTGCAATAGATTAATTGCTGGGATACTCCGCGACGTGCATAATTTTCCTTCCAATCGGGCGATTCTCGGACAGCCAGCGACGCAGTTCTTCCTCCTATCAGAACCCGATCTCGTATGTTCTCTCTCCATCGCTCCAAATACTGACGCCTGTGGGGGATTTCGCTCCACTCACAGTCTCCGGACAATGCTCTCGCGGGGAGCTGTATGGGCAGGGATTCACCGTTCCGTGGGGATGGAGTCCGGGGTATGGAGCATGTCAAGCATATAAATAGCCCGTTCTCGTGTCAGAGACCTTCATGTCGCTCAACGGACACCACACAATCGATCGACAGGATCAGCATCATGAAGCTCCTCCACACTGTGGCCCAAACAGCCACACTGCTCCTCTCGCTCGGCGCCTCCGTCGAAGGCTTCAACCGCGCCCGCAACGACGCCTGCAAACCACACCACCCGTTCCGCCCGCTGCCCGCCAGCGCACCGCGCACCAAGACCTGCCACGTGCGCAGCCACGGGGACGGCACCGACGACGCAGCCTTCGTGCTGTCCGCGCTGCGCAAATGCAACAACGGCGGGAAGGTCGTCTTCGACGCCGACAAGGAGTACACGATCGGCACGGCGCTGGACATGACCTTCCTGCGGCACGTGGATCTCGAAATCCTCGGCCGCATCCAGTTCACCAACGACACGGACTACTGGCAGGCGCATGCCTTCCGGCACGGCTTCCAGAACGCGACGACGTTCTTCCAGCTCGGCGGAACGGACGTGAACGTGTATGGCGGCGGCACGCTGGACGGCAACGGGCAGGTCTGGTATGATCTGTATGCGGCGGAGCCCCTGACGCTGCGGCCGATTCTGTTGGGCGTGATCGGGTTGCATGGCGGCACGATTGGGCCGTTGAAGCTGCGGTATTCGCCGCAGTGGTATCAGCTCGTGGCGAACTCGACGGATGTGTTGTTCGATGGGATTGATATTAGTGGGTATAGTTCGAGTAAGAATACGGCGAAGAATACGGATGGATGGTGGGTGCTTTTTCTCGGCGGGTTGGGAGTGCAGCGGGCTGATGGATGTGGACAGGGACACGTATCGCTCGTCGAATATTGTCATCCAGAACTCGGTGGTGAATAACGGTGATGGTATGTTCCCTGGACTGCATGGTTGACGACGTGCTAACGGCACAGATTGTGTCTCGTTCAAGCCGAACAGCACCGACATCCTCGTGCAGAACATGTACTGCAACGGGTCGCATGGCATCTCCGTCGGCTCGCTGGGCCAGTATAAGGGCGAGATCGACATTGTGAAGAACATCCTTGTCTACAACATCTCCATGTACAACGCGTCGGTAAGTATCGCCGCTTCCCGTCTTACGAGCCCCATCTAATTTGGATGGTCAGGACATGGCACGCATCAAGGTCTGGCCCGGCGTGGACTCGGCCCTGTCCGAGGACCTGCAGGGCGGCGGCGGTAGCGGCGCCGTCAGCAACATCACCTACGACCGGATGTACATTGAGAACGTGGACTGGGCGATCGAGGTAACGCAGTGTTACGGGCAGAAGAACCAGACGCTGTGCAACCAGTACCCTGTAAGTTGTTTCTGGGGGTGATGTGCGCAAGGTTAACGAGTGCAGAGCAATTTGACCATCTCGGACGTGCATATCAAGAACATGTGGGGGACAACGTCGGGGAAGCACGACCCCAATGTCGGCACGATTGTGTGCTCCAGTCCTGATGTAAGTGCTCGGAGGTCGTATAGGGTGTTACATGCTGACAAGGATAGGTCTGCTCGGATATCTATGTCACCAACGTCAACGTTACGAGTCCCAGCGGGACGGACGACTATATCTGCACGAATGTGAGTGGTCTTCGCTCTGACTCAGAACTGGACTAACATGTCTAGGTCGACGAGTCTCTCCTCGACGTCAACTGCAGCTCGGGCTAGCCTTGATACGATAGTCTGTAGATACAGCACTGAATTAGAAACTATAGCGATTACGATATTTCCATCTGGACCATACTCCTGCACCTCGAACGAGACAGCCTCCCCCCCCCCCTACAACCGATCCGCAATCTTATGCCGGTGCACCCAGCTCCGCGCCCTCTTTCCATACACATACCTAGCAACGTCAGCAGGCCCACATCAGTGCCGCAAAACCAGAACTTACATAGGGATCGTGAGCAAAGTAACCGCAACGGTAATCCCCCCAATGGTAAAGAAACAGTCCCGCACGCCCTGGCTAGCAATCCACCCATTGACGTAGAATGTCAGCCCGAAGGCGAAGCAATTTTTGACAAAGTTCATGGCAGCAAACGCCTCGCCGGCGTTCTCGCGGTGGCAGTCGACCACGTACGTGACGACGCCGGTTGTGCCGAGCTGCACGCCGAGGTTGATCAGGCCCAGACACACGATGACGGGGATGGGCCATTCGTCGCGCACGTACAGCGACTGGCCCCAGGCAAAGAAGCCCGTCGCCGTGAAGCAGAGGTAGGAGACCATGATGGGAAGGCGGAATTCGGGTTCTGCATTGTCAGTATGCGTTCGCCTAAAGTGAGTTTCTGGGAGGAGAGGGGGAATATACCGAACGTCCCCCTGTTCATCTTGGCCAGACGGGTCGCGACGCCGTCGACGAGCGGCCCGGCGATGAGCGTGCCGATGAGCGAGGCGACAAACGACGAGACGTTGGTGGCGCCGACGCCGCCAACGGAGAAGTTGTACGGCGGAGCCGAGAAGATCTGCGAGAGCGTGAGGGAGATGAGCACGAGCCAGGAGATGCAGGTGGTGAACAGCAGGGTGGCCCAGAGGACGACGGGCGAGGCGAAAAGGAAGTAGAACGGGCGGACGAGCGTGTTCCAGAACGAGACGTGGTTGACGTAGCCGCTGTATGGGAGGAGCTCGCGGGCCCAGGAGATTTTGTCTTCGGCGGCACTGTCGTTGTATTCGACATGCTCGGGCCGGGCTTTTCCTTCGACGGTGACCTGCGATTGTTAGCGTCGTGCTATCCGGCGTGGGGCGGACGTACGGCTTCGTCGCCGGTGTCGATGTTCAGGACATCTCTGCGGGCGTAGGCAGACTCGGGCATCCAGAAGAAGACCATGATGAGGGTGAGGGCAAAGGCGCCGCCCATACCGTGCAGACAGATGCGGTAGGAGCCGTATTCGATGATGGCGCCAGCTGGAACGGTCAGCTGTGGATAGGACATCCGAGGGACAGGGAATTACCGATTGGGACGGCGAGATTGATGCCACCCAGCACGCCGAGGTTGAATATGGCGGTGCGGAGGCCACGCTCGTGAACGAACCTGGATGGTCAGTATACCGGCCGACAGCCGGGGAGTAGGGAGCGTTGCGCACCAGATGTCAGCGATGGACGCCGGAACCAATGCCTCCAACGGAGCCATGCAGATGCCACAGACGACGCGCGCAGCCACTAGAGAGGCGAAGCTCTTCGCCTCAGCAGCCCAGAAACAGGACACCATCAAGCCGATGGTGGTGATGAGATAGATGGGACGCTTGCCATACTTGACCGCCAGCGTGTTGCAGAGCAGACTGCCAAAGGCGATGGCGGCGATGGTACCTCCCTGTACGCCTGACACGAAGGTATTGAGCGGCACGCCGAATTCTTTTGCTAGGGGGACAAAGGCCGCTCCGAGAAGGGGACCGACAGCTACAGAGCATTAGGGGCAACCACAGCTGTTGATATGACGGTGACATACCTCCCACGCAGCCACAGCCCCAGCCGTAGGCGATGGTGAACAGCTCTTTCTTCCATCGGGGCCAGTTATAGGGGTCATTGGGGGAGTCGGAGGGCTGGGGAACAAGCACGATCTTTCCTGTGGGATCATGTTTGAGCAGACTGGGATCGATGCCGGCGTAATCCCCTGTCTGGCCCAGCTGGTTCAGCGGCGCGGTCCCGGGGACATGTTCGAGCTTGTCGTCTTCGAGGATACCAAAGGGCATGTTGGGGTGCTTTCACCGTCAAGACTTGACGGGAGTAGTCTTGTCTACTGACCGTCGATGGAGTGGTTGTCTGGTTCGGAAGAAGCGATGCAGTGACATGGGACACAGGAAAAGCGATCGTAGCTATGCACACGGGGGACGCGCTCGACGCGAAGGATTTATAGGCCGGATTGTTCTGCAGCGATCCGCGTCACCCGCGCAACTGACTCGTCGGCGTATGGATGGATTGACGCATCAGGATGCGGAGACGAGGGGGATTCCCGCCCAGGAAAGGCGGCAGTGACATTCCCCACGGGGTGGGAGGCTGGATCCGGGGTATATGAGGCATGGAGACAAGGAGAATCCACCGTTTGGGACTGATGGTGAGGGATGTGGAGGAAGTCCGAATGAACTATACACAGTCAGTTTGCACAAGGCATCCGGATGCAGTATACCCAAACGACGGGTGCCTACCAGGACTAATAGTGATCCTGCAGGATATACTACAGCTTACTAGTCTATACTTCGTGTACTTTCCCGGGATTCCCCCGTCCCACAACGCCATCAAGTGGAGAGACTCCAGAAATGAGGGGTTCGGACACATTCCGCTAGTATGTATATCCTATATTATACATTCATATCAGTACTATCACTCCCATCCACGCATTCGACCCCCATAAATACACACCCTCAATTCACTATGCCACGCAGCATCATCATCACAGGCGGCGCATCAGGCATCGGCCTCGGCATCGTCCGCCACTTCGCCCCCCAACCCAACACCCACATCACCATCCTCGACATCAACGCCGCCACCGGCGCGCAGGTCCTCTCCGACCTGCAGCGCGAGTTCCCCTCGGCCAGCCTCAGCTTCGAAGCCTGCGACACGTCCTCGTGGGAAGCGCAAGCCGCCGCCTTCGCAACCGTCTACGCCCAGCGCGGCCGCATCGACCTCGTCTTCGCCAACGCGGGCATCACCGAAAAGGGCAGCGTGCTGGATGGCATGCATGCTGCGGCGCCTGTCAAGCCCACTGTCGTGACGCTGGATGTGAACCTGTTGGGAGTTGTATACAGTATGTCCCGTTCCTCGGATTGACGTAAAGGAAATGTAGAGTATTAATGCGGTGGTAGGTGTCAACCTGGCCGCACACTATATCGCAAAGAACGCACCCGTCGCAGGCTCCAGAGGGAACATCATCTGCACGGCGTCCAACGCCGGCATCTACCCGTTCCCCATTGCGCCTCTGTATGCGGCCACCAAGCACGGGGTTGTCGGGTTGGTGCGCTCGCTGGCGCGGCCGTTGCTGAAGGAGCAGATTCAGATCAATGCCCTGGCGCCGGCGGTTATTCGTACGCTTTCTTCCCGGTTTGAAGTTAAAGGCGATGGTACTGACCGAATAGAGACGAATATCGCCCCCGACAGCGCGCTGTTCCAGTCCATGGTCCTCACGCCCATGTCCACGGCCACAAGGGCCGTCGCGCAGCTGGTCGAGGATCCCTCGTTGACGGGGAAGATTGCCGAGCTGCATGGCGAGCATGTTACCTTTGCAGAGCCGCCGCCGTATGTCGACGAGGATACGGGGAAGAATATCGAGACGTTCTGGCGGCTGGGGTACGCGTAGACGAGCTAGTAGGATGAAATCATAGATCAATTGTCTTTGTATTCGTGAGTCTTGTCTTCGTCTAAATAATGCTGCCAGCGCCACACGCTCTAGATTGTCAACCATCCTGCCATGCACCGGCTATCCCAACCCAGCTAACGCCTCAAAACATCAGAATGAAAGCATGGTATAAATACTTAATCTGTCTCATCCTGTAATAACACCTTCAGTCGCTCCAGCTTATCGTCGCAATTCACCTCCATTTGCATGATCACGTCGACGCTCTCCTTCTTGGTGATGAGGAGATGCGAGACCAACCAGAAGTTGTACGCGTTCTTGTAGAATCCCATCGCCGCCCACTCGTTCCTGGTAACCGTCATTCTTAGCGTCTGCCAGTGTTCCCGCCATCGGGATAGTGCCGTCCGGATTGACGCCAGCGTCGAGTCCTCTGCTACCCCTGCAGTACGGGACCGGGTTCTGCTACTGGATTTGGGATTCGATTGCGCGGTTCGCGTCAACCGCAGGGGGGGGATCTGCAGGGTCATGTATTCGTTGATAAAAGCGGAGAGAACTGTTTAGTTAGCGAGGTCGCGATTAAATTTCGTAGGCAACGTACGATGAATGAGGATAAACATATCAAAGACGGTCACACTGGCCAGGATCTCTGGCGCCGGCGAGACCGACTCCGATGACGGTGTATCCCGAGAGCCAGGCTCTCCGAACAACGACTGGAACGCCTCGGAGATGGTGTACTCTCGGGCGAGCTGGAACTTCGGCTCTCCAAACGGATGTTCCGAGGCGAAGACAGACTCGGGACAGGGGAAATCGCATTCCATCTCGGTGTGAGGGAGTCGACACGGGAAGTTCTGGTAAAATGAAAACGCGCGGTCAAGAAGCAAGATAATATTCATGGTGCTAGACTGGTCAGTGTCTAAACTGAGAAACGAGGCACGCCACTCACCGGATACGGCATTCTTTCTGAATCCACGTCTGCTCATCCACGCTTGCGTCCGGCTGATGACGACACTTTGGCAGGCCCATTCGACGCGCGACCCTGATCACCTCGCTGAACCGAGCCTCCATCACCCGACTACGTGACAGGGGACTCCCTGACCAGTACTGGGCAACGCAGATGATGAAGCCGGCCTGGAGATTCTGGAACTGATAATGGTTGGAGTCGTAGTCGCCGTGGCGAACCCCGGCATACGCCAGACTGATCTCGTGCTCTGGCGCAAAGAGCTCGCTGGAAAAGACATAGAGCTCCGCAAAGTCAATGAGCCGCTTCGCCGCGTAAGATTCCCTCTGATCTCGCGAGTACATGGCGCCCAAGAACGTGACGGAGACGAGTAAGTATAGAGAGATGGTATCTGGATTGAAGGACGGGTAGTGGAGGATGGGGCAATTTGGATGCCAGTATTTGAAGTACATGGCGACAAACTTTCGGATGCGGGCGGTCGTGAGGAGGTAGTTGAGGTTGATGGAGATCTCTTCATGTGCCTTGGGGTCGAGAGGAACGGACCATGCGCGAGCCAGAATCGCCTGGATCATGGCCGTCGCAAAGGGTCGTTCGGGCTCATAGATGGGCTCCCCTGCGAAGGCAAAGTTCGGGTTATCCGCTGGCAGAATGACTGTTGGGTACACCATGCCGTTGAAGGGGTCGCTCTCGGGTTTTTGTGGGGCGCCAAAGGGCCCATTGAAGAAGTCGAGGAAGGTATCGTGGAAGAACGAGAGTGTAGAAGGGTCGGAGTCGACAAAGGCCGGGGTGTAGCCGGATTCATCATTGACGGGGTATGCCAGCCCCGACCGCTCCGCTTCCTCCAGCTGGTTATGGTATTCCAGACCACGGGTGCGATCGCTCCGCGGCGGGAGGAGAAATTGTTCTGTGAAGCTGTCTGTGCCTCCGTTGAGAAGGAACTTGATAGAGCCTCGGTCAGAGGGAGGGACTAGATCGTCTGGCGTGGTTGGAGTGTCTATATCGCCATTAGACCAGATATCGTCATCCGTCTGAAGAGGACTGTACCTGCACCCGGACTGGAATCTTTCGTCTGCTTCTTGCGCTCATTGTTACACTCGAGGCCTCGTTTTTGACACGAACCGCACGGACTGAGACCGTCGCATCGGAGCTTCATCGATGTACACTGACCTACGTTAACGCGGGAAGCCCACCCCACACCATCTGAAACCAGTCAATGGACGTACTGATTGACAAGCATGGCGCCGTCGGCCTCTCTGACCCGTTTCAGGGATTTTCCGATCGCCTCGTTGAGCGCAGTCGTTGTAGTGATCACGGAGGTTGTCACTGAGGGGAAGTTAGTAAGCGCGGCCACGAATGCGACATTGAGGCAAAACGGAAAATCCAATGGGTAGCTGACGTACCACCGCGCAAAGGATTCCTTGCAGAAGATGCAGGAGTATGGCTTGATGCCGGAGTCTGACGAACCAACGTGACGGGTTAGTCGAGGACTAGTGAGTGGTGGAGGGTCGGGGGGGAAGCAGGTCCGGCGCAGGGACTGAGGGAAAACCCCAGAAGGGAACAACGTACGGCGGAGATGATGACGTTTCAAGTGATCAATGCGGGTGAACCCCCGCTGACAGATGGTGCAGCAGAAGTGTTTGCTGGAGGTGGGCTTCATGGTGAGACGAGACTGGGATGGTGATGCATCGGGGAGAAGAAGGGGAGGAAAAGCTGGGGGGGAAATTCTGGGGTAAAAAGAAAAAAAAGAAAAGACAAGAGGGGCGATGATTAGTTCGTTTATGCCGTGGTGCTTCCGTAATCCATAGATTGTATGTAACTAACGAAGAACCAAAGAAGCCTTCAAGGACCGGAATTCAAGGCGACAGACTCCGGAGAAGAACAAGAAATCCTTAATTCCGGTCGAGTCATGGTGATTCTGCGGAGGGCGAACGGCCATCTCCAGGTGACTTGGCCGGTACCCAGTGCCCCATGCTAGCGCCCGCTTGATTGGCGGTACCAGCCAAGTACCGACGGTACTGGCCCCCCATCAGATTACCATGATCCCCATCTCCACCATGATTCGGCATTTCACCGACTGCTGTTTTGGACTAGATCCATATCTACCTGGGTAATATGTAGTCTACCTGGGAAGTGGTACAGTGGTACGAAGAAGTTGAATAGTTGATGATATACATCTATACCACCAGCGCCTCCGGGAAATCAACCTCCGCATCGTCCAGATAATCCACGTTGATCGCCTTGTGCTTCTCGTTCTCCGTCCACCCGTCGCCCAACCATCCATTTGCATTGTCGTTCACATACTCATACGAGAAATCCTCCCACCGCGGGTTGGCGAGCGTCTTCAGCGAGTGTAGCGAAGACCCCGGCCACAGCGCCGTCACCCGTCCGTCCTCCGTGCCACCCTTGTACCAACTCCGGCATTTCAAGCTAAACACCGTCCGTGCAAAATATTGATCGCAGTGCTGCGTGAAGCGCTCCACCGAGTCCTTGCGCACGCTCATCGCCCGGATGTTGTCGCGCTGCATCTTCTCCACGCACTTGGTGAAGTAGTCCTGCTCCTTTTCAATCAGGAGCAGCAGATTGCCCTCGCCCAGCGCCGAGTTCGGTCCCAAGCTGATGAAGTAGTTGGGGAACCCGTCCACCGCAAGAGACAGGTACGTCTCCGGCGTCTGCTTCCACCGATCCGCCAGGGACACCCCGTCCCGGCCGATTATGGGGAACCGCGGCGTAAAGGTGGTGTCGAAGCCGGTGGCGCAGACCAGCACGTCGATCGGACGGTGCTTTCCGTCCGCCGTGAGGATGCCCTCGGCATCGACTTTGACGATCTCGCTCGTGATCACGTCCACCTTGTCATCCGTCAATGCCTCTAGATACCCTGGTCCGGGCGTCAGTCGGCGGCAGATGGGTGGGAAGGACGGGGTCAGCTCGTCGAGAAGCTCGGGCTTGCGTGACAGCCGGCGCTTCATGTTCTGCAGGAAGACATCTCTGGTTCCGATTTGCTCGGGCGTGCCGATGAGGGTTGCCCCGTGCACGGACTGCAGCTCAAGCTCGATCTCTATTTCGAATTAGCAGTGCCATGGATATGGTGTGGTCGGTAGAACGTACCTTTGCGGAATTTCTGATAGGCCTGATGGTCTTTTTTGAAATTCTCGATTTCCTCCGGAGTGAAAGAGACTAATATGACGTTAGGAGGTGTAACTCCGATTCGATCGGGAACCTTACAATTCTCCAGTTCCGCGCCACGCTTGTCGATGTGCTCCCGCGCAAAAGTAGGAGACAGCCAAGTCCGGCCGCGGATATAGTGATCGATATGCGTTACCTTTGGCAGCATTCCAGGGACAATTTGAATTCCGCTGGATCCGTTCCCAATTACGGCGACTCTTTTACCCTGTGACTGTCAGTATACTTCGGACCCCTCTGTCGCAACATAACGTACGCTATAGTCATAACTCTCATCCCAATTCGCACTGTGCATCAACTTGCCCTTGAAATCATGGAGTCCTGGGATCCGTGGCCACTTCCAGCTGTTCAGGGCGCCAGAAGCGGATATTAATACATCGCACTGGTCTTGAAGGGTCTTTTTGCCGTCGATATCCTCAACCTTCAGCTTCCACTTGCTGTCTTTCTCGTTCCAGGTCGCCTCGCAAACCTGATGTTTGAACTTGACGTATTTCATGCAGCCGTACTTGTCCGCCACACGCTTCCAGTACTTGTGGATTTCTGGGGCAGCCGCGTAGAAGGTCGACCACTCTTTGTTTGGCTCAAATGTCGCCTGGTACGTGTGAGCAGGGATATCTAGATGGTGTCAGTCTAGCTGAAGAGATTCGATTTCAAGAGACGGAGCACCCACCACAGGCACAGCCCGGATACCGGTTCTCGAGCCAGGTGCCCCCGATATCTGCATTCTTCTCGTACACCTGCAGATCAAGGTTGGGAATGCGCTGTCTGAACCGGATGGAAGCGAGGATGCCGGAGATGCCTGATCCAATGACGACCACGCGCAGCGGACGGCACTCGTCAACGGATCGGTCTTCGACAGCGCATTTCAGAGGCTTGGTCTCACTCTCGGAGGAGGTACCCCCAAAGACACGAGCGATCGTTCGCATATTGAAGGAGTTTGAAGTTTGAGTAGACGGGAGGGAAGAGGAAATACAGATACACTAGATTCCAAGTCGGGACGGTGCTTCTCCGGTGGGCATTTATAAGGTTGTACCCTGAATAGATACGACCCCCTGGCAGTGTGGAGTCGTCACTAGCTCGGAACGGCGTGGAGGGAAACTTGTAGGGGAACCTAGTTATGATCTCCTCCCCGTGCCCCGTTCAGGATGATTCGTAGACGATGCCTCGGGGAGGAGGATATCGAGAGGACTCGGTCCACCCGATTGCGCATCTCTTTTCCTTGACATGCTTGATTCTCCTTCTTTGTTGTTCTTTGGGGAAGTGACGGAACTTGACGGGGAGATTCTACTGGGGGGTGAGGCATGGGGATTGTGGACAATGTCGGAAATCCCCCGTCGGCCTGAGTCTTGTCACCGGCTACTCCACATTTGCGGGGGATAGGAACATTATCTACGGCGTATTACCTACTCTGTATATCATTACTATTATTATTATGATCCCTGCTTCCGCTGATGGCTCATCGCACTACCCCATAGCCGAAAATTACTTGTAACACGATGGTTATATCCGATCACTGTTCATCCTAGACCCGTGGATCCGTCTATCGCCCGGCTTATCGCATTGGCGAGAGGCATAACTCTTTGAACACAGGGAGGGGAGTGCGGAATTACTGCGCTGATCCGGAGAAACCCCGCCAGCCGGGTCCGTCTATTTCTCCTTTGGGGGTTTAGACATTACGGAGTACGCCGTCTCGATGGGCAAATATATGCGATGATCAAAGGTCATCTGTAGTGGCACATGCGTGTGGTCCATTGCTTGGTACCGTGGGGTCAAGAGTTTGTAGAGTTGTCCGAGTCGGAAAACCCCCTCAGTATGGCGGGATCAGCATGTGTTATCGTACATTCCTATAATTCCGCGATCAACGACACCTGTAACCTTAATGCCTCTGATGAGTGAAGTTCAAGTAATCAAGAGTCAGCATCTCCACTGGGGGAATTCCCGACAGGAGAAGCAAGCGGGGTTTCTCCGACCAAAGCCTCCTACCTCAGCGTGGGGTAGATTACTGTGTATATCACGATCGCATTATCGCTACCTGTCTCTGTACTCTCCTCAATCCAACTCGTCTTATTCCTCCCACTTACCTTCTCTGCCCATGCCCGTCTTCACAGAATACTCCGCCGCGTCGCGGGAACTCCGCGTCCTGCCCTCCTTCGCACCTCCATTGCCCCGCCTTACCCCGGCCTTCACACCCGACCCCAACACAGAGAAATATGAGGTTGTCGTAGTCGGCGCCGGTCCAGCCGGCCTGATGCTCAACCTCCTCCTGGCCCGCTACGGCCTCAGCGATGACTCCCTCCTCTGCGTCGACGCAAAGCCCGGCACACTCAAATCCGGGCAGGCGGACGGGCTGCAGCCGCGCACGCTGGAAGTGCTCAAGTCACTCGGCGTGGCGGACGAGATCCTCAACGACGGCTGCCACATGGAGGAAGTCGCGTTCTGGAACCCCTCCAGCAACACGGACGAAATCATCGAGCGCACCTCCATCGTGCCGGACGTCGCCGTGCCCGCACGCTACCGCCACGAAGTCACCATCCACCAGGGCCGGATCGAGCGCATCCTCGAGACAGATCTGCTGCGCTATTCGAGGCGGGGGGTCGTGCGGAACACGAAGCTGGTGGACGTGAAGATCGATGAGGACGGCGATGCGGAGTTCCCCGTTGTTGCGGTGATCGAGACTGATGGTGTGCGCCGCGTGGTCCGGTCAAAACATCTGGTCGGGGCGGACGGCGCGCATTCTGCTGTGCGCCGCTGTATGGGTCTCCAGCTGGTGGGAGAGTCGACGGACCATATCTGGGGTGTTGTCGATCTGGTCGTGGATACCGACTTCCCGGATATCAGACGTCGCTGTGCCATCCATGCGCCGGCCGGGTCGGTCATGGTGATCCCGCGGGAGCGGATTGCAACGGGCGAGTATCTTACGAGACTGTATGTGCAGGTGCCTGAAGAGACGGCTCCGGAGAGCGATGTGGTGGTCAATGGAGATGGCCAGGCGAAGAGTGATGCGAGGGCGCGACGGAGCAAGGTCACGCTGGAGGGCATCTTCCAGCAGGCGGCGGAGACATTCAAGCCGTATTATATCCAGCCCAAGGAGGACGGCGCGGTGGACTGGTGGGCTGCGTACCAGATCGGGCAACGCGTGAGCGACAACTTCACAGTCAAGGACTCGAAGGGAGTGAACAGAGTGTTTATTGTGGGTGATGGTAAGTACAGTGAGGCGATGATGGGAGTGCTTAGCTGATCCTGGCGTATAGCCTGCCACACACACAGTCCCAAGGCGGGCCAAGGGATGAACGTGTCGATGATGGATTCCTACAACCTGGCGTGGAAACTGGTCTACTCCATCAACGGGCTGACCCCTGATGCGGCGGCTGGGAAGCCGGATGCTATCCTTGACACGTACCACGCCGAGCGGCATACCATCGCGCAACAGCTCATCGAATTCGACCGTGCATTCTCCTCTATGTTCTCCGGGAAGATTGGAGGCGCTGAAGACGGCGTGGGGGCCTTGACCCACGAACAATTTTTGGA
Organism: Aspergillus pseudoterreus; assembly: GCA_002927005.1. Lineage (NCBI taxonomy): Eukaryota > Fungi > Ascomycota > Eurotiomycetes > Eurotiales > Aspergillaceae > Aspergillus > Aspergillus pseudoterreus. Next base: position 1,481,319 of record PIJX01000017.1, on the reverse strand, counting down.
AGTCTTCAGCACGGGTAACGGATTCACCAGTGGCTGTGGGATTGAATATCCCCAAAACTTGACTGTGCAGAAGACGGCCGCGGGCGATGCCAAAAACCCCATCCACGGGACGGACTACCTATCTGGGGCCCTCCAACCGGGCCGTCGACTGCTGGACGTGCAGCTCAAGCGACATGCAGACGGAAACCGGCGGCACTTGCAGGACGGTATGTGACAGCCCCTATGCACAAGGAGCAGCCTAACGGTCTTCTAGATTTCCTCTCGACTGGACGATTCCGCATTCTTTGCCTGACGTCGTCGGATCTGCTGGACCCCAAGGGGGTCTCTGCGCAGACGTTGGTTACGCTTGGATCGTCGGTTCTGCCACGGTTCCCTGCGTCGCTGGTTGAACAGGTGGTGGTCCACCCGCGGCTCCCCAAGAGCTTTACGTGGAGGGATGTACCCCGCGAGCTGAAGAGGCATTCGGAGATGCGATTCCACAGTGGCTACGAGATGGATGATGTGTACCAGATCTACGGGGTTGATCCTGCTCAGGGTGCCTTGGCGGTGATCCGGCCTGATGGGTATGTTGGGACGATTGCCGCGTTGGATGATGTGGACCGGGTGGAGAAGTATTTGGAGGGGTGTCTTCGGACGTGTAGTTGATGCATAAAGCGTACTCCGTAAAGCTATACGATGGATAAAACTAAATGTACATATCATCGGGTGGGATCTCAACACTCATATCCTTGTTTGTATGAAGATGCCCACATGATCAATCGGGTCGGTCCATGACCGAACACGAGGAGAATCAGGATCTAGGCGAAGATCGTGGCAAAAACATCCAGAATGGAGTCACAGCGCACGAAAAGTGGCGAAAAGATAAATCCTCCGCAGGGATGTGAAAATTCGGTGGCCACTGACAGAGTTCTTTGTCACAGTCCGGGTCACAATGCATGTTCCAGGCTGTGTAGGCCTGAGCCCATCGAGAGAGAAAGATAGACAAAGCAGTGTTGCATGGATCTTCGGAGGGAAAGACTATACATCTGCCTGAAGAATAAGGCATGAACGGCACTTACCGATAAGCCACGTGACTGCCGGTGCCGATGACCCGAGACAGCGAATAAGCGAGGCCGCTGCATGCGGCATCAACCGCCTCTTCAACGACTTCATCCACCTACTGCAGTGGAGATTCTCCCAGCTCATTGTACGTGTCAAGCTTTCCCCTGGCAAGAACAACCCAATGATGGCCGTTCCTGTGCAAAATTCCATCAGGGCGTGCTCCACTGCCCCGGGGTTAAGCTCTTTATCACCGGACATATGTACGACTAGTTATGCGGAGTTGGTACGGAAGAGAATGCTCCTCAGGTCACAATGATATAATGCCTTCGTTCCGCTCTTTGCCTCTGTTTGTTTGCTTATTTTTCTTCCTTTATCCGGACCCATATGTCTGAACACCCGTCTAAACATCCGGCATGTCGGTCAAGGAGGAATCCGTTGCGTCGTCCAGGGCACGTTCGTCGTCGCTGTCGAGTTCCAGCTCCGAGTCACGAGTCTCGCGGACAGCATATCGATCCCAGTCTCGCGGCACTGCGAAAACGCGGTCTCCGTCGAGATCGGTTCGCAGCACCCCGCACGGCGATCGAGTCCTGTATTCGGGGAGACATCTCGACGACCAGTCCATCTACCACAGCGATGACGACGGCAAAGGTGACGACGATGTAGATTCGGACTTGTCCGGTGATGGACCTGTGCTGGAGGTCCGAGGCGGCATCGTCAATGAGCGAGATGTCGATCTGGAAGCGAACCAGCAACCCACGTCGGAACTGGAAAAGTCCAAGACAGGACGGTCAGATCGATCTCGCCAGGATCACACTCTAGTATGTGTATTTGCGTTTTACTCATGTGTTGTCCACGGCTAATTCTGTAGGTAACCTGGAATGGACCGGACGACCCGGAGAATCCCAAGAACTGGTCAACGAAGAAGAAATGGGCGGCGGTCCTCACCATCTCCTCGTTCACATTCATCTCCCCCGTCACCTCGTCGATGGTTGCCCCCGCTCTGCAAGCAATTCGAGAGGATTTCCATATCACCGATGAGGTCGTCTCTCAGCTCACGCTGTCGATCTTCGTCTTGGCATATGCCGTCGGTCCGCTGTTCCTGGGACCTCTGTCCGAGATTTACGGCAGGGTGATTGTTCTCCAGCTTGCCAACCTGTTTTATCTCGTGTTCAACATCGCATGTGGCGTTGCCCAGACTAAGGTGCAGATGATTGTCTTCCGTTTCCTCGCCGGCCTCGGCGGAAGCGCCCCACTAGCCGTAAGTCCCGCGCATCTACCCTGGTATAATCACAACTGATATCCCAGGTCGGCGGAGGTGTCCTCTCAGACTGCTTCAGAGCCGAAGAGCGCGGCAAAAGCATTGCAATCTACAGTCTAGCCCCGCTCCTCGGCCCCGCAGTCGGTCCTATCTGCGGCGGCTTCATCGCCGAATACACGACCTGGCGCTGGGTGTTCTACTCGACGAGCATCGTCGACGGCGCTATCCAAATCGCCGGCCTCTTCTTCCTGCGGGAGACATACGGTCCCAGGATCCTCCGCGCGCGGGCCAAGAAAATGCGCAAAGAAACCGGCGACACCTCCTTCCAGACCGAAGCCGAGCGCCAGAACAAGACCCTGGCCCAAGTCCTCCGCACCGCGCTCATCCGCCCCTTCCGTCTACTCACCACCCAGCCCATCGTGCAAGCCCTCGCCCTCTACATGGCCTACATCTACGGCACCATGTACCTGGTGCTGTCGACCTTCCCCACCCTCTGGACCAGCCCGCAATACTACAACGAATCCACCGGCATCGGTGGGCTGAACTACATCTCGCTGGGGCTGGGCTTCTGGCTCGGCTCACAGATCTGCGCCCCGCTCAACGACCGCATCTACCGCCGGCTCAAGGCGCGCAACAACGGCACCGGACGCCCGGAATTCCGCGTGCCCCTGCTGTACGTCGCCGCCTTCATTACCCCGGCCGGACTCTTCATCTACGGCTGGACGGCGCAGAAGCATTGCCACTGGATCGCGCCGAATATTGGCGCCCTGCTCTTCGGCATGGGCAACATCGTCACGTACCAGTGCATCCAGACGTACATGGTGGATGCGTACACGCGGTTCGCGGCGAGCGCGCTGGCGGCGGCGGCGTTCTTGCGCTCGCTGGCGGGCTTCGGCTTCCCGCTGTTTGCGCCGTACATGTATGCGGCGCTGGATTACGGGTGGGGGAATAGTCTGCTGGCGTTTATTTCGATTGCGCTGGGAGTGCCGGCGCCGGTGTTTTTGTGGAAGTTTGGGGAGAAGCTGCGGAAGATGAGTCCGTATGCTGCTGGTTAGTGTAGACGGAGTATATAATTAATTACGATAGACAAAGACTACACCCAATGGATGCAACCAACACATCAACACTGCAATTCTCTCTGTATCCACTCACTCCACTAGATACCTAGGTACACTCAACTACCGCCTAACGGGAGTAGAATCAGAATCCACTAGGAGCAGGGAACCCGCCGGATCCACTCGGCATCGGTCCACTACCAGAGCCACCAGGGCCGCCAGAACCACCACCACCCATACCGCCGGAGTTCTCATTCTCAACACCGCCATTCTCGGTATAGTACGCCGCCGGGGTAATCTCACTATCCTGGGTGGCATCCATACCCATCGAGATCCACGCAAAGATACCGTCCGACACGCTATCCCCGAGGAACACATACTCGACGAAGGGGTCGATCTCCTCCGCCTCCTGGGAGAGGATACCATCGTCGGCGTTCGTGGTCAGCTCCTGCGTGTTCGTCGAGTAGGGAGACGTCTCCTCGACGACCGAGATGAGGTCCTGGTCGAAGAAGAGCTGGCCGACGTGCGCGGAGTGCGTGGTGTACAGGCCCGAGATGGTGTTGTTGTTTGTGTTGACGGAGGTTTTGTTGAGGGCGTGTGCCAGCACTATCACATATGTCGTTAGTTGGCAAAGCAAGAGGATAGAAGAGGGAGGGAGGGGCTACCGTGGATATGAGTGGCGCGGCTGGTGTAGTGGCCCGGGAAGATGGACTGGAACTGCACGATGCCGTCGGCGTCGGTCTTTTGCAGGCCGCGCAGGAAGGTGGCGTCGAGGTTTGTCTCGTCGTTGGCGTTACCGTTGCCGTTGGCGACGACGCCGGAGTAGACGCCCTTTGTCTTGTTAGTTGGGGTTGTTAGAAGGGAGGGGCGGGGTGGAGGTGTGCGTACGGTAGCATTGCAGTGCCAGAGGTCCAGGTAGACGTCCGGGACGGGGTCGCAGGTGTTAGTGTCGATCATCTGGATGTCGAGGTAGAGCGGAACGCCGGCTTGGTCCTCGACGATGTTGGTGCGGATCAACTCGCCGGTCACATCTAGTCTATGTTAGTATGGGGCTGTTGAAGGGGAGGGCGGGAGCAGCCACGCACAGTAAGGGCCTTGGGTGACGTCCGAGCCGAGAATGCAGGTCGCGTTGGAGGCGAAGAGCACGTTCGGGTCGGTGGACAGGTCCACGTCCAAGGAGGAGTGGTGGGTGGTGTTCAGGACGGTGTCGAGGTCTCTGGCCTTGAGGAAGGGGGCGCCTTTGTATGGGTTAGTTGAGTCTAGCTTTCCGCAGGCCTGATGGTAGAGGAGCGAACGTACGAGTCTGCAGGCCCTTGCTGCGGCGCAGGTTGTCGACCATCTGGGCGCGGCGCGCGACGTTCTGTCTCTCGTGGCCGCGAGCACGCAGCTTGTCGGCGCACTGGTTCAGACTGCGCGCGTGTTGCGGCGCATGCTTGAGGTAGGCAGCGCGCACAGCGGCCTCGGCCTTGACGTCGTGGCCTGGATGCGCGGAGGCCACGCTGGCCAGACCAGCTAGGCCAGCGACGAGGGTAGAGGCAAGATGAACCATGTTGCAATTGCAATTAGAGGAAGTGAAGTGGGCAGATATTGAGAATGGGATGGAAGGAATGAACGGAATGAAGTCGCTGTCGACGGACCAAGTCGCGGTCTTTATACCATGGACTCGCGCCCCGGCCAAGCATGAATACCGAATATGCCCAGGGCACTCTACCTGGTTACGAAACGGAGCCGGCTAAATGAGACGAGGAATATTCCTCAGCAGAGGGGCGTGACCCGCCGGCGGGGATGATTGCCTACAGAGACCCATCCGGCATTGGTAGGGCGGATCTCCGGCGGTGCTTGAAATAGATGAAGATGGCTCTTTTTTGGGGCATCTGGAGACGGATCGTCGTTGGCTGGCGAGGCTGTATCCAAGGAACGGCGTGCTGCTAAGGTCTAGATGCGTACTACAGGTAGGTTCGGGACGACGGGGAACAGCTAGTCACCGGTGGGCGGCCCAGTCAACGGCAAGTATTTAGTCAGGGGGTATTGTGGGAGACTATCCTCATGCTGATACTCCTAATACTCCTGAGGACGCATGGAAGGCGGATTCCGTGAATCAAGCTCATCCTCTATAGACTGAAGCATCTTGGCGAGCGCGCCAAGCCAGAGATGATAAATCGCCCCATCGTGATTTGCGGAAATTCCACGGCCCGCACGCCAAGCAACGGGCTGGTTGACGATCCTTGCTTGATAGCGACTGCATGGCGTAATGGAGTCGTCGGTCGTCGTACTTTAGGCATACGCAGCGCGTCTTGGCATGGCGGAGTCCGTCCGTGGTCGGAGAGCCAGTTTGCCGATTATTCAGCATGCTATACGCAGTACGGGGCAACCACATCCTACGAGTAGTATGGCAGGGGATACTGCCTAGGCATGTTGACCACGTTAGTTTCATCTCCTGTCTCAAGAGCGAGGGTACCTTGTCTGACTACGGTACCTGCCTAAGTGTCAACCCAGATGACGACTATATAGGGGCCCATTGGTGTGTTCACACTTTTGGTGGGCCTGGTGGTCATTCTTATATCGGACACCAACAATGACGTTGGTCCATTCAGTCCAACATCTCTCAATTCCTTCATCCGATGTACTCTACTCCATATTCCTTACTACAATCATCTTGATTCGACAGAATTACATCTCTGCATTAACTCATTGCACAAGGGAAATTATAATGACATAAAGCATGACCGCGGGTATACATCAGTGATCAGCGCCAACATCAGGCAAAACGAGACACCTCGGTAGTGATGTCTCCTGTTTAAACCTCCTGGTGAGCGACCGTGGTCTTCTCGTGGAGCTCCTTCTCGGTAAGACCCATCTCGGCAGCAAAGGTGCCGTGGGGCTTCCACTTGGAGGAAGTGCGAGGAGTAGTCTCCTCCATCATCTTGTCGACCTGTTCCAGGGTAAGTCCCTTGGTCTCGGGGATCAGGAAGTAGGTGTACACAAAGGCGGTGGCGCACAGAGATCCCCAGATGAAGAAGACCTTGGCCTTGAGATCACCCTTGTCCTTGTCAACCATGTAAGGAGTGATGACGGCAATGATCTGTATCGTATTAGTGACGTATGTTTAGAGAGAAGATGGAGCGTGACGTACGCAGTTCCAGAGCCAGTTCGAGGCGGTCGACAGAGCGACACCACGGGAACGGATGGGGAGAGGGAAGATCTCGCCAATGACGACCCAGGCACCAGGACCCCAGGTGCTAGCAAAGAAGAAGATGTAGATGCAGATGAACGAGATCTCGGCGCTGACAGCAGCCTTGTTATTGCCGTCCACGGTACCGACAATGGCGACGATGAACTGGCAGACGACCATGCCCAGGGCACCCCAAAGGAGGAGAGGGCGACGGCCGATCTTCTCCATGGTGTAGAAGGAGACCGGGGTGGAAAGGACGTTGACAATGGTGGTGATCATGCTGATCAGGAAGGGGTTGTTGATCGTACCGAGCTGTATGACAGTGAGTCAATAATCCATGCATCGAGGAGCGCCAATACATACCGACTGGAAGAAGGTCGTGCCGAAGTAGAAGACAAAGTTGACACCAGTCCACCTAGCCAGGATGTCAGTGATAAGGGGATTGAAACCGAGGGAGGCTCAACTTACTGCTGCATCATCTGAAGCGAAGTGCCCAACACGGTACGACGAACGTTGCTGTTGGGGTGGAAGATGTTTCCACGGAAACAGTTCAACCAAGTATTGAAGTAGCCACCTTGAGGCATGGCCTGAAGTTCATACTCGTTGTTGGCAACAATTTCGGCCAACTCCTGGGTGATGTGTTCCGAGTCCTTGGGCTGGTCACGCACACGGGCGAGGGCGTCGGCGGCCTTGTCGAGCTGACCCTTGCGGACGTAGAAACGCGGCGACTCGGGCAGAAACAAAAGACCGATACCGAGGATCAGGGCCCAAAGCATCTGGAGAGCGATGGGGATGCGGTAGGATCCCGAGTCCTTGCGGTTCTGGGTGCCGTAGTCGACGCAGGATGCTAACATCAAACCAATGGTGACACAGAACTGGTATCCAGAGACAATGGCTCCACGGACGTTGCGGGGAGCAATCTCGGACATGTAGAGAATGATGATGGCGGAGACGAAACCGACACCGAAACCAGCGATCAAACGACCAACAACAAGAAGGGCCAGGGCGGAGGAGGCGGTTTGAAGGACAACACCGATGATGAAGATGAGACAGCCGGAGATGATAGTCGTGCGACGTCCGAACCAATCGGCCAGATCACCTGCGATCAGGGCACCAAAGAACGTTCCAGCAGAAAGAATGGAGGTGATCAGGGACTTCTTCCAGGAGGGAACGACAAAGTCGGCCGCGGGGGTGGTTGCAGGATCCTACCATGACCAGATAATGAGCACTCTTGATGTGTTGCGACAGGAGGATGGAAAGACCTACCAGGTTTTCAAACTCTTGAATGAAGAAGTCCATACCCAGAACACCGTTGATGTAACCCGAGTCGTAACCGAAGAAGATACCACCGAAAGCCGCAAAGGCACACATCAGGTACGTCTTGAAGGTGACGGGGGCCTCGACCCGCGCCACATCAGGCACACCATCAGCCATTATGACAGAAACGCTCTGCTCGGAGCTGGAAAGTCTTGTAATTTGGTCTTTGGAAGAGGAGTGGGCTGGAAGAGAGAAGATGGGGTGTGGTGAAAGAGAAGGGGAGAAAGTGGTAGATAAGGTCGATATCAAAGGAGGATACGGATACTGAAGAAGGAAAGAAGGAGTTGACGATCACGAAGAGAGCAAGAACCGGGGGGAGACCAAGTGCTTTTTATAATGCATGGATCGGGTCCCCAGACGGTTGGGAGCAGGACAGAAGTGAATCGGCTCAGACCCGGGGCCGGGGAAATGCCCACGGGGATTCATGCTTCACTCGGCTCCGTGCGATTTTTTTCCTGTCGCCCCACGGGTCACCATGCCATTGACAGGACGACGCCAAGGGTGGCGCTTCGAACGAACAATTCGCTTACGCTGTCTGGATTCGCTTTGGACGAGCCGAGGACAGCCCAAAGCATAGGGCTATTCCAGAACAGGGACCAACTACGGGACTAACTAGCTGATAGTCCACATAGATGGCTAGTCGAACCAGGCATATCCCACTCCATTCGTTCGCTTCGAGGTCGGCTCTGGCGAATGTTTCAGTGGGGTTAGGAGCCTGTACGACTTGGGGGAGTCTGCGTTCGTGCTGCAACTCCGTACTAGGGGAAGCCTGGGGTCGAGGTGATACCGTCCAGCCATGTGCACGGACACGCTAGGGGGCCAAAACATGGTTCGCCTTCCTCCAGCGCGCGATGATTGGAGAACCAGCGGCGGCGAGATGCTAAGTCAGGGAATTCTGGCCAAACAGAGGCTCGGGTCTAGGCCGGACGGGCGCCCGAGAAGAAGTTGGGGGAGTCGAACTTCAAGTATACTAAAGTTTTCCTGTGGAAAATTCCATCGGCGCCCGTTCCAGGTTCGGCCAAGTGTCCGGTCGGGACACGCAGTGATTGGGCAGAAGTGACAGGGGTCGGAAAACTCAGCCTACCACGTGTCGCCGACCGGGAATATAGCCCCACAAGCACCGATAAGCTTACCCGAAACAGGAAAGGATGGTCCGATCATTTTCCTTTGTGTGGAAGAAAACGCTGGTATTCTACTGTATTAATCGGTAATTACGGTCAATCCCGACACCCCATCGAGCCGTGACAGAAGGGACCAGACGCTCATGGACCCTGCATGAAAATATCATCCGCGGTTGACGAGATATCGCGGGATGGGAATCAAATATTCGAGAAAACCACCTCCCGACAGCCTCAATGTAACCATAATCCCCAGGATTCAGAACACCCGCCTATGATCGGTTCCCAGCTCCGTGAAAGGGACGGACACTCGGCGCCACTGCAACGGCAGCGATCCTGCGAGACAACAGAAGCCTCGCAAGTCCATCCTACCCGCGGGTGATGAGACACTACAGCATTGTGGCGTCCTCCACCCAAAGTCTTTGTTCAACATTCCTTCACCCGAGGAACATGCCCGATCTCACCGAGTCATCGGTCATCTGATCTCGGCCCGTCCAGCGCTCGCGTGTCTACGATGCGGATGGGGATGTTATTTTGGGCTTTGCCACTGGAGCTGAAGTTCAACGTGACCCGATTAGCAAGCGGGGAGGGACGTGAGCTGACATGACACCAGGCGGAGATTCTTCTGGTTACGGGTGGGAGCGACGGCCGTATGCCAAGACAGGCTAAGCGTGCGCTGGCGGCCATCATTGGGACGGTGACGATGCCGCCGTCTGCATCAGGCTACGACCGATCCCGACTAGTTAGTTAGCAAGCACTCAATAAAGGGGCGCGGGGTGGCGAATCGATTGTTTTTGCCGAGGATCTAACCATGCCGCGTGGTCCTCCGATTCTGTAATGATCATGATCCCGCGTCCACGAGTCAGTCAGAATGTCAGTCTAGAACCCATCTTACGACGCGCACCGATCAAGCCTGTCTCCCCGCGGGGATCCCCAGAATCGCACCACGGATCCCACCCGGTGAGACGTTTGCGTTAGCCAGACGTCTGAGCCGGGGTTGGAACGCCGCTGCTACCACGGTCATGCAAGCTGATACTCGGCTGCCAAGAGGCGCGCTCATCTACTAGAGTTTTCATCGCACAAAACTCCCTCGCTCATTCGTCTGTGCTGCGCATAATCTCCGTCCCCCGCGTTGGGCTGGATACGGACCGTCTACGGAGTACCAAGTCGCGCCAATTTCTCTCCAATTTCCGGGGGGTGCCCTGTGGTTTCGACTCGTCTGAATGCGTCTGGAAAGGAATGGCCGTACATTGGGTCTGTAGCTGTGTCGGGACAGAAGGACTCGCAGCTGTTATTCGGCTGAAATCAACCCCTTTCTCATGAGGACTGTCGAACAATCGATGATCTACACCCTTCTTCCCTCCAGACCCCTGCACGTCGCAATATATCCAGATCAGACAGATGAAAAAGATCTGCAGTTTCATCGTGCACGCCAGTTCAGAAATTTCGGCTTGGGTTCCGACGCTCGGAGAAGCTTTTCCAGGACAATGAGTATGTCGACGTCTGGGTACACCCAATAGCACGTTTGGAGTTGCGTTGTGCGAATATGAAAACCGCAGTTGATAGTTGTCTTACAAAATTTCTACTCATCGCGTCCATATAACGACTGGTGCGTGCTTGAAATGGCATATTTTCAACTCCTGGAGCCTTGCTCTACCATCAGTCATCCACTGTTACACAGGATATCCCTGCAGTCCATTTATGATGCGTTGGAGCCTACCAGGCATGGTAGCCCTAAGACATTTTGGCCCGCGAGTTCTCTTTGTTGACCCCGAATCCAAAGGTAGCATTACATAACATCAAAGAGATCTTTCAATGGGGCTCATGGGCCTAGTTAGAATTAAACGAGACCAAAGATATAAGAAATAGGTATAGGACCCATTCAGTCTACCCATTCTCCGGGGAAACTTCGGGTGTCCCAGCAGCGGCAGAATCTTAAGCCCGGCCGGGAAATCGTAGGGACCCGTTCAAGTGTCAAGGACTTCTGGTGGCTATAACAGAGAGTTTATATTGATCGGAAACCGTTGGGTGGTATTCAGACCACGACAATAAGCGTGGGCCGCCCTATCAACAAGTGTGATTCTGATGGTGGTGCGACACTCGTAGACACACGTGGGACTGTCTCAATCCTATCGAATCGTCCACAGAGATCGAGTTTGTGTCGCACACGGACCGTATCCGCAGGCGGTCATAATGACTGCCTACGGAGTAGTTAACTCTGGACCAAAATGGTTACTCAAACGAACGGGACACAAATTTTTCGGGTTCTCAGAAACTTATTCGACATCGGCTTCGGGTCGACTTAATTCTGTTCCGTTGCATTGAAAACAGATTTAGATGTTTGAACTCGGTTATGTAAACTGCTTATTACTATTCATTCATGATTTATTATGATTCTTGTAAGATGCCTGTCAGGGCTGGACTCGTGCAAGATAAGTAATTTGGGTCATGGCCAGGGTGTCGCCACAGGTGAACTACTCTATATAGGATTGCTATACAAGCGACACAATGTAGAAAGTGCGCACAAACTCTCAATCTCGACACCGTACCCAGCCCATTAGAATGTTCAGTCCTCTATTCCTTCCTCTGAGTTTGACTGAAAAAAGGGCTCGATATATAAAAAGGACGCTCAGGAGGAGATTCTTCCCTCGATATATTGCCCTCTTGCCGATGACCCAAAAGCGACTGCATCCGAGCCTGAAACGTCGCATTATGCTCCAGCTTCCCAATAGGCTTCGCTGTAGATGCTTTCGCATCAAAGAACCGCGCATCTGGCTCTCCAACAATCGACAATCCTGCCCCGGGGGTCCATTTTCTGTTGGTTCTGATGCAGCTTCGTTCGATTTCATCGGAACTGTGATTTATCATGTCTCTCCAAAAGTCGGCTTCTCCAGGTTTTAATAATCCGGCACGCGCAAGCATCAGAGTTGCACCCGCAACCCAATCTTGACAGTTCCCTTCACCAAATACGGGAATGTTGGATTTATCTTCTCCATATGCAGATAGTAGAGAGGCGGCTTGGTCTTTGGCTTCGGGTGTGAACGTGGTCAATTCACAGCGGCCTCTCAATACTGGGTCGTCAAACGGCTGTGTCCGTGGATCATAGATGAAGTCTGTATCGTTGGGATTGCGGATGTGATACATGTTGCACATCGATGAGCCAAGCTCGTAGAGTGTGATTCCCATGTGGGATGGGGTATCGCCTAGAGAGGCATCGCCACGACCGTATATATTCACGGAGAGGCCATGGGTGGCTGTTGTAGTCGATGTTGAGTACATGGTCGTGATAGGGCAATCTGCTATAGGAGTACCTATGGAAGCAGTAGTTATGTTTCGTTTCACAGTATCTATTTCCTTGGGCAGGTGGTTTTAGAAAGAATTAATCCTCAAGTAGATGCCTACGGAGTAGGTACTCCTAGGGTATCTACCTAGTTAGTTAGGACTAGGCTCGGAAATATGATGGTCCGTTATTGGGCATTTCTTTGGGTACTGCTCATCCAATCAGGTCCAGTGCTTCGCTTTTCTTTCTCTTGCATATGTTCAGATATTCCTGAAATAATGTCCTGTCAGAGAAGAAATATCCTTCAGGGCGATAATGAGCTTGATGAAGAAGTCAAGGCGATGAATCCTTTCCAGAATGCGGACGCTGGGCTTGATAACGCAACCTGGGACTCTAAGCTTCCGATATATATCTTTCCAACTAAGTAATGAGACCACAAGAACAAGTACATAGACTAGAGAACCAGAACAAAAAACGCGACAAATGACAGATGAGACAGCGATATAGCGCACATTTCCTGAAAGGAAGTTGAAAAAAAAAAAAAAAAAAAAAAAAAGCCCATCGCGGTCTTGCCACCGATTCACAGACGGCGTGATTTGTTCTTGACGCCCCCCATAAGTCCTGCAAACTTCATAGTGTCGAGCTTTCCGATCGGTTTGCGTTCCTCCTTTCTTCCAAAGGTCTCATCAGCAGGCGCAGCTCTCGGGGGCCCGTGGTCCTCGTTTGGTATCCATGATTTGCCATCCTGCTGAAGTCTCCTTTCAATTCCCCGAGAGGATTCTCCGATGTTCCCTTCCCAATAGTCCCTGGTTCCAGGTTGAACGAATCTCTTCTCTTCAAGTTTTCCCAGCGCTCCGACGGTCCAATCTTGACAATTCTGCTCGCCAAACGGGAGATTGGACTTCTCATTGCCGTAGGCATCCAGGATACGGCCGGCTCTGTCCCTGTTGGTTTTTGACATGGACGCAACGTTGCTTCTACCGGTACTTGAATTTGACACCACTGGACGCTCCTCCGGGTGGTAATAGAAGTCCTCCTTCTTGCGGACATGGTAGAGTTGACCGTAGTGACTGCCGGTCTTGGACGTCTGGATTCCCCAGTGGGAAGGAGGGTGACCCAGAGATTTGTCTCCCCGGCCGTATATATTGACTGATAAATCGTAGTCCTTCACACTGGAGCTGCTGCTATAGCTGCTGTACGAGCCAGTTCTCGAGGGTGGTGTAGGTGTCCGAGGCATGCTGGTGAGGCAAAGGAGAATGTATAGGAGGTCAATGATAACAATAAGACTAGGAAAATTGCTAGAATTTAACTTGTTGAAGATATGATCATGGGTGAACAACTTTGAACTGGTAACGAAGGGTCTTATATACCTCACGGGCCATTACTGTGTCTGCTCTCCATACCACTTACGACACAAGAAAGTGATGCAGAGGAAGCCGAGCGTCTACAGGCAATCTCTCAGTCCAAAAATAGTAATGGTTTTATCTATATCATCAATCTATAGTTCGGTTGGTAGAGAAACGACAGAAATAATAGCGCTAGGTAGAAGGATACATCGGTAGCCGTCAGTCCTCGCTTGCAGTTGTGGTCCAGCCGTCATGGGCATTACTTTGTCCTCTCTGGCGCCAGATGTAACTAGCTATGCTCATGATCAAAAGAGCCATTGGCAATGGCTGCGTTATCTCCTGTACCTTGGCGCCTGAGTGCGGATTGTACGCCGGCGCTACTTGAAACGTCTGGATGTCTACTAATTCTGGACCTTCGGGCGATTCGCGCTGGATAATCTACGTTTACCCCGAGATAATCGGTGAGTATGGACAAATTATGGCATCGGATAAGGTCGATGCCAAATTTTAAAGACCAAACAAAAGATAGGCAGCCTCCAACATTCAACTGAACTCATTGATAAGGACGGCGCTTAATGAGATGACTAAGCTTCATGCTGTCAGCTAGTTAGAGCTCCTCCCTGCTCCCTGTCATCTGCAACTTCCTGCAACCCTCGCCGATTTTGACAATTATCCCAGGAAAAATCTTAAGGGCGTGTCTTACGTTTGATGATAACCAGCGATACAGAAAGGTTGATTTAAATATCCAGATTTCTGACTTTCCTGACGACTCTTAACCGCAGGACCGTCGTGGTTAGTGGGGTGATTCGCCATGTCCGCTGGTCTATCGATAGATCCCCCATCGGAAGAAGCCAGGGAAATCATGCAAGGGTTACCATCTATTCTAGAGAGCGCAAATCATGGAGAGATTTGGGGGGTCGACCTACAGAAAGGCGATAAGCAGTCGATACAAATACTTATCCAAAAGGTAGACCCTTGACCGTGCATTAATACCACCACGACACTCATTCATCTATAGTTCCTTGACCATAATTCTCTCTGGCCCACTTTGCAAGTTGCCAGGACACAAGTTTCGCTCACAAAAACTCTGGAATGGCGACGGAATAACGCCCCACGAGCCCTCATGGTTGAAGCAAAGAGCACGCTTCCAAGGCTGGGCTTGCTCCGTCTTTCGGAGATACAAGGGAAATACGCCCTGTGGGTGACTATAGATGAGAAGACTATGAGAGGATACGGCTCAACAAATCGTAACCTGAGGACAAAATTAGGGCTTGTCAAATTAGGGCTTGCTGCCCTGGAGCTGCTCGCGGATTTGCTCCTTACACGCGCACCTAGAGATGCCACAGCCAACAGTATGGAAAGTATCTGTGTTGTGGATTTTAGGCTGCATGGAATTCCTCCGAACCGTAAGGGGCGTTCCTCATCTCGAGCCACAGTGCGCACGGCTTTGGAAGAGCTAGTCTCACGGATTCACTCTCATTACCCTGGTCTACTTGGGAAGATTTATATCATCCGCCCAAGTGATGATTACCTTGCAAGCTTAGACATCCCGGAATACTTTATGCGGCAAACCGTACTGTTACAGGATCCCAAGGACCTTGCCCTTCATATTGGACATGATGTGCCACCAGAATATGGCGGGCAAGGTACCCCGCTTGCGACTTCCGACCTCCTTAAACAAGTGGATGTTGATGACCGGATTGATGAAGCTAAATCGGATACGGATCAGCCACTTGAAAGTCTCCCCACATCCGCCATAGCGTGCTCAAGACAAGAGGCTGACACCGAGGAAACGCCTCATTCTTCCCATGAGTCCACCCATACACAACCCTCAGATGGCCCAGATCCGATGAGGACAGAGCCTCGTCTCCTGTACTCGGAGACCATAGGCCCACCGGATATCATCTTGGACCCCGAAGACCTCAAAACCGCGGAGGCTGTGGTCCCTGGCAAACAGGGCGCTTGTTTAGTTTTTGCCGACTCAGATATGGTCGTGAAGTACGGCTATGGAGTCCGCTTAGCGGAGGCAGAAGCTATGTTCCTAGTGTCTAAGCGAACGACGATAGCGACACCCAAGTTACTGAGCGCATATGTCCTCGATGGTACCGGATACATAGTCATGTCCTATGAAGAAGGTGAACCGCTCGCGCATTATTGGGACCGCGTTTCCGAGGCAGAGCAGGAGAAGATCCTGCTGCAGCTACGCAATTACGTTGAGCAGATGAGAAGAGTCAAAGGTGGCTTCATTGGCGGTATCGACTATTCATCCTGTTGTGATGGTATCTTTGAGGGCGGCTTTGGCGATTACACGAAGTATAGCTATGGTCCGTACGAGTCCGAGGAGAGCTTTAACGAAGGCATAGTCCAGGCTCTACGGGACCGCCTGCCTGCTGAATTACTGGAACACGAAGGGGATACTGATTCGGTCTTTTTCACCAGCGAGTTTCTTCTCTATCAGACAGTTCGAGGGCTCAAGGGCCACGAGATTGTTTTCACGCACGGTGACCTCCATCACGGAAACATCATTGTCCGTGCTGACGGAATCGTCGTCCTTTTGGACTGGGGCTCTGCGGGGTTCTGGCCCGAATACTGGGAGTTTTATCGTGCGATGTTTGGGTCCCCTTGGAAAGTGTCCTGGGATCGAATGGTGGAGAAATTCATTCCGCCATATTACGTTGAGAGTGCTATCATGCAAAAGGTTTTTGCCACCGTCTGGTATTAATTTGGCATGGGAGAATGGCTTCACAATGCCCCATGGTGCAAGGAGTTGATGATTTACTGCGATGATATCGATGGCGATAATCACGATTTAGCATGTAAGTATTGGAAAATGCGAAAAGCAGACCGTGAGTGAGTCGTCCTAGGACATATTCAGATCGTCATGGCTAATTCGTACCAGATTCTCGCCCACAAGGCTTCACATGCGCCTCTCGGAAAAAATTAGGAAAATATGTTGCTGTCAATATGGACGACAGTTCCTGGAAGTGGGTAGCGAACAATGGATAGGTATCTCATGTTGTCGACCTGATCGCCTGTTGCCAGAAACCATTACCTAATCGGGTAAACAGTACGGATACGAATTCGGTGATCGTCGCGTATCCGTATTGTTTCCTGAAAAGGGTACTTCCAGGGTATTTGGAAGCCTGCATGTCATAAGGTACAATCTATGCCGGGCGCCTCAAATGATTCTTAAGCACGACAACAGCGTCTGGATTCCTTCCAACGCTGGCAAAGCACACTCGCACCTATCCCATCAGCATGCATCTTCTTCGCAAGCCTTTTGGTCTACTAAACATCCTTCCCATTCTCACTGCTCATGGATCGCCGGCTGTTCAAAAGAGTCTGGCCCCTCCACCTTCACCCGAGCCGATTGTGGTCACGGAATTGCCGTTGCCGCCGGTCACGCCCGACACCGCAGAAGGATCTTGTACGCCAGAGTTGAATCCAGGGCGGACGGGATGTCTTCTGCGCGACTCCCAGATTCAAAGCGGAAACTTCCTACCTGACGACAACCATGTTCTTGTTAGTCTGAACTTCTCCGGAGCCCCGGCTGCTCCTGACCCGGCTAGCATCTACAACGGTACGCACTTGATCATCGTCAAAGCGGATGGCGACACGTTTCCCAACGGCGACCCGTGGAAGTGCATAACATGCGGCGTTCCAGAGAGTAACAAGGCGGGGAGCACTGAGTTGGCCCCTTATCCTCAAGCTTTTCGCGATGGGAGTAGGATCCTGGTGGGCTCTAACATTGTCGACTGTGGCGATGAACAACTCGCATCCCCTGGATGCACACCAGACAAGGTGCATATCTATCCGATTAGATGGAATATCAAGCTGGATGGATCAGGCCCAGGAGGGGATATCCGAGAAGTGCGACTGCACCCGGACAATGTCCATCTTGGGTTCAATTCGTTCACATTTGAGAATGGCCAGCTCGGTCAGTTTGCATATTTCAGTCGGCTGCAGTTCAATCCGGACCCCAGCACAGGGGAACCCCGGACTGCGCGGTATGACTTGGTAAACGTGACCAGGCTATTCAGCCCCAAAAACCCGGCCAGTATCAGTGTTCACGGTAACCAACTGTTTATCAATGATTCGGCCATCTCGGTTGGAGAGCTCCGGGGGTTCAGTGGACGCGGAAAAGAAGTCACCTACATCGGAAGCTCAGTAGAATCGTGCAATATCGATGTGTTTGCTGCCGATCTGACCACAGGCAGAGTCCGCCGGCTCACAAGCGATCCTGAATACGTCGATCCGGTTGATGTTTCCCCCGACGACAAGTGGCATGTTATCCTCGATACTCGGGGCTCAGGCCGGCAGATGTTCCTCGCCGGCATGCGAGGCGTGCCCCCTCTCATTGACATGGTCGCGGTCACGGCTGTTTCTTCTGTCCGGAACAACGGGGCAAGGCGCTTTTTCCAGCCCTGGCTGCTAGACCATGACGGGGACCGCGGAGACTACAACGGACAACAAGTCAATGCCGCAGGCGATGGCAGCCCTGGTAGCATCAATGACCCCAAGTGGAACGCAGGCGCCGATCCGAAGTGGTCTCACGATGGGACCAGAATTGCATACTACCAGAACATGGTGGTTCCGCCTGCATGTGGTGGGAACAACTCCTTGCCTTGCCCGAAGTCGACTGAGCCCGGTGGTCGTATAACCCGTCTGATGCTGGCACGCCTGACGAGCCGTGAGCCGTTGCTCCTAGAACCCGTGGCTCCGGTCTCGGATGAAGTTCCGTGGGGAACGCCATATGTTCCTGAAAGCCCTATTCCCGCTCGCTCGTATCCAGGAGACGGGAATTATATGCTGCAGGGGAAGGTGTCAGGGTCTGCCCGTGTAACGATCATTGGCAACGCCGCTGGGTCAATCCCCAAGACGATTGAAGTCGCGTATGACAACTATTCGGATGACGGGCTTCATTTAATTCATGGGTGGGAGAAGGTGACCAGCACGATGCTTTCACTGACACTCAACAAGCTCGACTGGTACTCGAACCTCACCTCAACTGGGCAACAACATGCGACGAAGAAAACGGGTCCCAGCGGTTTCCATCTGGAGATTGACACCCTGACGAACATCTTCAATGCGAATGGCACCTTGACGACTACGATCGACGGAAAGACTTGGAGACAGCCGCTTAATGGGGCCTAGGTTCTTATTATGATCAACAGCGCCGCTGTTGTGGTGCAGTAGGTCGTTGAGAAGACCTCGTATTCACCACGGGATGTTGTGAAGCTAAGGCTACAGGAGCCAACATTGATTTCGCTTATGGATTAAGTAGACATTTTTGCGCACTTTCACATGGTGAATGGTGACTGTTTTCCCTTCCTCTTGCAACTGCTCCTCTCAACTCCGTCCACACCAAACTCGTATCTGCATGTAGCCGCTAGCCTACTGCCTCAAGATTGCATGGAGCTGATCAGAGAGAAGACTCCGCCAAGAAATGATCGGAGATCCCAACCCAACTAGCGCATCCATTCTGTCTCCTCAGGATGCCCTATCCCCAATGCCTCGTATTCGGAGCACCAGTGGAAACCGTCCAGCGTTCAGCTTCTCTTGGCAACAGACCCTGAAAAAACGAGGCTCGGCTATCCTCGTGTTCGGTAGGTGATGTTATGTCCCATTGGCCGGAGAGACACATACTGGGGCGTCTTAGTATGCCAAGCAGGTGATGTGTTCGTCTATTCGGTTGTCTATGTCCGTGTGGACATGCTTTGGTCCCTCAATCCTCGCCGCTAGAGCTAGATAGGGATGGAGAAAAGAGCCTCACAATGAGGCGCAAGTTCGTAGCGAAATGAGATATAAGTTAGGGGTATCCGTCTTGAGGAATTGCATCCTCTCTCTCCATAACCGGTCTGCCTACCCCTTTACATACTGAGCTTCTTTGAGACCACTTTCAAGAGACATACATCAAGATGCGTTTCACATCCATTACCCTCGCCTTCGCCCTCTCCTCCCTGGCGGCAGCCACAACTCCTACCCTCACCGAGCGTGCTCCCGCGCAGCTGCGCCCCCTCAAGACGGTCCCCAAACCCAAGCCTCTGATCGCACGCGTCGCGTCTCCTCTTCCTTCGTCCTCCAGCATCCCAAGCGGATGTAGCGCCAGCGAAGACACCTGCGGCGTCTACTGCATCCCGAGCTCGTACACATGCTGCCCCGACAAGTCCGGCGGCTGTGCTGCCGACGAGTACTGCGCCATGGGAGACAACGACCAGTATGGTTGCTGTCCCGAGGGCGAGACCTGCACCGGCGACGGTGGGTCTCAGGAATACTATGGTGACGGTTCCCAATACAACGACGACTCCAGTTCTGGTAGCTCGTCCGATAGCTCTTCTGACTCTACCGATGCGGCGGGTCATGTGAAGCCTGGTCTTGCGGGCGTTGGAGCGGGCATTATGGGTGTGATTGCTCTGGCTGCTCTTTAGGAAACGGGGTGTGTTTTGAGATCGCTTATTCTGTCCGTCGTCGGGTCGTTGGCATTGCGGAGGGATCGGGAAGACATGCGCTTTGTGCTCTCGTGTATAATTTAATGTCTCATCGTCGTTCACGGTATATTTCTGGTATTTCGTTCCTTGAGAAGTTCCTAATTGATAATGATGCCCTGTCTATCGCGTCTTGGTTAGCTGTTATCGGATTTGATTTATATGTAGCTTCTTGACCATTTGAAACGTCCACTCAATGTCGGTGTAGGAGCAATAGGGGTAAGGAGAATAGGTAATACTAACCTGCGAGTCTCATCGCTGATGTGGACGAGAGTACTCGGCCTTCAGGTTTCGAGCTGCGACAGCATCAATCCGCTTCCAGACACTCACAGTCATGACATCCCAATGGCAGCTTCTGCGATCAATCGGCATTTCTGACAGAACTTCATAAGATGGGCAGTGATATCGTTTGGGATACCCAAGGTCCTCGATGACAAAAACGTTTCCACCTTGGCAATGAGCTTTTCGTCGTATGTGCGGTATATCTCTTTGGGGCTGCGCATGATGCACCATGATAGTGCAGTCGATGCTACAATCGGGTAATGAATGAAGTATCTTACAAAGATCAGCAACACGCCCTCAGATTGTGTAAGGTGGATATCACATACCCAACTAGGAACGCATTTTCCTCTGGCATGTGTCGCATTAAATTAATCGAAGCTCTGGCAGCCTTCGCGCACAAGGACGCTGACAGATATACCTTGTGGTTTGCAGGGGCTCCAGGCATGTTGGGAGAATCTTCCTTTCGCGCTCCGACCAGCTTGGACGTTTGATTGGCTGTCACACTGTGAATGGCGATGATGCAGTTGTAGTATAAGTAATGGAGGTAGAGAATCCATGGCGACATGGGAGACGCTCCTGCTGGGCGCGCTAAGCCTCCCGGTCGATGTCTTAATGGAATGCGTTCATTCCACTGTTGCAGTTCCTCATCCAGCATGCCTACTGCGGCCGCCAGTTCGTTGAGAGAAGTATCAGTCGCTCTAGCGGAGTAGAGGTGCTTGTACAATCTGCCCCTAATCACTGCAAGTTGACAAACTGCGCTGAAAGCGTCGAATCCACTTTCCTGCTGTTGCTCGAGTCCAATACCCTCTGTAGTGACATCCATGTTTTCATCGTTTTGAGATAGAGGTTTGCCAAACCGGATGGATACCCTGGCGGAGGTTAGTCTGGCCGAACTAGCAAAATGTTCATATGCCGTTCTTACTCTCGATCCATACAGTAGGCAAGCCAAAAGACTCTCCGTCGTTCTTCTGCTTCCTCTTCAGAGAGGCCATGTCCTCTCTCGGATCTTCCCAGTCCCATTTGCTGGCTCATATTGATGGCTGCTGAAATTAGAAACTCGCATAGTCGAGGACTTCCTTTACCTAGGAAGAAGATGACCTGATTGAGCAATTAGCTTTGGACGCGTCCTCGGGATTTCTGAACCATACCATTCCGACTAAGCTCTGAATCGCCCACAAGTCTGGGGGGCGGAGGTAGAGCTGGTTGACAGTGCCAAGTGCGTTCTTCATATACATCAAACTTTTTTTCTGATTGTGTCGCATGTGTTCATGGAGTCTCCCTGGTCGCATATGTCCTAGAGCTAGGACGACGTTTATGCATGCCCAGCGACTGGGCGTTTGGGAATTGTACTGTAGTTCGGAGTCGCGAAATAAGGACACCAGCTTTGAGCGTTGGAAAAGTGGGCAGATGATGTGGAAATACTGTAGATAATCGTCCAGGAGCTTGAGTGCTTCACTCTTGGGGGGAACTGGACGGTACGCCGCACTGGGGAACACTCCTTCCAGGCATCTAGCCGACTCCATGCTTGCTTCGCATTGATAAAAGTCAGATAATACCGAGGCGCATCCACTGCTTATATGTTGGTTTATCCACTCTCTTCCTTCCTCTGAGATGATATTCATTCCTGCACACACGTTAGGAGGGTTTCAATGCGAAAGACTTTGCGACCGACTCACCTCCCAGGCACGAAGTATTGACCAAGCCTCGCGGGACAAAGAAGCTGAGACTTCCTGGGACCATGTTCCCTAAGTTTTTGAATTGATCATCAGCGACCGACGGTGCATCCCTGTTCGTGGCAGTTGAGTGACCTCGAAGCTCTGGCTCTATCCCAGGGTGCTCTGCTGGATAATCTTCGCACGCGGGCCAGTCCGGCGACGACACCTCCGGTGGGTGTTGGTCGTTTTTCTGCAACTGTGGTATACCGAGGTTGTCATTTCCTAGATCAAACCCCAGCTCTTGCAGGCGATCCTCCATTCTCTCTATGTTTTCCTCCAGTCGGTTGATCATCCTCAGGCTGCAAGCAAATCAGCACTGGTCGAGCGCATCACCTCAGGCACGTACTTCTTCTCCTGACGTCGACGCCGGTATTCTGTCATAGTGTTGACTGCGCGCGTTGTATTGCAAGTAGAACAGATGGATCTAGAATTGATGTCGTCCTTTAGTTTGCGGCGACGACATACCGTGCAAGTCTTGGTAGGACGGCGCTTGGAGCCTGAAGGCTCCAAGGGCGTCATCTCCTCAGACTGCGGTTTGTGGGGAGGTTCCTCCAGATCAGAAGTCGATTTGGTGTTTGACTGTGGGACCCCGTTAGACGTACGCTTGGGTACGCTCATTGTGGACGCATAGGGCACAGGGCGAGGATGGTGAGAAAGGCAGAGAACTACCTAGGGGGGTGAAGAACCACGTTGTTTAGACCACGCCCAAGGGGCTACGCGAACCCGACGTGGCGTGGGGTAAGAGCGCTGGACATTTTAAGTGTTGGGCTAAGCATGCACTGCGAGTGGGGTGGTTCTAAGTGCCACCGAGTGTCTAAAGACTTCCTGCACGAGTCAGCTGGGTCACACAAAGCATATAGCGTCCAGCCATTCTGCGCACCGCGCACACAGGCACATGAATCGTGGGAAACAGAGACAGTTTGCCACTGGAACGGTCAAACCATGGTTAAGCTTGGTCGGGATCTGAGCCATCCGATGCTGGCTATGAATTTAGGGTCGGTGGGACGGCCAAAACGTGGTTCGGGGGGAATCCGAGTAGTTGATGCGTAATGGCGGTATTGGCTTGTTATATCGTAATTTATATCCCGGCATTCAGCCAATAGACGGGAGTATGTGAGATCAAACGGTGCGTTCGGATGCCGGAAGTCTGACGATTACTGTAATTTATTTGGTACCGCAGCCGTACAGCCCAGTGCGCACGGACAACGGCAGACCTCATACCTATCTTTTCACGGATGCTATGCACCCGTGACTATCTATGTAAACGTTCTGGATATACTCCGTAGCAAGCAACATCGGGCCAAAGTCATGGCTGTAGATTTTCACATCAGGAAACAGATGATTGCTACAGACAAGCAGCATCTTCACATTGCAACAGACTACCTGAGTATTGTGGCGACCTGGGAGCAAACAGCTCGCGAAGCGTGCCTGCACTCCAAGTACTAGGTAGTAAAGGCCTGGACAATCAAGTCCTTCTTGGACCCTCTTGAAAACAAATCTCCCATGGCTCCGGATTCCCTTCTACCGGGTCTGGGTCGGAATCGGAATCAGGAAGTCTACCAGGATCAGGGGCATGTGGATTGTTGGTACCTACCAAGCAAAGGGACTAGATACCAGTAGCGTCGGGACCCGGATGCTCTTTATGTTCGAGAACATCCCTACTTCCTTCGCCGCAGAATGGATCCATTCCAGCCGGGATTTCCGTCGGTTTTTATTGTTATATCCATCCGATCGCTGAAGCCGTGGGTTTTATTGCGTATACCTACACAGTTCCGATTAGAAATTGGGCTGACCTGCAGATCGTATATAGCCAGAGAGACAGCCCTTTCCTGCACCAACATCGCCCTTCTTCCTTTCAATTATCTTCTTTCTCTTTCTCTTTCTCTTTCTCTTTCCCTTTTCCTTCCTTCCTTCCTTCTCTTCCATAGACAAGTTCAATGTTCTAGAAAAACTTTCTCAGCATGTCGCTCCTGGGGACTATCAATCCCAATCCATCCCGCTCCCAGTCGGTGGTGAGCCATAATCTTCCTCCCCAACACGGTGCAGCCATCGACGACGCCCTACAAGAGGAGTTCCCTGCCCCTTCCGTGCAATCCAAAAGTGAATCAGGAGAGACTCTCCGCGATGAGGAGGCACAGATGGAGGCTCGCGTGGGGGACCTGGCAAGGCGATTAACCCGCCAGTCCACCCGATTCTCCACCAAAAGCACTCTTCACAATCCTTTCAAGACGGACGATCCCGAGTCGACGGTGAACCCCCATAGTCCCAACTTCAAAGCCCGGGACTGGATGAAGATGCTTCTCGCGATCAGGTCCCGCGACCCGGAGAGATATCCAGACCGCACTGCGGGTGTTGCGTTCAAAAACCTCAGCGTGCACGGCTTTGGATCCCCCACCGACTATCAAAAAGATGTCCTGAACTCGCTTTTGGAGGTGGGGACGCTCGTTCGAAGGCTGGCGGGTATGAAGATGCAGAAGATTCAAATCCTTCGCGACTTCGATGGGCTCGTCAAAAGTGGTGAGATGTTAATCGTTCTGGGGAGGCCCGGTAGCGGTTGTTCCACTTTGCTCAAAACGATTGCGGGTGAGATGAATGGAATTAACATGTCGGACGATTCGGTCATGAACTATCAGGGTAAGTGATTACCATGTTCCTCATCCTCTCCCAAACTCAGTTGGGCTAATGATATCCTCCCCAGGAATTTCCGCAAAGCAGATGCAAAAGAACTTCAAAGGCGAAGCCATCTATTCCGCCGAGACCGACATCCACTTCCCTCAGCTTTCGGTCGGGGAGACGCTTAAATTCGCGGCGTTGGCGAGAGCCCCCAGAAATCGCCTCGAGGGCGTTACTGCCGATGAATATGCAGAGCACATGAGAGACGTCGTCATGACAATGCTCGGCCTCTCCCATACAATCAACACCCGGGTCGGAAATGACTTCATTCGCGGGGTCAGCGGTGGCGAGCGAAAGCGTGTCAGTATCGCCGAGGCCACTTTGGCTCAGAGTCCCTTGCAATGCTGGGATAATAGTACCAGAGGTCTTGATAGTGCGAACGCTTTGGAGTTTTGCAAAAATCTCTCCTTGATGAGCAAATACTCCGGCACTGCGGCATGTCTTGCGATCTACCAGGCCTCTCAAAGCGCCTACGACCTCTTCGACAAAGTGACTGTGCTATACGAAGGACGGCAGATCTACTTCGGACCCACGACCGAAGCTAAGAAATTCTTCGTCGACATGGGTTTCGAGTGCCCCGAGCGCCAAACGACCGCCGATTTCTTGACGTCGCTCACTAGTCCTTCTGAACGCATTGTTCGGCCTGGATTTGAAAACGTTGCCCCTCGCACTCCAGATGAATTTGCGGCGGCTTGGAAGAAGAGTGAAGCCCGTGCTAAGCTGCTCGCCGAAATCGAAGAGTTTGAACGCCAGTATCCCATCGGCGGTCCCTCTCAGCAAGCGTTCTTCGAAGCCCGCAAGGCCATGCAAGCCAGCTCGCAGCGCGCCAAGTCCCCATACACCATCTCTACTTGGAATCAAATCAAGATATGTGTCATCCGCGGTTTCCAACGCCTTCGAGGAGATTTCAGTCTGACAGCCACTGCCCTGATTGGCAACTTCTGCATGGCGTTGATCATCGGGTCCGTGTTCTTCGACCTGAAGGATGATACGTCGAGCTTTTACGCTCGCGGGGCTTTGCTATTCTTTGCGGTCCTTTTGAATGCGTTTTCGAGTGCCCTGGAGATTCTGACCCTCTATGCGCAGCGCCCAATTGTCGAGAAACAGTCCCGATTTGCTTTCTATCACCCCTTTGCAGAGGCGCTAGCGTCAATGCTCTGCGATACACCGTACAAACTCATCAATTCCGTCACGTTCAACATCCCGTTGTACTTTATGACGGGCTTGCGGCGGGAAGCAGGCGCATTCTTCACCTTCTGGATCTTTTCGGTGGTCACGACATTTGCCATGTCAATGGTGTTCAGAACGATTGCTGCGGGATCGCGCTCACTTTCCCAGGCACTTGTCCCGGCGGCGATATTGATTCTCGGCATGGTCATATACACCGGTTTCACTATTCCCACACGGAACATGCTTGGCTGGTCGCGTTGGATGAACTACATCAATCCCATCGCTTATTCTTTCGAAAGCTTCATGGTGAATGAGTTTGTCGGAAGACATTTCAAATGCGTCTCCATCGTCCCTTCAGGCGGCCAGTACAACAGCGTGTCGATGGATCATCGTATCTGCTCCACGGTCGGTGCCCAGACTGGGTCCGATGTGGTGGACGGGGGGTTGTATGTCAAGGAGAGTTTTGGATACGTCCATTCTCATCTGTGGAGGAACTTTGGGATTGTGATCGGTTTCATGATCTTCTTTGCCTGTACCTACCTGGCAGGGACCGAATTCATCTCCGAGGCAAAGTCCAAAGGCGAAGTGCTCCTGTTTCGTCGCGGTCATCAGGCCAAACTTCCGGCGGCGGACGACCCCGAGTCGCCGCAGAACACTGGAGGTGAAAAGACGGACGAGGCCGCCCCGCAGTCTACCGCCAACATTCAGAGGCAAACCTCTATCTTCCACTGGGAGGATGTGTGTTATGATATCAAGATCAAGGGAGAGCCCCGGCGAATCCTCGACCATGTGGACGGTTGGATCAAACCTGGCACCTGTACCGCGTTGATGGGCGTCTCGGGCGCAGGCAAAACAACTCTCCTGGATGTTCTGGCCACGCGTGTCACGATGGGAGTCGTCACTGGAGGAATGTTCGTTGATGGACAACCCCGTGACCAGTCCTTCCAGAGAAAAACCGGCTACGTGCAACAGCAAGACCTGCATCTAGCGACTTCTACCGTTCGAGAAGCGCTTCGTTTCAGCGCCGCCCTCAGACAGCCGGCCCATCTCAGTCAGAAGGAAAAATACGACTATGTGGAGGAAGTGATCAAACTGCTCGGTATGGAGGCTTATGCAGACGCCGTCGTCGGCGTCCCCGGAGAAGGGTTGAACGTGGAACAGCGCAAACGACTGACAATTGGGGTCGAACTCGCTGCAAAGCCGCAACTTCTCCTGTTCTTGGACGAACCCACATCCGGCCTCGATAGTCAGACCTCATGGTCGATCCTGGATCTGATTGACACATTGACTAAACATGGTCAGGCTATCCTCTGCACAATCCATCAACCCTCTGCTATGTTGTTCCAGCGATTCGATCGACTCCTTTTCTTGGCGAGAGGAGGTAAAACGATCTATTTCGGCGAAATCGGCAAGAACTCATCGACCCTGTCCAGCTACTTTGAGCGGAACGGTGCTCATCATTTGGCGCCGGGGGAGAATCCCGCAGAGTGGATGTTGGATGTGATCGGAGCAGCGCCCGGATCCCATAGCGATATCGACTGGCCACAAGTGTGGCGACAGAGTCCTGAATACCGCCAAGTCAAGGAGCACCTTGCAGAGCTCAAGTCAACTCTGTCGGCCCAGCCGAAGAATAATGATGATCCGGACGCATTTAAGGAATTCGCCGCACCTTTTTACCTCCAACTCTGGGAATGCCTTGTGCGCGTTTTTGCGCAGTATTATCGCACGCCGACATATATCTGGTCAAAAACAGCACTCTCGGTCCTCACATCTCTCTATATCGGATTTTCCTTCTTTCATGCCAGCAATTCCATTCAGGGGATGCAGAACCAGATGTTTAGTGTGTTTATGTTGATGACGATTTTCGGCAATCTTGTCCAACAGATTATGCCGAACTTTGTGACCCAGAGATCTCTTTATGAGGTAAGAGAGCGTCCGTCCAAGGCGTATTCATGGAAAGCTTTCATGGCCTCAAATATCATTGTTGAGTTACCGTGGAACACCTTGATGGCTGCCTTGATTTTCTTCTGTTGGTACTACCCGATCGGGCTGTATAACAATGCGAAACCGACGGACGCGGTGACCGAACGCGGAGGCCTCATGTTCCTGCTTATTTGGACCTTTTTGCTTTTCACGTCGACGTTTGCGCATATGGTGATTGCGGGAATTGAACTGGCCGAAACGGGTGGTAACATCGCATCGCTTTTGTTCTCGCTATGTTTGATCTTTTGTGGTGTCCTTGCGACCAAGGACGCCCTTCCGGGCTTCTGGGTCTTCATGTACCGGGTCTCGCCTTTCACATACCTGGTCTCGGCGATGCTTTCCACCGGCCTCTCGGGGGCAAGTGCGCGATGTGAGAAAGTCGAATACCTGGTGTTTGATCCCCCAGCGAACCAGACATGTGGGGAGTACATGAACCCGTACATCCAGATGGTCAAGAGCGGCTATCTTCTGGATGAGAACGCCACGTCGAACTGTTCCTTTTGCTCGGTGAGCGAGACGGATACGTACCTGGCGCAGATTGGCAGCTATTTCCACGATGCGTGGCGCAACTTTGGGTTGATGTGGGTGTACATTGCATTCAACATTGCTGGAGCGGTGTTCATATATTGGTTGGCGCGGGTTCCGAAGGGGAAGAGGACGGTTGGTTGATCCGACGTATTTGGCAGTCATCATTTCAGGGGATGCATACCTCATGCATACCTCTGGCGTTATAACATTCTCTAGAACATCTTTTCCGTTATTGATCTCGTTCGATCGTTGCATTCGTTGTATTTCTTTTTCTTATGTTTCTCTGGACGACTGTCCAGATACTTACATACATTTATTTATAGACCGTTAGATTTTAATATGCAGACTCAGTTCGTACTATACTATAGTAGTATATACATCGAGAAGACAAACAAGGCGGTCGTATCACGTGCCTCGCATCCCTCCGTAAGCGAGGCCCACAAAACAGACTCCAGCTGCCGATCCGCTCCACACGAGCTCTCCGGAATCCATCTCCACCACAAAAGTACTACTATACAAGCCAGTACTAAGGAACAGAGAAACATCACCATGGGTCGCGTCCGCACCAAGACGGTCAAACGCTCCGCCAAAATCATCATCGAGCGCTACTACCCGCGTCTCACCCTCGACTTCGAGACCAACAAGCGCGTCTGCGATGAAGTCGCCATCATCGCCAGCAAGCGTCTGCGCAACAAGGTGGGTACCCACCCGTCTCAGGACTAAGTTCCAGACTAATGTATGCGCGATGTGCAGATTGCAGGATACACCACTCACCTGTATGCTGACCCTCACCCTCGCTCCTAATCTTCACAGTCACGATATGGTTGTACTGACGCCCCCAGGATGAGACGCATCCAGCGCGGCCCCGTCCGCGGCATCTCCTTCAAGCTGCAGGAGGAAGAGCGCGAACGCAAGGACCAGTATATCCCTGCGGTCTCGGCTTTGGATATCACCCAGACTGAGGAGGGGAAGCTCGAGGTCGATCAGGAGACGAAGGAGTTGCTGAAGAGCCTC
Source organism: Aspergillus pseudoterreus (assembly GCA_002927005.1). Classification (NCBI taxonomy): domain Eukaryota; kingdom Fungi; phylum Ascomycota; class Eurotiomycetes; order Eurotiales; family Aspergillaceae; genus Aspergillus; species Aspergillus pseudoterreus. The sequence continues at coordinate 1,451,882 of PIJX01000017.1, read as the reverse complement.
GGGGTAGGTGGTCCTGCGCTTTTGTGGTTATGGACGCTAACGTGGATACGGACTGTAGTTCGATGCGATTCCGGTCACTGTTGTCCCTGTGGCGCATAATGTGGTCGCGGAGAAGACTCGTCGTGGGGCCGGCGGGGGTGAGCGCCAGTCGTGATTTGACGAGTCCGACTGGATTCATCGTATAGAAGACTGCTACCGTGGATGATGTCCCTTCGATGACGGCTCTGTTTACTTGCTACGATTGACGATGCAGAAAGGCGTTTAAACCATGAGCGATCAATGCATGCATTAAAATCGATGAATTATGCAACCCTCTAATTCTCTAGATAGAGAGGAATGAGACGAACAAACTAAACAGCTTTATCCAGCGACTGCGCAAGACACATCTCGTAATACCGTCCCTTCAGCCGCTGCAGCTGTTCATGATCCCCCGACTCCATCACCTTCCCATCAGCAAACACATAAATCGAATCCGCATGGCGAATCGTCGACAACCGATGCGCCACCGCGACGGTCGTCCTGCCTTCCGTACTGGCCGCATCGTCTAGCGCAGCCTGCACGAGCCGCTCCGACTGCGTATCCAGCGCAGACGTCGCCTCGTCAAGCAACAAGACCCGAGGGTTGCGAATGAGGGCCCGCGCGATCGCAATGCGCTGTCTCTGTCCGCCGGAGAATGACAGTCCGCGAGACCCGCACGGCGTCTCCAAGCCCTGCGGGAGGGATTCAATGAACTCGAGCGCGTTGGCCTGGCGACACGCCTCGTGGATTGCCTTTTCAGACGGCGGCGCGTCGGCGCTGAACCCGAGGGATATGTTCTCCCGCACGCTACCCTGGTACAGAACAGGTTCCTGCTGCACTAGCGACAGGTGCGAGCGGTAAAGGCGAGGCGACATGTGCTTTATGTCGTGGTTGCCTAACACGATCTGGCCGGAGGTCGGGTCGTAGTATCGTTCCAGCAGGGAGATGAGGGTTGATTTTCCGCAGCCAGAGGCGCCCACGAAGGCGACGAACTGGCCCGCTTTGATCTGGAGGATGTTAGGATTCTGGGAATGATAGTTGGGAACGAGAGGGTGCTTACGTTGATGGAAACGTTATCGATCGCCTTGGCCTCACGCTGAGGGTAGCAGAAGCTCACGTCCTTGAGATTGAGATCAGCGTCACCGTCTGGTCCACGGTTGCGATTTTCATGGTTCTCTCTTATGACCGGCGTGATTGTCCTCAGCCAGAACAGATAGTTTGCGGCCGCACGGGCCTTTGTTATGCTCGTCGTCGAACCGAAGAACTGACCCGCCGCTTGTCCTGCAAAGAGCAGCCCGATAAAGACGATGAAAAACTGATTTGTATCATACTCGCCCGAAGCGAGAAGCCGGGAGCCATACCAGAACCCCAAGGCCATGACAAGGAACTCGACCGACTGCGAGAACGCGTACGGGATGATAGCCCAGCTCAAGCTTCTGACAGACCGGAGGACAATTCCGTCCAGTAACTGGCTGTATCTTTGCATCACCTCCGGCTCGATTGCCAGCGACGCCACCGTTCGAATAGCGCCAACGGCCTCGCTTGCGACGTCCGCACTTTCGGAAAAGCTCGCAGACACGTCTGACTCGAGTTTCGCTTCGAGGCGCACCCGGACGTACCCTGAGCCAATGAGCAGGGGAAGCCCCGCGAACATCATGACGAGCGATAGCTTCCAGCCGTACCCGAGGGCCAGCCCACTGCTCGCCAGGACGTTGAAGATGATGACAAGTAAGATGCAGATGTTCATGGAGATGAGCTCTTGCAAGTTCGTTGGAACGGTGGAGATTTTTGACGTCAATGCTCCCGATGTGTTTTCTGGGTGATCGAAGAATGCCATGTCCATGTTGACCAATCGTTCAAACATCTCGCGTCGGTAGCGATGGATCATTCTCTGCGATACGATGTTGACCAAATTGCCGATGATGAAGTAGACGGTAAAATTTCCGATCGCAACGACAAAGAACATAAGGGCGTAAAAATTGGCTTGGTCTGGTCCTCTTCCGAACGAAAAGACTTGAATGAGCCGAGAAAAGAGGACGGCCTGTGCGGGATAGGTGCCAGCCGCAAGAAGACAACATATGACCAGAGCGAACAATATGAAGTGGAGGTCCTTCAGTTCAAGGCATATGCGGACGACGCAGCGGATGAGTGACATGCCGTGTCCTGATGGAGGTGCATATGGCTGATCATCGGTGGTGTCCGTATTTGTCTCCGACATGAAAGGCTTCTCGTCCGGCGAGATTAATCCCATTTCCTTTTCCGGATCGTCGGCTTGCTGTGTTTCGTCTGCAGGGCCACCCCCGAGGTCCTGGGCCCGGACTAGACGTGCGTAGTGACCATCAAGGTCAATGAGCTCCTGGTGTGTGCCCTGCTCGACAACCTTCCCTTTCGAAATGACGGCGATGTTGTCGGAATCCTTGATGGTGGACAAACGGTGAGCGATGGTGACGGTCGTTCTGTTTGCCGAGACGCGGTTCAACGCTGCTTGGACAATCTTCTCTGCTTCAGGGTCAAGGGCACTGGTCGCCTCATCGAGGAGGAGGATCTGGGGGTTAGAGATGATGCTGCGTGCGATTGCAACCCGCTGCTTCTGTCCGCCACTAAGCATGCTTGCCCTTTCACCGACATAGGTATTGTATCCTTCGGGAAGATTCATGATAAAGTCGTGAGCGAAGCTAGCCTTGCAGGCCTCCTCTACGAGTTTTCGTTGCTCGTCTGCGGGAAGCTGTCGCTGCTCGTCGTTAAGACCTTTGAGGACGTTCTCATAGACAGTACCTCTGAAGAGAACAGGCTCCTGGAAAACCATCAGATTAATTTGCGCATAAGAGCCAGAGACAAAGAGTCAGAGACAAACCTGTTGAACAAGGCTGATTTTCGTTCTCAGCCAGCGGGTATTGTATTCCGACAGTTCCACCCCGTCAAGCGTAATGCTACCGGCCTCAGCGTTATACCATCGTTCCAAAAGTCCTACAAGAGTGCTTTTCCCCGAACCGCTGGCGCCCACCAAGGCCGTCTTTTTCCCTGCTGGTATAGAGAGAGTAAATCCGTCGAGGACAGTAACAGACGGACGAGATGGGTAAACGAATTTCAGATCCCGCACTTCAATCTGTCCAGTGCAGGTCGCTGGCTGAACACCCTCTTCGGACAATGGATCCAGAGAAGATGGCTTGTCCATGATGGCAAAGAGCTCGGCGGCGGCGGCAGCAGCGTTGGTCAGGGCGGTGACTTGCATTGCGAATATCGTCACAGAGCTTGCCGCGATGGCGACGGACAGAACAACGCTATGCAAAGTGAGCATGTAACTCGTCGGAGCTTGTCATCGTGAACTTACGTGAAAACAGTTCCAATGTCCGGTATCTCTCCGGACAGGTACATGCGATGACCCTGCCAGAAGGCCAGTGCCATCATTCCATAGGAGCAGAAGAACTCCGTTCCGAACATGACTCCATAGTTCAAGGACTTCTTGTTCCCCTCCTTGTGAGCTTTGACGAGATATTCGTCAAAGCGCGACACCATCAGCTTCTGCGCCCAAAACGCATGCACGGTTTTGATGGAAGAAAGGGCCTCATGAGACACGACCGCTCCATCCGAGTAGAATTTCATAATCCTCGCCTCCTGCATGGCATCAATCCCCATGCATATACCAGTGATGACGAGAATGAGGGGGATAATGCTGATCGTGATGAGCGCGAGCTTCCACTGCACGACAAGCGCGACGACGAAGGCAGAGAAGAACATCGCGATGCCCTGGATAATCAAGGTCAACTTCTCGCCAATCCCGGTATTGATGCGATTAGCGTTCGTGGTGACCTGCGTGGCAGGGGACCCGCGGCCAGGCAGATCAAAGTGCCAAATCTCCATTCGCAAAAGATGTTCCACAAAGGCTTTTCGGATCGCTCTTGCAGTCCGCATGCCGGCGACGGTTACGGTGATCGATGCGATATACCCGAGAACAAACCGGGCGACGAACAGGTAGATGAACCATAATGTGAAATGGTTGACGTCTCGTTTGAATTGCTCGGGAGAGCTCGTGCCGCTGGCGAAATTGCTGAACTTGGAGGTAAACTGACCAAAGATGACGGTCATCAACGGCAGGGCAGCGCCACTCGCGATGGATGAGAACAGAGATATGATGTTGAGAATCCAATCCCATTTGTCGGCGAAGTGGAAGATTCTCTACATTGCGCAAGATGTGTTAGCTCGGTAGAGGCCTGGTGGCTGAAATACACACAATGTAGTCCTTGAAGCTGCCATCCTCGCCTGAGGGTTTTTCCGGCTCATCATGAGGTGTAGGGGCTCCATCGTCGCCCGTCACAGTGACAGTATGCTCCGATCCTGTAGAACCGCTCATGTTCTATGGAGTACTGCCGCAGCACACGGGTCGTGGTAGATCTACCTAGGTAGCTGGCGACCGAAGCTATGAGAAATTCCTGGCACGATGGAATCTGCATTCTCTCGGGCCGTTCTCTGAAGTATATTATAAACGTCTGGGTTGTCAGTAGATGGCAAGGCAACAATTTCTCAGATGTCAGATAGACGGGACCCGAGGGCCCCGATCAGTCTGTCCGCGGGCCAACAGTTAAGTCATCGGCGTCCTCGGTTTCCTCTTGGCTTGGCGATGGAGACAGTAAGCTGTGAGTCAGAATGGCTCATCGTGACTTGTGTCTGGGCTGTTCTCGCTGCGTCCAAACTACCAAAACATCACTGCATGGTTAAGTCATGCTAGACGACTGCCGTGGTAGCACGTGATTTCATCATGATCCTGTTTGCTGCCTCAGGCGTCGAGTTCCCCGATTAGGCCCCCTTCTGTTGTATACACCTCTTGATTTTCTTCTTCGTCAAGAAGCAGCTTGTCCGACTCCACCTCTCTACAAGATTTCTGCGAACCAGCAATACACGGTCAAGGACGGCAACATGCCAGCAAACTTTTTCACCCTCCCAGGCGAACTTCGCAATCAAATATATCACCTTCTCACAAGCGCAGAGCCCGTCAATCCCTGGTCTAAGAGAGGTCATAACCTAGCGACCAATCTCATCCGCACCAACAAGACAATCCAGCGGGAGGCTGCATGGGTCCTCTATGGTGGTAACATCTTCGACTTTAGACCCCCCGTGCATCTTCTCTACGAAGGTGACGCATTTCTCGACCGAATTGGCCCCCACAACGCACGGCATATCCGGCATATTCAGTTCGACATGTTTTTATTACTCTTCGAAGATCCAAGAGAATACCGCATGTTCGATGCTATTTTACGGATGTTTTCAAAGATCCAGAGCGACTGCTCTAATTTGAAGACACTTGTAGTGTCCCAAGTCAGCTTTACAGTTCTTGAAATACTGTTAAGTGGCCAGATTGATGCTGCTGGGGTTATTGCCGATTTTGATGCTCGGGCTAGAACAATCGCTTCACTGGAAGGAATCATCTTGGACGTTCCCCGTGAATCTCAAGTCCCCTACCTAAGGGAGAAGATGGAGGGTCATGGATGGAAATTCAAGGGGTGACACAAGAGTGGAAAGATCAGGAATTATGAAAATCTATCAATGATGATGATGATGATTATGACATTCTATCTAATTAATTGGACGTGAACGGCGAAGCGAATGGTACTGGACACAAATTTAACGCAAACAATGTCTTGAACTATCATAAAACAGTCTGTCCCTACACTTAATCACAATTCAGGTGACTATGGCTTTTCTTCTGCATGCAGTTTCGATATCTCTTGTTGACTGTATGTTATCAGACGTAGCAGCCCGAAAGGCAATGCTTAGTCTTTAAGTCTAAGCGTGTCTCATCTATATTATAATCTACTGCGGGATATCCATGCATGGCCCAATCCTTCCTAACAGGTCAAAGGAAATATATATTTCTGTTGTGACCTGGGTCGACCATTAAATTCCACTGGCTTAACATTCTTGTATTAACTAATTCCTTTTCCAAGCGCGGTAATGACAATTTCCCAATCTTCCCCAATTAACAACTATTTTGGCACAAATAGACTGGACACAATGGATATTGAGGCCACAAATTAAGCTCTACCCTATAGCTCATAAAAACAAAGGCCAATATATCAATCAGGCCTGCTGGCCCAATGGTAAGGCGTCTGACTACGGATCAGAAGATTGCAGGTTCGAATCCTGCGTAGGTCATTCTTTTTGAACTTCATACTTTTTTTGAAGTTCCGATCCGTACTCCGTAATCATGGTTTTGTGACGTTCACCCCATAAGCCACAAGTCATTACTGTCTTCAAGTTAGTGTTCCTACGAGAAAGTATACTTCCGCGGGACGACCGCCTAGAAGCGGACTCTCGCGATCCAAACATAGACATCAACCAGATGCATGGATTCGCGTCGTATAACAAGAACGTAACATAGGCTATACCCACTCTGGATCTGTACACACAATTTGTCTATAATCTCGCTCGATCTTCTCCCGCACCCACCCAGATCTATACCGGTGCTCGTCCTTCGCGGATAGCTCCCGCCCTCCTAGCCGGTAGGAAAACGAGAACCCGCAGGTCTGATCGATCTTATCGTAAGCGTACTGGAAACACCGCGCATGTTGCTCGCAGGCGCGACCGCAGTGTTCAAACGACATGTAAGCCTCCTTCTCCGCCGGTGCCATCTCATCCGGCGCCATCTGTCGCGACCCTTGGACACCCGGCGCCCGGAACATCAAGTCGTCGGACAGATTATACCAGTCGTCTCGTTCCGCGGGCAAATCCCGGCCCATGAAATAATGATACACTTCCGAAATGAGAAGCGGTTCCTGCAGTGCGTTAGCATGCCGTACATCCCAACAACGACAGAGCCTACATTAACCCGCTCGCGCTGCTCTTCAAAGTTCCACATCGCGCTCACATCCCCCGGCGTGACCCCATGCATCGTAATCAACGGCTGACACCAGTGGCGGACGCCCGAGTCCGGGCCCGGCCCGAACGGCAAGGAATTCTGCTTCTCGCCCTGGATCATGGGCCAGCTGCTCTGCAGCACGACGCCCTTCTCCTGCAGCGCCTTCATCAGCACGTAGTCGCCGAAATGCTCGGACTGCATGCGCTCGTCGTAGCGCTCCGTCAGCCCGGGGTCGTCGTCGAGGACCTGCGCCATCGCCGCGCGCGAGAGCACGATCCCGCTGCCGCCGTGCGCGAATAGCTCCCCTTTGAAGTACGCGGGCGACCCGAGGTACAGCGGCTGTGCCGGGTCCAGGCGGTCCAGCCAGAGGAGGAGGTTCCGCGTGACTAGGTAGGTGTCCGCCTCGACGAAGACGTACCAGTCGCGGCCGGGGCGGCGTGTCCAGGTTTGGTCGAGCATGTGGATGAATTTGTATTTGTCGAGGTTCCAGGCGGACTTGTGGGATGCGTCGCGGAGAAGACGTAGGTCGAGGCCGTCTTTTTGGTACTGTTGGAGGGTGCGGTAGTAGGCGAAGTCGGGGTGGGTAGCTTTGATGGTCTCGTTCACGTTGGCGAGGACATCATGGACGTGGTATGGACCCAGATCCTGCTCGCTGTCGGCGAGGAGGAGGAGATCGGTGTGGCATTGGAGAGTCGTCAGAAGCTGCGTGGGCAGCTTGTCGTAGAGGATGTTGCTTCCGGTCTTGACTATGATTTGGATATGGCTGGTGTCGGGGAGATCCCGGCAATGCGGGTTGTTGTTGATCGGGGTTGAGGGTGATGAGGAAGCCGTTGGAGTAGAAGTCGGAGAGATAGTAGGTGTCAGGAGAGCAGCAGAAGGCGAATGTGAGGGTTTTCTTTCAGCTGATGCATCTGACAGCGGGGTCGACAGTGAGTGGATCTGTGGTGGATTGATGAAGAACAGAAGCATGAAAAGAACGATTGATAGTATGGCTGCAGCTCCCAGGATGCGACCTCTCGGTATACACCCCATGATGCGGAGGACAGCCAGGAGGAGGGGACATGGAGGGGCGATGTCCAGAAGGTGAAGGGTGAACTGGATGCGATGCGTACGGAGTAGGGGTCTGCCCTGCACCGACTGTCAGCGGAGAGCTCGGCTCGATAATGCTGGGGCTTCTGGGGCTTGTCTTAGCCACTTCCGGCCTCTGTTCTTCCCGATTGGCCCCTAACCCTGCCTGAACCCTCGCGGTGGATCGCCGGGGCGTTTAGGCGGGCCAATTAGTCCCGCCCATCATCCCCACTGATGTCCACGGGTTCTATTAATAAGATAAAGGGACTCCGGATATCGCCAGGATAATGAACTACATACGGTGCTAGAACTCATCCTCATTATCTTATCATGTTGACCCGTCATCCAAAACAGTGAAGCCAAATAAAGAAGCAAGGATCTTACATTTATTGGTTTAGGTAGTTTGATACAGACGCCTTTGACTATATAAAGTTCTCTACAGGAGGACCGTAGCGGAGTAGGAATGCAACAACCACCGCCTTCACGGCAAAATCGACCTCATACGCAGACATGGCAGCGCCAAAGTCTGCGGTAGACGGCTGATGAGCAAGGAGCTCATGGAAAGCCGGCTTGAAGCCCATCAAGCTGGTAGAGGTTCTACCTAGCCAAACCGTGCCCACAGCCATATACCGCACCTTACGTACTACTAGGTGCCTTGACACGTTTTGGTGGTGTAATGACCATTTGACCATTTTGATTGTCAGTTCGTCCCAGTTCTTGAAGCTGGATATAGCCAGACAAGTAGGTAGAAGGCTAGACAATAGAATCTTGACTGATCGAATTGTCAATCAACCCTCACTGGATCTGATGCTGCACTCTGTAGGCAGGTTGCAATTCCAGTTTGTAGCCACCTTAAGGATCTGATCGTTTGAAATAGCCAGCCAGCCATCGTCTTCCACATCCATCGATTTCAGAACATTGTCGGAGGCTCCATCCTATTCCGAGCCCTGGGTCTTGGGCGGAAATACACTGTCAAGCAGGATGCGCAGCTCAGTTGACGAACAAAACAAATTGGTTGTGTGAATCGATCACACAACCCCCAGTGAATGGCCTTTTGTTTACCCTACCTCATAAAAAACACCTCTGTTCTGTTACTGCCTCCCCTGCTCTCCCTCCTCGTGCTCTTCTTTTCCTCCCCCCGTCCTCCCATATCGATTTTTCAATCTGCTCCGCTCACCCACGATGTCGATATCTAGGTTGGAGGATCTTCCAGCCGATATTCTGCGGCAGATCCACGACTACCTTGATGACGAACACCCACGGAGCTTGCTAAACCTGGCCTTGACCAGCAAGCGTTGCTACATATCCGCTGCCTATCGGCTTCACCGCGAGCTCAGGCTCTCCCTTTCCGGATGCCTGGATGCCACGGACGATGATGTTCGCAAGTGCCTTCGCAGGCTCGATGATATGTTTTTCTTGGGATATGTCCGCCGGCTGGTGATAATCTGCGACAAGGTGGAGGACCCTAAAGAACCGTGTGAGACCCGGTTTCTCTATAGAAGCGATCGGGCGTTCAATGAAGCCTCGTATGACGAGACGTTCCTTGGCCTCGAACAACCTGAGCGTTTTGATTCAGACCCTGATTTCAAGGTCAACTTGTCCTGGAGTCCGTTGGCTGAGTTTATCGAGAAGCTTGGAAACCTGAGGGAGCTTGTGTTCGACGCCTTTGAGCAATTCCCCAGATGTCTCCTTGAATCCCTTCACCAGTTCCAACCGGTCTGCAAGCTCTACATCAACAATTTCCAGCTCAAAGCATCCCATACCGGGCGAATCAGTGGATACGAACGCAAGTTGGTCACCTCCCCGTGCCTATACGGCATTCGGGTCCTGTACGATGGCACCGACGGGCAGTATGCAGTGTCGAAATCCAATGCAAGGTCGATTGCGAAGATAGTGGCCACTCTATCACCCAATTTGAAAAATGTCATCATGCGGGACGTCGGATAGGCTACCAAATGGAACCTCCTCGGTGGGATGCGGTCAAGAAATGGATACACTCGAGGCTCGCTGGAATCCTTGACTCTTGGAATGTGCCGTGAACTGGACTGGAATCTCCGTGTGAAGCCGTCCAAGCTTACGAAAAATACTATCATGAACTGGGGAGCTATCACTGACTTCACCTGCCTGGAGACGCTCCATCTTTTGGACCGCGTAGACCTGGAGGCTGTTACACTTCTCGAAAGGTGCTCCTTTCCCAGTCTGAAAAGCCTGACGCTTTCCTTTGGCCAAACGCGACCCTCTCGACGGTGGATCATCAAACTGCAGCACTTCTTCGCAAACATATCCTCCCTATTGACTTTGCGCCTTTCAGAGTGGTCTGACTTCTTTCCTCTCCATGCCTCACTCGACCATCACACTGGACTGACCACTCTGCTCATCTCCCCCACGCCCGGAGCCTGCCTTGAGGCCATAGACCTGCAATATCTCAGTACGAATTTTCTCTCGCTAGTAGAGCTGAGTATCCCGATTCGGCGTGCACGAGGATGCCTGAGCGAGGTCTCTGGATATAAGATGCTCGGAGCTTTGCCCAACCTTCGATATCTCAAGCTGGAACTGTGCACACTACCAAAGGTTATCCTTGAAAACCCATGGCATCGCAGAACCTACTTACGTGTTAATCGAAGGTGGAGTCAATTCCGCCGCGAGTGGCTTGTCGATCACAGTAACCATACCAACCATGAATACCGTGGGACGGAATTGCGCAATGGCCATATCATGGAAATCCTAACAAACTCTGCCATCGATGAGCCACTTGCCTGTAGCATCTTCCAGGCCATATCGTCAGGGAAGCCACACAATGCTGTGCCCCTGGAGAGACTGCGGCTAGAAGTGAACGGTCTTGCGAACGTCGAGGGGCCGATTCTGCGAAAGATTCTTCGCACGATCTCTCCGCTATGGTGCATCGAGCGCGTCCCATCTGAGAAAGGATGTTTCGCGACGAGTAAAGAGACCGACGACCAGGCCCACATGACGGACACAAGGTACACCGAGACAGCTTCGGAGACCTACGAGACTATCTTGCGCTATGTCTGGCCGCCGAAAGAGAACTCAGCATGGCAGGATTCCTGGAAGAGTATTCCGCTGAGAAATTCATGAACGACTGGAACGATGACTGGTGGTCATTGTCTTGGTGGTGGCGCTTTGAATGTTGATGGGATATTCAGGGGTCCTGAAGGAGACTTGCAACGCGCGCATAGCCTCTTGTATACGAGAGTCATAGAAAACTGAGACCGCGGTCTGTTTGGAAGTCTTGCTCTGGAATACCTGTTGTTGGAGGGGTTGGGCATGGTGGGAATAGGCAGCCACCTGATTCGGGGCCAGGATCTAGGTATAACCTGCCAGTTAGTAGTCTCCAGCCATGCTCCTACTCTAATTCTGCGTTTGCCCTCCCAGATATCCAGAAAATTAGTTGTTGGTAACCGTCCTTTTTGCCCTCTTTCATCGCGATATAGCCTCCAATAGACTGGGAAAGGAAGCCCAGTGTCTGGTTGGGTCTCAGCATTCTGCCTGTCCATGGACTTCTAACTGGTCGTGCCTGAGATTCCCGCGACTGATAGAATGGTGATAGAGAGCTAACTTAGACAGGTATATCAGGGCTCTCTCGATACGTGGTATTGGTTGTTGACTAGTAGGTAGGTAGCATTTTACCGTCTTCTTGCTTGTCACCATCAGTTTACTTGCTGCTTTTGTTCTGAGTATATCAAGTACTGATGACAGAGACAGGCCATTGCATAAGAGATATCGAGACCCGGTCCCCCGATTTTTCTATCAGAGCCTTGATCTTCATGATCTCTTCATCAAATCCATCCTTGATGTACCAAAATGACTCAAGAAGGGAGAAAATGAGGTGAAAATACGCCAGAATGACATATGACAAATTCGAAAGCATGCCCACCTTATTCAACGTAGCCAGAAATTCTCCTGGCAGGAGCTCTGGCCAAGCCATGACAGCCGCATCTTCCAAGTCAGCCTCTACATCGAGAGACGACCCGCTCGCACCCCCAGTAAGGCGAACGACGTAGAGTACTCGCATGTAATTCTGCTCTAGAATATCAAGGGCGTCGTTTTGTTTTGACAGCAGGTCCTGTTCGAATGATGCGCCCTGATCCTCAAGTAGGCAGGGATTCGATTGCATGGTCTCACGCGCGTTTCTGAGGTTCATCAATGCATCGCAGGCGCCACCGCAGAATTTTGCAATCCTTGCCGAGCAGGGCCGATGAGGGACACCGACAAACGTCTCCCGCGGGTACATGCGCCAGTCGTCGTTATTATAGATGAAATAAGTCATGTCCCTGAGGGGACCGACTCTTAATTCCGGCCAGTGTTGCCTCACAACCGTACCCAGCCCCTGAATTAGGGAGATCCAGTCCAAACGTGGCTGAAGCGGGTGAGTCTCAGATAGGGGCCCATCACTCAGGTTCCGGATGTGTAGAGATGCGAGAGCGAACCCAACGATGAGCATCGACCCCGCAAAAGCATGATGGATAGTGGAGCTGGACAGGTTGGAGAGCTCTTCTCGGAATGCCTTCAGACCCTGTTGATGGTGCTCGATGACGACTGTGAGATAAGCAGCATCCATGTGATGATTTGCAGCCGCTGGCGAGCTCCCTGCAGGAGACGGATGGCGTCCGTCAGCCACGGACCTGTCAGACGAGAACAGATCCAGCCCGGCCAACGCCAGGAGCAGATGCATCAGTGCTTCGTTTCTCATGGCGAACTCAGGGATGACTGTTTCCCAGATGTGGCGGCGCCGCGGGCTCAGCGACATGTTTTTGGCCGTGTGCAGCATGAAGTGAGAGAGCATCTGCAGGTCAATCATGTTCAGGTGCTGAGACGCGCCACCGAGCGCGTGCAGGGCGTCCGAGGGGCGCATGTTGAACTGCAGCGGATGCGGTGACCCTGAGAGGGTCCATTCTTCTGCAATATTACCGGGTGTGTCGCGCGTTGTTTGACTGCGCGGCTCATTGCGAGAGCCATCCGCACCAGCCCTTGGCTGGTCAGGCGTGTCGTGTCGCTGGGAGGCAGATTCTGCAGGCCAGTCGCAGGACTCTCCTCTCAACTCACAGGCGCCGCATATTGGTTTGATCTCGTCACACTGACTGTATGAGTGTACGAGCATGGCGAGGAGGAAGACAATGACATACCTTGACTCTGCGAGCCTTGCAGGTAAAGCATCCTCGGCGCGACTTTGTGTGGCGCGCCCGCACTCTTCTGTGCGCACTCCTGTGGGACAATTCCATGGTCATGGCATTTTCTTTCCCTAGCAAAGAACATCTCAAAGCTTCCCGTAGCCTGGATACGCAGGGAAGCCAAACTTAGGCCACTATGTCTCAAATCGGAGGTTTTCAAGGGGGTTCACAGCTACAGTGACGTTTGTTACGTTTGCTTCCAACCATCCGCCAAGACATTCCATTTCTTCCAGGCACCCATCGAATACTACCATAGTAACTCTTGTCAAGTTGTATGATTAGAGAAGGTCAACAATAACTACAACAGACGATAACAGACTGGTCTATAACAGGAAGGGTACTAGAATAGATGAATTAGGACCAATGGGTGATACACTCGTCACCTAGAGAATCTACCATTGTACCTCCTAACCGCGTAGACAAGTCCCGCCAGTGCAAGAAAACATGCAGCGACTGTCAATATGACCTCCATCCCAGCATGATCCGCAATATAATTCAGTGCCCGGCCGTCCACCCCTTGCCAGGATCGCCCAGCGGCATGTCGCACCACCAACCCCCCAAACCCGTCGTCGAGCAGCCCTATATCGAGCCGGAGCGTGTCGTATAGCCAGGCGTATTGTCTAAACGCCGCCGTCACCATGATCGGTCCCGTGGACCAGAAGACCTGCAGGTACGGCAGGACTATGCCCCGGGACGCGAGCCTGCTGCTCCGCCGCTTGGCCTCGTAGAGCACCCACTGCAGGAATGGAGAGCCAGGCCTGGCCATGAAGAAATGGTTACTGAGGCCGAGTGTGCCCGCCGTAGGGGAGAATATGGCTTCCAAACCAAGCCTCTGGAGACATTGAATATGCTCCGCGGAGCTGGGGTACACGTCCAGATCGGAGTAGATGCCTCCCTCGGCGTGCACGATGAGCAGCCTCGCAATGTCGGCTCGCTGGATATCGTGGGGATATCCTTCGTACGTCGACAGCAGCCAGGTGTAATCAGTCTTGATGAGATCGAGGACATCGTCGTCTGTCCATAGCTTGACAGTGTAGTTGGAGGGCTCGAGCATGTCCCTCCATGATTCGCGAGACGCCGTGATTGTGGTGGAGTATTCTCGGACATCGGTTGTTTTCCATAGCTGATGGACAATGTTCGGTATTGAGGGATCGAGTATAGGACGGGGGTTATCGATAGGTTCGAGCGCATCAGGGGAACATCCATCCACTATTCGTACAGACTCAGACAAGCGCCCGGCGAGGGCAAAATCGTCAGTGTAGCTGAACTGAAGGATAGCAAAGACGACAAGAAAAAGAATTACCACCGCAGTGAGCTGTCTCGATCTTCCCAAGAGGACGGCCATGATAACTCATTTCCCTAAGACCTCGCACCTCTGCGGTCATGGAGCTTTAAGAATGAATCCAACGGGGAGGGCAAGCATAGGGTAGGGTACATGGGCGCAGCACGACGACATTACCTACAGTAACCGCTGCAGTATTGGCCCACGGTCGACTCGGATATCTGGCCAGGAAGCCGGGGTCAGAGAAAAGTCCGAGTGAATCAGTACCAGTCCATTTTTGCGTTAATCATAGCCTGTTTGTGCGATGCGCGACTACTAGCGGGCTGCAAACCACGCCAATAAGTGGCCTTTGACCCACGGGTCGTCCAGGGTCGTACTGGCTGGGATACCTGGAGGATTCTCTGCATTTGAGACAAGGGGTAGGCTCCAGCGTGTTTTTCCTCTATGTCCAGTTCGTCTCTGGCCGTGCACAAGGGACGTCAAGATCGTGGTACTACATGGCTGGTATGGACTCAAGATGGTGGAATTGCTCAGCCGATTCAATTCACACCCAATCCCACCGTCTAATAGAGAGACTTGACATGAAGCCTTTGGTAGGGAGTGAGAGAAACCGACAGGCTAAGTTATGATAGTCACATATGGACCAATACTAGTGCACTGAATTTCTCGTCTATGCTTCCTAAAGCTGTCTAATTCACGTTGCATTCAGATTGATAGTGTTCCTTCGGTGAGCGGTTTTTGTTACATGTTTCCATTCTCGTTTTTCAGATGGGCCCAGGTCTTGTTACGGAGGACGCCGTCTCTCGTGACAATAAACGAGAAATTTCGGCCTTCTAGTGCCGAATACCTGCTGGTCTGGCTCACCTGGTGCCCATGGTGTGGTGCTTTCGTACAATCTTCGGTATCGAGGCATCTGCTGGATAAAAGCATGACATCCTCCACCTTCAAGTCTGCTGTTGTCTGGATAGTATAGGGATGGTTGTCCTTGTGAAGCCTTGAAGAGCTGTCATGGCATCAGTAAATGTAGGGAGGTTGCTGGACAAATACTAGCTGTTCATCTGCCGTAGCGAGAAGACGGTCCGTATTTCCGGTTGGTATTATGCAATGCAGCAACTGGTTCGGCAACATTGACCGGACGTGTGGTCCATCGATCCGACGGAGTCTGTAGCTTTGACCCTAGTTGTGATCGATTTCGAGGTAGCCTGGGCTGCTCGCTTAGACAAACGATTTGTTTCTGGGTGAGACAACGCCAGTCTGCATTTATTTGGACCCCAAAGGGTTTTCTAAGATTAGAGCGCTTGGTAGACTTTCCAGCAGCGCTACGTTGCAGAATATCCTCTTCTGGGGTATCCCATACATCGAGATTCAAAGGAGCAGCTGTTATCCAGAGGCTCTGCACTTCCTTGAGGCGTGGCCCAGCGGACGTGCTTCGGTCTCGTGATCGAATTTCCTCTGAGGCGTGATGATTGTGGGGGTTTCACGCTCACATGTGCATCGTGGCAGTGCTCCTTCAAGCAGCCAGGAGGGAATGCAATGTTACAGAAGGAACGTGGAGGTTGGCGCAAGAATCCCCAGCTGTTT
The DNA here is from genome assembly GCA_002927005.1 of Aspergillus pseudoterreus. Classification (NCBI taxonomy): domain Eukaryota; kingdom Fungi; phylum Ascomycota; class Eurotiomycetes; order Eurotiales; family Aspergillaceae; genus Aspergillus; species Aspergillus pseudoterreus. The sequence continues at coordinate 1,435,891 of PIJX01000017.1, read as the reverse complement.
GTTCGATGGTCCTGGCGGGGTGTGTCACTTTTCATGGTATACCTATGTAGGTACTCTCCTGTGCTTGGCGATGACAAGGGACCAATCCCCAACAATTGGCCTCCGGATGGGACCAATATCCGCTCTATACACGCAATCAGGGACCCTTGGGCGGATAGCCTCGACAAGCATTGGCCCACAATGTCTGCTGTATTTATAGGCCTTTTCATGCTAATCTCTCCCTCTTTATATCTGGTAAGTTCCGCGAAGGCGATATATCTTCTTTCTTCAGTTGATTGACAATGGACCGACGACCATAAGATGAGTTCCCGATTACTGGCGATATACATCTGACGGAAAGCTTGAGTAAGAACCGTTACTGTTTCTAAAGAAGGATTTGCCAAAGTACTCTTTAGGAGAAGATATATAGCCGATCTATGACTTGTACATGGTAGAAGATGATAGGTATATTCTACTGCACTATGCAGTACACTGAAAACTGTTAGAATAGAATATAATATATGAGGTGACTCTGTATTCTTTGAAATAGTAATAGTTGGATAGATTGTCTAACGCTATGGCTTATTGTAGAGAATCCTGTTAACTTTGAAGACTACAAACACTGATATACATGTCCCATACAAGATTAGTATAGCAGGTCAGCATGAGCAGTCCACGGTTCTCGATAGATTCCACATACTACATAGTATATTACCTAGTATGTGAAGCCCCTAGAGATAAGGGTCTGTCCCGAAGAAATAATAAATGTTCACTGCTACTTTTTCCTTCTGCTGGTTCAGTTTCCTAATTAAGAAGGCGGGGATTATCCTAACTAATAGGGTTTAGTCTTGTTCTGCATAATGGACCCTATGTAACTATTTACGGAGCACTGATGCCTACCATCTACAAGTACAGAGTACTCCGCATGGTACCGATAATCCCACTTTCTATTTATAGTGGAAGTTGAACCGCAGTGCTGGAAGATGTTCGTGGGAGGTGAACGGGCTGTGTACTCTGTACCGAGTTTCACCAAGTGGGGGGCCCGTCATCCTTGTGTGCTCGGATATCTTTAGTGACCAGGCACCAGCCCTTTGAGAAACCGAGAAGAGCTTGATCCCCTCCGCGGAACACTACCTTCACCTTGTCTCCCAAAGCCCAAGCTTATGCCAAACTCCCAACTCTAAATGACAGGATATCTATAAAAACACGCAGCAAAGCAGAACAGAACAAGGCAAACAAACCCACATCCAATATCCTCACACAAATACGAAAACGCCACTAGGAATCCGACAGAGCAACCATATCCGACAGGTCGTCTCGGCCGTGGGTTGACACGAACGAACCAGGAAACACGACAAACAGCACAATCCCCGTCAACGCCATGAGGAGCCCATCAAAGATGTACAGCAGATACTCATGTCTCATGATGAAGCCGGCGTTGCCCTGAACAAACTCGACGACTCGAAAGATGGACCGAACCAGGATGAGCGCGCACGCGATATAGAGGGCCCACATCAGCGAGTTCCAGGAGAACCGCGAACTCTGCGACCTGAGCTCTTTGGGATGCGTATGTCGCGGCTGGTGGACGACGCGCCAATGGAAGACCGATGCGACGACGACGAAGAATCCAAACCAGAGGAGCTGGATGGCCAGTCCGGCAATGACAATGTGCTCGCCGTTCTGCATGGCGTCGAGGGTCCCGGCCGCCATATAACCACCTCCTGTTCAACACCGGAATCGGTTAGCGACTTGCGTTGGAGGCGATGGGCGCAGGGCTGATTGATTACCTCCGCATTGTAGCAGAAATGAGATGACGTCCCCAACGACAAACACCTTGGTCAGCAGGCGTACGCGGACCAGTGAAGCCGACTCCTCATGAAGCGCCACAATCACTCGCCCGAGGGTCATGTAGATCGAGGCGGCGAAGAGCGGAGGCGCGACGAGGATCAACATCGTCTGGACAATATACGGGCCGAGAGCTTCAGTGTCGAAATGGGAGAAGATGCGGGCGATGTATCCTGCTGCTTCAACTGTGACGAATCGACGTTAGCGAGGGGATTGTCATTGAGTTGCTCATTCAGGTCTGACGTACGGAGAAGGCCAATAAAAAACGGAATGAAGAAGTATGTCCTGTGTTTGATGATTCGGTAGAAATGGACAATGGCGAGTAAGCCAAAGACCACTGCCATGATGGCACCGGCAGGAATTGAAGGCACATAACGGTATAGTTTGTAGACGTAGTCGTCGCTGTTTCCTGCCATTGCGTTGGGTGCAGCTCACACAAGGCTGGATAGTTGAAGCAGGGCGTAAGAACAGAGATAAAGTGAGAACAAGAGTTTGGCACTTGGTGTATTTAAAGAGAACACAGCTTGGGCGATTCAAATCTGCCTACCTAGTCTAGGCTATGGGTGAAACCCACTTTTGCCATACTGTATACGAGTGTACGAGAATACGAGCGCGAACGCGAGGGCGACGAACCATGGTCTTAAAGCGGCAAACAGATTTTGAGGGTCCCCACCCGACGGCCATGTTAAGCTTATCTCTTCTTTCTTTAACGGTTGGCATTATATGGCCATGTGGCCTGTGCCTTTATGCTGGAGACCTAACCGTTTCTAATTCGGTGGCAAGTCGGTATAGAGATTTTTCTGTTCTTCTTCCTTTTCCTGTCCTAGAGTACGTCATAGCACGGAATATTTGATAAACACCTAACAAGAGATATCAAAGTGAATGTAGAAGAAAAGCATAGCCTGGATTTGATTACACTTACAATCAGTACAAAAGAATACCTAGATCTATAATAAAGCATATATCACCTGCGAACATCTGGCCACACTTCGTTCATCTCGAGAACCATATACGGTCTTAATTATTTTTGTTTCTCACTCTCCTCCTGGGCACGAGACGGTCCATATTCTGCAAAAATCGATGTCGACGCCCAGGAAGCAGGCCAGGCGAATGACTGCTTGGGATCACCTATATCCTCACCTGAAACTAGGAGATCTATGACAGCGATAAAGATGTAGGCCCCTATTCCAGTACAGATATGCCACCTATTCCAATGAGTTTTATGAGGGAAAAGAAGGGCAAGGGCTCTGAAACATACCACCCGTGGAACTCTAACACCAAAGCCCAGGGAAACCCTACGGTTTCTCTCGCTTTAGTCAAGTATGCGCAAGCCCACTGATCAACCAGCCAAAACCAATACCCAAGATTAAAGATTGCTGTTAACAGACGTTAGTGATTTAGAGTATTATTGTAAGGCTAGGTTACCCACCTGCTCCAAATTTAACTATTCCCCATATTTGTCGCCGGGCAGCTGAGTCTGGCAGTGTCCGGCGCTTAATGAGCCGAATAGTGTAAAGCCCAATGACGGTCACCGAGCAGACAAAGAAGCCGGAGTGAAGGATCAACTCATCAGTCATGACATGAAATAATATCAGAATGAGCAAAACAGAGCCAAGCACGATAGCAGTAACGACCGAGCCCCGGCGATTCGAATTAGCTGTGAGGACACGATGTAGAACCGGGGTTGTGGCGAAATGCATAGAGAGGTCGTCCACTGGTAAAGAGATTAACCCGGAGAGCAGGTAATATTGGAAAGATGCAGCACATACTCATTTGGGTGTGGTACTTGAGGCTGAGATGGAATGCAAATGAGCACAGGCCGACGGCTATTAATCCCCAGTAGGGAAGGGCCCGTAAAGGATCCTTATACTTGTCCGCGCTCCGTTGCAGTCGGCGCAACCCGTAGATCCCGTAGATGACTAATAAAGAAGGTTAGATTATAATTTCATGCTCCCTCTGCTGCCTTACTGTAGACGATATTCGTCAGGCTGTTGACAAACTCGGCGACATATTTGCTGATCGTATAGTCCGCCTCGCAGAAGCTTTGTCGAGGTCAACAAGTGAATAAACGCATAAGATACATACTGACTTGGCCTTGGATGTTGGGGCGCCCCAAAAACAATCGGCAGAGTTGATAGTGTCCATTCTGACGCTGCCGGAAAGTGGTGGTAGAAGGATACCAGGTAGCTGGTGGAGAGATGGCGTGGTTATAGAGCCTTCCCGGCCCGACGGGGCGTCCGGGAGCGGTCAAGAGTCAGCATTAGGCCTGCATTCTGGTACACTCAGCGGCGTTCACCCTCCCAAGGATATCAGTTTCGATTTGATCTGGAATCCACAAAGGTGCTCGGAGCATAATCCAGTGGGATCCACCAATGGACGGGCCATCAATCCAACTACTACCACTTGCTATTACATAAACCCATGTCCTAGATGGAGCCCACAACCAGAATGGTCATGGATATTGGATAGTGCCCGACGGACCCTAAAAAGTGAGTGGATATCGGGTAGCGCTAGTTGAAGGGGTTAGATAAATACCTAGCACGCCCTATCTGCTCTCCTTTCTCCGCTGTCTATAATCTATCTAATCTCAGATTGAACCAAATGGATACCGATAAAAGAACCCCTATACCGATCCCTCACTCTTCCTCCGCGAGACCCTCGCAGAATCTTAGTGCTTTCAGAAGGTTTGCACGAAGCCAATGGAGGTGGGTACATTCACTGATGCGTGAACTGGGACATCTCAAGCTGACTTTCCAGTGTAATATATATCATCCTGGTAATTGAGTTTATACGACAGGTGTGGAGGTACATGGAGTGGCCCAAGGGGACAGACTTGGCTTTATTACTCCAATCGGCTTTACTATTTCTTCGTCATATCCTCTTGCATTATCTCAACGAACTATAGGGATCATTGCAATGCCGAACAAACTCCTCTTTCCGATCTGCTTGGACAGTCCAGTAGGTGATTGATCCTCAGTCAAGGTCTATTTTTAAAACCTACTGGATCTGTTCCTAACATCTATTCTTACTCCAGTCTTCTCTCTCAGCTGGGCATTCTTGGTTTCTATAGAACTAGTCTGTTGTCTGCCAACCCGCAAGTTTGGCTTTTGAATCGGCTATGAAGGAAATTCTCTGGAGGTTATTCATTATTACTCATTCATGCCCAATATCTCGTGCTTGTGGATCGTACTTTTCTTGCCATGACCGGATTAAGAGAGCTAGATGTTGGTTTGTTCAGCTGAGCATTAAATGGGAAGAAATATGGCGGTGCACCTAGATTATAATCCTATTTGCTCGCCATGAGACGATATACATAATTAAGTCACATTCAACATGCCTAGGCGCTGGAAGTAATTCAAAAAGGCTGAAACGGCCCACCACACAGAGTGCATTGTTGACCAGACAGCAGTATATCTGAAAAAAGTTCCAGATACTAATGTTCAGACTTAAGGAACATCTGTTCAAACCCTATAACCCTCCACTCCCCAGTCTCAGTATTAAGAGTCAAGTTGGTGTGCTTGACCTCGCCCTCCTGGATGAATCCAGCCTCGACCTTCCCGCCGGCCACAGGGCGCATCAGATGGCTATCCCCATGCTTGACGGTAAAGTTCGCCAGAGGCAACTCCCAAGCATTGCGCGTGGCCACAGTCGGACAGCCTGCACAGTCAGCCTCACTCCATTCACAAAGACAGCATGCCACTCACCAAAGAACCTCGCTTCCGCCTCATCCCGCCGCAGATGCAGCTCATAGTACCCGCGGTAGTACCCCTCAGTCCAGAGCAGCTCCTTGTTCTCCTTGTAGCCAGCCGCCTCCTCTTCCGCGCTGCTGATCGTCCCACCAAACCCAGTACTCGAGACCGCTGTGCCAGCGAACTCGACACCCACGGAGCCCGCACCAGTCCTCTCGTCGTAGTCATGCTCCCCGATCCAGGCGAGGTCGCTCACCCAGTTGACGTGGGTGTCGCCGGCAATCATGATGTTGTCGCCGATGTTGTTGTCGAAGAGGTGCTTGAGGGTGCGGTTCTGGTGCGCGCGGTAGCCGTCCCAGCTATCCAGGCTGAAGCTGACGGTGCCGTCGTCGGCGCTGGTCGTCTCCACCCGCGTGAAGCGCAGCTGGTTGCCGACGACGCGCCATTTGGTCCCGCGCGCCGCGGACTCGGACATCTGCCGGTAGAACCAGTTCTCCTGGCGCGCGCCCATCAGCGACCGGCCGGCGTCGTTGTGGATCAAGTAGATGTAGTCTTCGTTGTCGCCTGCGGCGGTTAGCGGGGACGGACGGGGGGAGGGGAGAGGAGGGTGCGCACCGATGTCGGTGATGCTGCGGTCGTAGTGGCGGGTGTCCAGCATGATCAGGTCGAGGAGGTCGCCCATCTTGAACGAGCGCCAGATGCGCAGGCCGTCGTCCATGTCGACCTGGCTGGGGGGGTGTCAGTGATGGAGCTGTATGGACTGGGAGGAGGCTGACCGCAGAGGCATCCATTCGAAATAGGCACGGACGGCGTTCATCTTGCGCTGGTCAACGCTGATCTGGGGGCCGTAGTTCAGGAAGGAATCTTCCGTGTTGCGGAGGCCGCTGAAGCCGTCGCGGTATCCGTTGTTGGCGATTTCTGAGTTGTCAGAAGGGTCGATCCGATCATTGGCAATCTCTCAATTTGCTTACCGTGGTCGTCCCACACGTTAATCCAGGGGAAATTCTGGTGCGAAGCCGAGAGATCGGGGTCGGTGCGGTACTAGCAGGTGGTCAGGAGGAGCGGTGCCTTGGGATTTAGATGGGCATACTTGGTTGAATCGAGTGCGGTAGTCATACAAGGTGAAGATCTCGTGAGGAGGTTGTGCCGCGCGCTCATCTACACCGGGGACTCCGTTTTCGTACTCGTAGATATAGTCGCCGAGATGGACCTAAATAGTGAGCATGCTCCTTCGGTGCGGTCAGAGCAGACGTACCACGTAGTCCACGTTGTCCTTGCGCACGACGTTGCCATACGCGTTGAAGTATCCGTTGGCTAGGACAGTCAGCTACTGTTCATAAAGAAGAGCGTCGGATGCATACGATAGTTGCTGCAGGAATGGACGGCCAGCTTGACTTCGTCCGTGCGACCCTTCGGAGCGGTCTTTGTTCTTCCCATGGGGCTGACAACATGCGAGTTGCAGACATTGAACTGGTACCAGTAGGTGGTAAAGGGCTTCAGTCCATCGGCCTCGACCTGTAGGTTGTCAGACGATCCACAATTGAGCTACCATAGGCCAACAGTACCTTGACAGTGTAGTCAATATCGCTCGTGGTGTAGGCACGACCCTTTGTGACGACCTTTGTACCATTTTGATCCGCATACACACGGTAATCCAGACAGATCGGGTGAGGGGACGCCTTGATGTACCGCTCAGTTTCATGGTTGTAGAGCGGTACATCGCCCGACACCGTGACGTTCGAGTTGTCGGCCTCCATCGAAGGCGCGATACGGGTCCAGAGGATCACGCTGTCAGGGTAGGGGTCGCCCGAGGCCACACTGTGGGTGAATTTCAGGTCCGACGGGCTAAAAGGGGTTTCATCACGCTTGGAGAGGCTTCGGCGCTGGACGATGTCGAGGTCGATTCCCATGCGTGCATGGTTGAGTGACGGACTGCGATAGTTGAGATTGGTGCTGTAGCTGGCCAAGGCCCCGGTGGACAGGGCCAGCAGGGAAAGCAAGGTGCTGGCATACACCATTTTGTCTGTTGGTGTCGAAGGAGACGTTGATGCTTGTCTGATGGTCCTTCCTGTGTGTTCCACAAGACAGCTGGACTGGGGATTTTATACGGTGTGACCACCCTGTGTCCTGAAATCTTCTTTCATAAAGAGCTACATGCCATGGAATTGATACTGCAGCTGGAAAAGCCAATGATAACTACCCCATTACACACATGTCTCTGCAGTGGATAGAGACAGCGTCGCATGAAACAACCAGTCTAGTTTATTGGTTTGATCGGGGCGGAGGTTACGACAGCAGACAAGCCTATGATCCGGACGGCTCGTATGAGGAAGCCAAGACTCGCTTCGAGGGGAAGGAGTTGATGCCAGGTACATGGTCTCCTCTATGGACAAGGTCTACAAAGCTCTCTACCTCGTGCAAAGCACTTCTCGCCTGATTGGCGCCCCTGGATCTCTTTGGAACTCGTGATTCCGCCGTGCTTCTCGGCAGCGCCTTGGCAATTATGGGACGCATATCGGAAGATGGAACGGGCGTGTCGGCGTGGAGCGTTGGCTTGGCGGAATATCGGCGTGAGATAGCTTGGCTGGCAGGATTCCCTCTGATCCCGCTGTGTGATGACTGAATCCAGTCGTACTTCGTTATGTTGGAGATTGTGGATTCATAAGAGCAGCGCGGCTGTTGCATAAAGCGATTTGCTTATTGAAGTAGATTTTGCCTGCTTTGCGTGCGTCTTCTGGAGAGCCTCATGCAGGGTCTTTGGTTTCGCCCATCAATTGCAATTATTCATCGAGACACTCATTGCAAATGATTGATATTTTCCGACATCCAGTAGGATGTCGAATATATTAGTCGACGTTGAAATATTGTTATTCAGAGACCGACGGTATGTGCGTATGAATGACGAGAAGGAGGTGAAGATACCGTAGACTGCATTCTAATACTCTGTCAGTATATTGAAACAACAGATTGCATATGGCTGAATGGGAAGGACCAGACATTCAGGCATATCCTAGCCAAGAAGTACTCGCCACGATGTCATAGCAATGCAGCTCCATACAGCTTACGTCCAGCTAGTACCTGCATTGGATTCGTATACGAACTTAGTCCTTAAATGTGGCGTCTTGCAACGGCCGGATACGAAGTCCCCGCTCTAGATGACGAGTATTTAAGACCCAGCCGTCCCTCTCCACGTTTTTTCTTTACACTCACGCAACAACTCACCATGACAGTCGATCCCCCGTCAGGCAAACCAGCCCCGTTCCCAATGGAGGGCGGATGCGCCTGCGGTTCCTTGCGGTATCGTCTCGAAGACTCCCCACTCGTCGTGCACTGTTGCCATTGCACGAGCTGCCAACGAGAGACAGGAACCGCATTCGCCCTAAACGCCGTGATCGAAACCTCCAACGTCACCTCCATCCCATCAGCTGCTGCAACAGTGCCCGCATCCCCAGGAGATGAAGCAAAGCCAGCCGGCCCTCCGCTGTTCCAGCCCGAAGAGACCACCACTGCCGAGCCCGAGTGTATCCTCACGCCCTCCGAGTCCCAGAGGGGTCAGAGCATAGCACGATGCCCCAAATGTTACGTGGCTGTTTGGTCGAATTATCCTGGAGCTGGGCCGTTGTTTCGATTCATCCGCGTCGGCACGCTGGATGAGCCCTGGAAGGTCGGTCCCGATGTCCACATCTATACCAGGAGTAAACGGAGTTTTGTTCAGTTGAATGCGGATGTGCCGCAGTATGAGGGTTTCTATCCCACTCGTGAGACTGTGTGGAGTAAGGAAAGTATGGAAAGGTGGAAGACAGCGAGAGCTGAAGGAGGCACCGGCACTTCTCTGAACCTCGCAGAACGAGTCGAAGAATCCCTTCGGATTTCCTAGAGGTGATATCTCCTTCTGGTATGACAAGATTAAGAAAATGATAGGTGATTGTCGTCTACAAATGGTTTGAATGATATACGTCTATAATAAATCGACCCATTACAGATCCTCAAAGGTGTACAAACAGAATGATATATAAATCGCAAACCCATCAATCTATACTAAGCAAAGCACGAATCTACTCCAGATCTATACTATCCACAGGCCAGCCATTGATCAGCGTGTAAGCATCAATCGGCGTTGTACCCTGCAATGGGTCATAGTGAACGCGCTGTCCGCAGACCCGATCGCCATAGATGTTCACGCATCGATCCTGCAACAGGCCAGCAACCTGCATACCGGCCTCACGCCCCTCGAACCACGCACCCTGCAAGAACCCAAAGTACTCCGCGCTGATGGCCTCGCCAGCAAACCACACGCGGTCGACGTTGGCGCGCAGGTTCTGGTGCACCTCGAGCGTGGTGCCGGCCGGCCAGTTGGAGTAGCTCCCGTACGCCCAGGGGACGGACGTCCAGCGCGGGTACATGAACGCGATGGGCTCGGGGATGTCCTTGTCGGGGAACATCTCGCGCAGGACCTCCATGACCTCTTCCTTGGTCTCCTCGTCGGACTGGAGCTCGGCGCGGTAGGCCTGGTCCTGGACGACGGTGACGAAGATAATGTTCGAGCCGGGGAAAAAGCCCTCCGTCGACAGGGACTGCCACACGGGGTAGTACCCGCGGGTGGTAGGGGAGGCGTACAGGAAGAACTGCTTGTCTTCCGGCCAGAAGGTCTCGTTGAACTGCAGGAAGATCTTGGTGTAGGTGCCCATCTCGAACTTCTGGATGGCGGTCCGTTTCCACAGGGGCAGTTCTGGTTCCCATTTGATGACGTCGCGCTGGAGGACGCCGACGGAGAACGTGCAGATGGCGTAGGCGGCGCGGACGCAATCGCCGTTCTTGGTGTGGATGGTCACCCCGTCGGATGAATAGTCAATCTGTGTCACCTGCGTGTTGAAATGGACTTGTTCGGGCTTTAGGAAGGTTTTTGCTTCCTCGGTGACGAGGACGTTGAAGCCTCGTTGGTCGATGCAGAAGTTGTTGTCTTCGCCGAACTGGTTGAAGGTGAGGTTTTCTCCGGCCATTCCGAAGATGAACGAGCTGGTTTCTGGTGTCCAGGCGTCTTCCCAGTCTGATACGGTAGGTCAGTGTCTGCGAGAAAGTGGCTGTACAATGGTCGTACCCCAGTTCCACCATTCCACAGCCTGGGCCTTCATGTCGTCGTGTGCCGGATTCCATCCAGCGAGGGCAAAGCCGGATCGCGCGGTCATATCTTGCGCATTCTGGACCAGCAATCTTCCAGCTTCCTTGGTGGCCTTTTCGGAAGCTTTGCTGTACTCGTCCAGCACGTTCTGGAAATCCACGTATCCATGTTCATCATACGTGAGTATCGAATCGTAGTTGGAGTAGTGATTCTTAAGGTTGTATTTCTTGGCCTGTTGTGCGTGAGATTCCCTCTCTTGATGCAGATGCAGATCGGGGAGCATTTACCAGGCGCCAGATAGGGTTTTCTTCAGACATTAGTCCAGCACATCTCGCGTGGGACGTGATACTTACCGGTCGTATTTGAGCCAATGCCTTGGACCTGTTTCTGTTAGCTCGGCTGTATGCTGCTATCCGCGATAGAAATACCCAATTTGCACCGAGTTCTATCGTGAACGGGTGTCCGTTCTCGTCCTTGCCAAAGTCCGTGTGCCACATGCGACCACCCAGGGTGTCACGGTATTCCAGGATAAGAAAGTCGGTGACAGATGCGTTTGATAACGCTTGCTGATCGAATCAGTTTTGATACACCTTTACTATTATTCGGACTCATCACTTACGGCCGCAGTAACGCCAGCCATTCCACCACCCCTGTGGATATCAGATTGCGCTTCAAGCAGAGCAGCGAGCGTTGACTTACAGAATAGCAACCGTAGTTTCCGTAGTACGCTTGCATGTTGCATCGTTAGCTCTAGGCTGGGCAACATATCCAGAGCATGCTTGGATGGCACTGGCGGCCAGCAGACCGTATTTCGAAGGAATATGCATCTTCAAGTGCCTCAAGACTACTCCGTAGAAAGACGCAGAGACAAAAGACTAGGAAAACACGTTAACGACATCCACCCTCGGGGGAACGCCGGGTATATAAAGACAGGCATATCTCGGACGCCCCGTAGAAAAACAAAAAAAAGTGGAAAAAGCAAAGATCAATAGTCAGCCACTCTCATAATTGGCCTGCACTGGATCGCAGAGCGGGATGATCCAATATGGGGCTTGTGACCAGTGACCAGTGCTTGACTGTCGAATCGGCGGTGGGCGAACACTTCACAGGGCGGAGGTAGCCGTGATGGCAACAAAGGGGGCAGCACGAGATGGGTAAGTCCAGGCGGGCTGATCTCAGGTCCGTCCTTGCATAGTTATGGCCCACCGGGCGGATCAGCTACTAAGGTAGCATCCCCTGTTGGGAGCGTGTGGTGCCGATATGAACAAGTGTAGTGATTTGCTAGTGCGTGTTGGTTCGGATTAGTACCGGTATTTCATTATCAATACTACGTCGGGAGCTAACTACATGACGATCAGCTCTCCCCTCTTCATCAAAATTCGACCTCGTAGACTGGATCAAGCTTCCCCGCAGCTGCGTTAGGATGGACATTCCTGATCCATCATGGTGGCTTCGGGGGGAGCAAGGGGCCGGGAAGATGGGTACTCCGTATAATACGGGGGACACTTCGGCAGCTATGTAGGTACAAGGTCGTACATACCACATACATTCAGTGGAACACTCTCAATCTCCCAATAGGACCATGGAGGACTCCAAACCAGACTATATTCCCGAAGACGATGCGCAGTTGCAACGGATGGGCCACAAGCCCGAACTGCAACGGAACTTCTCGACTCTGTAGGCGTGGCTGTACCATGCGGAGAGGCTAGCTAATATGAGATGTCAGTTCGATGCTTGGCTTGGCATTTGCAGTGCTGAATGTAAGTATCCTGGTGGCTGGGTCATCTTGAATCGTCTTGTCTAACCAACAGCACAGTCGTGGACGGCGCTGTCGGCAAGCCTATCAATCAGTCTGACCTCGGGCGGGAGCACGAGTGTTATCTGGGGTTTGCTATCTATCGTTAGGTTACCTGATACCCCGTACTAATTATAATACTGAATACAGGGCTGGTCACTGCAGGCGTCTGCAATCTATGCATCGCAACATCCCTGGCTGAATTTCTGTCCGCATATCCGACGTGAGTATTCTGTCTTATTGGGTCTAATAGCCGCAGAACATGTCTAATGAGTTACATGACAGCGCTGGAGGCCAATACCACTGGGTGGCTGGTAAGTTGGTTGGCCCTTGCGCAAGCACTGCGTTGCTGATAAGTGATAGCCGGTACGTATCTCCGAGATCTCCGCTGATCTCCACTGATATCAGGAGACAGTATCGTGGCCACAATGGGTGCCGATCTTGTCTTGGGTGACGGGGTGGATCAATGTAGCCGGCTGGGTATGGTGTCGATGTCGATGTAGGTACAGTGTGAACCAGACTAATGAGCCTGTAGATCGCGCTCGTGGCTACTAATGCCCTACTGTCGAGTCAACTCATTGTTGGCATTGTTTCTGCAGTGTATCCTGTGAGTTAAAGCCGTTGAGCTAATGTGATGTTACTGATCGGCAGATAGGACTTTGTGTGGCAGCGATGGCAGCAGTTTCTCATCTACGTGGGATACACCTTGCTGGCGTTTGTCGTCAACGCCTTTATGAACTCCGTGTTGCCGATTATCTACCGTGGAGCTTGTATGTTGGCTCGGGCTAGAGATTGGAGGCTTTCTGACGTGGATAGTCACCTGGTCCATCGGGGGGTTCGTGCTTGTTTCTATTACTGTGCTGGCGTGCGCATCGCCGGACTACAACACAGCCTAGTAGGTTCATGGCAGAAATTAGACGTGCAGAATCTGACGGACAGCAGTTTTGTGTTCTGTGACTTTGTGAATCAGACGGGATGTAAGTCTGGTACCCACGAACGGCTGAACGATCCTGACGACTATAGGGCCTGACGGAGTAGCCTGGCTACTAGGGGTTTGTCTGCATGCTCCTTATTGCGTGGCAAAATTAACAGACGCAGCTTCTACAAGGAGGGCTTGGTGTGACTGCATTTGTATGTTGCATCCCCTGCTCGCTATCTCAGCTAACCAGTGTAGGATGCGGTCGCGCATATGATTGAAGGTGGTACCCGTCCATCAACCCATGATACACTGCTGAACGGAGATAGAAATTCCTCAACCCTCCATTAGAGGGCCCAAGATCATGGTGATTTGCGTTGCAATCGGCACATTCACTGGTGCCATCTTCCTCATGGTCCTCTTATTCGTGGCAGGCGATATCAACATAGTCGTGAATTCAAGCGCCGGGCCTCTCCTGCAGATCCTGCTCCATGCGACAAATAACACGGCTGGGGGTATATGTTTGCTGATGTAGGGCCTCGAGAATCTCTCGGTTGAGTGCGACTGACGTTGTAGGCTTCCACTGGTCTGCTTGGTTTTTGCAACCCTGAGCGTGATGACGACGAGCAGTCGGATGATCTTTGCATTTGCCCGGTACGCTTTCTACTATTTTGCCTACTATACAAGCTAATGAGTATGAAACAGAGATGGCGGCCTCCCAGCGTCACGGATCTTCTGTCGCGTCCATCCGAAACTGAAGCTCCCGTTGAACGGGCTGCTGTTGACGTCTTTTGTGGTCATCATTTTCGGACTGATCTATCTGGGATCTACTAGGTATGTTTGATGCACCTTACTGAATACAGCTGCTGACAGCCCAGCGCATTCAATGCCATCATCTCCTCCTCCGTCGTGGCCTTGGACCTGTCTTACGCCATGCCCATAGCCGTGAACTGCCTCCGAGGGAGGAAGACACTCCCTGATCGGAAGTGGAGACTGCCTGCAGTATTCGGATGGACTGTGGATATTGTATGTTGTCTGAGGCTGCTGGAGGATGCTTCTAACTGACCTTTAGATTTCCCTGTCGTATATTGCTCTCACGACGGTGTTGTTCTTGTTTCCGCCGGGTCGGCCGGTGACCGGCAGTAGTATGAGTACGTTGGCAGTAATCTGTATTTCTCTGGACTGGCTGACAGGATAGATTACTGTATCGTTGCATTCGCGATTATTGTGGTCGTCTCGGTGGTGCAGTGGATTGTCGATGGCCGGAAGAACTTTACGGGGCCGAAGGTTGAGCACTAGAACTGGATATAGATATAGGCTGAATACCAAGGCTTCCATAGTGGTAGCTACACAAAGACCAGCTTCGATCATAAACGCCATAACACCTGCTGCAAACCCACAACCGATCATAAGTCATAACTGCGGGAGCAGGACGGCACTGCCACTCCTACTGCAGTTCGTAGAGTGACAAGGCCCGTTCAATGTCTTGAATTGTCTCCTTGTCGCCATATGCATCCATCAGCTCCTTGTTTCTACGCAGACGTTCTTCCTCTGCCGGATCGAAGGCGACTCGTTGCGGGGGCGTGGACATGTAGTAGTTGGATATGCCGAAGCCTGGTGCCGTTAGACAGTGCTGGGTGAGGTTAGGGTGGGAACGGTACCCAGTGCAATCATCGCCATCGTGGGGAGATACCTGGAAATTGTTAGCTGTATGAAATGTATCCTGGGAGGAAGACGAAGCGTACCATTTTGCGATCGTTCCTTTGGGGAGCATTCCCGGGTTGAGGTATGCGCGATGGGGAGATGGCGTGTACGAATGCATTAAGTGTGATATTCAGATATGTGCTTAGAATGGTTTAGCTGGGTAGGATGTACGCAATCTTGAAGAACAGTAACTCGTTTATATAGATGGGGTTAGATCAAGTGAAGCGGAGTTGTAACATGATGGGGATTTGTGTGGCGTGATTGATCGTATGATGATCGTCTGTAGTATACATACTCGTCGGGAATTACGCCGGCAAACATGGGGTAAAACAATATGAATCAGACCAAGCCACACTGGCAAGTTGAATTCATCAGATATTGGCTTTTTAATATAGGTAGATGGTTGGTACATCTGTCTCGGGTCTAGTATGGATATGGATGATAACTGAAGCGAGTGCAGGTTGCAGGGATTCACGGTACGATTATCACGGAACCACCCACTGACTCTTCGTCACACTTTAGATAACGAGAATCGGGCATTCGATATACGATGCTTCGAAGCCATTCTGGCATGCATATTGCCATGGTATGTCATGTTGTTCACCGGGTAGGGAGCGGCTCGTGATGTCAGAGGATAGCAACATATGGACAGCCTCGCCACATCATTGTCATTGGAGTAATCCCCTGCCGTCTACCTCTAATTTCTAATCTGCTACTCGTTAGCCACTTAGTCCATAGTGGTGGTGGCAGATGAAGACAGGAGTATGCATCGACGCATCGACATGACCGCCTTCCTGAACCATTCTGCCAGCAGAAAGGCAGATGGAAGGCGGTAGAGAGCCACGAGCTAACCCGAAAAAGCTCGAGTGGGGCATTACCGTATCGGGCAGGCAGTCGATCGACTGTCGATGTCGTTCTTTGTTTATCTTCTTCACAAACTGCCGTCACTTATACTTGACAATAGTCCCTTATTGCCAACGCCAGTCGCACTGGACAACGCGGCCGACATCCTCCAGAATGACACGAGGGTCAAACTCGCACGCATGGACCTCGAAGGCATGCTCCGCGGCAAGCTCGCCTTAAGGAGTCTCCTCTCCATCGTCGCCGACGTCGTCCGCTTCTGCTCTGTAATCTTCGGCTGGGACATGCACGATACTGAAGTTCATGGCGAAGCCGCGTGAAAGCCCCCAAGGGAACAGCGGCCACATGCACATCTATCTCCCTAACGTCATGCCACTGTTTGCGCCGACAGTCAACTCCTACAAGCGGCTCGTGGGAACTTCTGGGGCCGGTGACGGTGTCCTGGGGACTGGGACATCGGGCCGTGCCGGTTCGCACGATCAGTCTGCCGACGGCGAGCGCGAAGCCACGCGGTTAGAGGTGCGGGTGCCGGGGGCGGATACAAACCCGCATTATGCCTCGGCGGCGATTGTCGCGTTGGGATGGCGCGGGGTGAGAAGAAGCTTGCAATTTCAAGGGCGAGGACATGAGGGATGCGAGCGACCAAGGGCTGCATCTGGTCAAGAAGGCGACGGCCCGGTTCCTGCGAGCAGACAGTGTCGCACGAGAAGTGTTCGGCGATGCATTCGAGGAGCGTTTGGAGGCCTGGAGGCGGTGACTGATTGCTTGGTGTCCAAGGTCCTCAGGATGATATGGATAATCTGCAGCAGGAAGTAAGGCACTACTTTGAGACGGTCTAGATCAGAGGCCGCAGAGAGTTCGGGTCGATTGAGTCAACCAATCATGCAGAGTCCGTGACGTCCCGATAGACAAGATATCGGGAGAGAATCGGGAGATGGTGAGGATTCACCGGTGCATCACATGTCGATTCACATGTCGGTTGGTGATGGAGTGGGATTTGATATGAGGGTTCAGGGGTGAGGGTGACGGTAAGTTGGTGCGACATGATCATTGATATTGACAGCATGAAAACAGCCAGCTCCAGGGGATGCTCACCGCGTTGATGAGCCCAGGTAGATGGCCGCAGACGAAGCTGTACTCATAGTCGGGAGAACTCGGCAGCCTCAGGCAGGAATGCTGAGCCGCGGTTGCGCGTCAGAGGCAAAAGCATCGGGCGGATGGGCGGGGAGAGCTTCCCACTTCCACATCCGAGGTATTCAGCTAGCTAGGTATTACGGACCTACCTACCTACCTTACCTAGTATGATTCCTGTTGGAGATTGGGGTACCGTCTTATATACCCAATTCCGCTCTCGGGATGCTCTTTGCAGGCCGTCCATCGCATAATATAGACAGTCACGGCTATTCGTCCCGCGCCGATAAGACTCGGTAGCCGCCGTTCCCCGGAGCAGCAGCGCAGTACTAGGTAATGGACTCCGTAACGCAGCACGCGGGGTGTCGGCCGAAAGGGACTGTAACAGCCATACCGGTAATCTTACAGGTTGCCCGCGGAAAAGTCACATGACACCACCAGCCCTGGGTCCTCCGCTGCCGAATGCGGTAACCTCCGCTCATCCTCGCGCTGGGGACAGCTTCATGACTGGCTCTGCCAGCTGCCAGCCCTCCATCGTTCCCCGTCTTCCCGGCTGTTGCTTCTCCAGCGGTATCGCTGTGACGGTCCAGACTGGGGTGCTCCTGCCTATCAGCACTCATTGGGGCTTCCCATGGGCCGCGGTTGTCCCATGGATTCTGACGTAGGCGCCTCTCCAGCTAGTCCCGACATGCTCCAGCCATGACCTATATATTATCGAGATGCCTCGGGTCAAGCTTTCAGCTTTCCTGAATCTCTTTTATCGTCTGCTTCTTGTGTCGGATCCTGGATTGTTGCCGGACACAAGTGTACTGCGATTGTCCCTATCTTATCTGGTATAAGATCCATCGAGACATACAGAGAAAAATATCCATCCACCCACCCATCATGAGCCAAGTCGACGTGCAGCTCAAGGATGTCACCATCCTGGGCGCCATCCCGAACGACGCCCGCAAGATCCTCACCAAGGAGGCCTGTGCTTTCCTGGCTATCCTGCACCGCACCTTCAACCCGACCCGCAAGGCCCTTCTGCAGCGTCGCATCGACCGCCAGGCCGAGATCGACAAGGGCAACCTGCCCGATTTCCTTCCGGAGACCAAGCACATCCGTGAAAACGATGCCTGGAAGGGTGCACCCCCGGCTCCCGGTCTCGTCGACCGTCGTGTCGAGATCACCGGTCCCACCGACCGCAAGATGGTTGTCAACGCTTTGAATTCGGACGTGTGGACCTACATGGCGGATTTTGAGGGTATGTTTACTTGAGCGGAGGTGTGGCGAAGCATAGCTGACCGTACGGTATAGATTCGAGTGCCCCCACCTGGGAGAACATGGTCAACGGTCAGGTCAACCTGTACGACGCCATCCGGCGCCAGGTCGACTTCAAGCAGGGCAACAAGGAGTACAAGCTGCGGACGGACCGGGTGCTGCCCACGCTGATCGCCCGTGCCCGTGGCTGGCACCTGGATGAGAAGCACTTCACCGTCGACGGTGAGCCCATCTCCGGCAGTCTGTTCGACTTTGGTCTGTACTTCTTCCACAACGCCAAGGAGCTCGTGGCCCGCGGCTTCGGCCCGTACTTCTACCTCCCCAAGATGGAGAGCCACCTCGAGGCGCGTCTGTGGAACGACGTGTTCAACCTGGCCCAGGACTACATCGGCATGCCCCGCGGCACCATCCGCGGTACCGTGCTCATCGAGACCATCACCGCCGCCTTTGAGATGGACGAGATCATCTACGAGCTGCGCGACCACAGCTCCGGCCTCAACTGCGGCCGCTGGGACTACATCTTCTCGTTCATCAAGAAGTTCCGCAAGCACCCCAACTTTGTGCTCCCCGACCGGTCGGATGTCACCATGACCGTGCCCTTCATGGACGCTTACGTCAAGCTGCTGATCAAGACCTGCCACCGTCGTGGTGTGCACGCTATGGTACGTTGCGCCCCCTTTGACGATGCGTGAGTAGTGCTAACGAGACTAGGGTGGTATGGCTGCGCAGATCCCCATCAAGGACAACGCCGCCGCCAACGACAAGGCCATGGAGAGCGTGCGCGCCGACAAGCTGCGTGAGGTGCGTGCCGGCCACGACGGCACCTGGGTTGCCCACCCGGCGCTCGCGGCGATCGCCTCCGAGGTCTTCAACAAGTACATGCCCACACCCAACCAGCTGTTTGTGCGCCGCGAGGACGTGCACATCACCGCCAACGACCTCCTCAACACCAACGTGCCGGGCAAGATCACGGAGGAGGGCATCCGCAAGAACCTCAACATCGGTCTGTCGTACATGGAGGGCTGGCTCCGGGGTGTGGGCTGCATTCCCATCAACTTCCTGATGGTAGGCCTTCTCATATAATAATCACGTCGTTGATTCGTACTAACCGACTGTAGGAGGATGCGGCCACCGCCGAGGTGTCCCGCAGCCAGCTCTGGCAGTGGGTGCACCACGGAGTCACCTCGTCCGAGGGCAAGAAGATCGACAAGGCGTACGCGCTGCGTCTGCTGAAGGAGCAGGCGGACAGCCTGGCGGCCAAGGGCCCCAAGGGCAACAAGTTCCAGCTGGCGGCGCGGTACTTTGCGGGCCAGGTGACGGGCGAGGACTACGCGGACTTCCTGACCAGTCTGCTGTACAACGAGATTTCGTCTGCCGGGCAGGTGTCTAAGCTGTAGATTATGTTACGTAGTTAATGATTCCTTTTATCTTCATACCTCAACCTTTACAAAAAGCACTGTACTTTGTATGAACAGACATTAATTCAATGCGATCATTAGTCAATGATTATATACTAGTACAACCACACTTGCACATTACCCCCACCACCGGTCACCCTATATACAACGCATACTGAGCCCCTTGCTTAGATATACTCCCAAGCAGCAAACTCGCTGCCGTTGCGCGCGATAGCCATCGCACTGAACCCAAGGCAGTCGCGCACACTACCCGAGGGCACGGTCGCATTCTGCAGCGCCGCATACACCTGCCACTGGGGGCTCTTCTGCACGTCCGCGGTGCCGTTCACGGGCACGGGGCACGCCATGAAGCCGCTGGCGCCCTGGCCCTCGTACACCCAGTGGCCGATAGGCGTGCCGGGCGTGTACTCGAACGGGCCGGTCGACGAGCCGGGCGGGATGTACCCGCTGTGCGGGACGGTGAAGCTCAGGGCGCCGGTGGGGTCGACGTAGACCTGCTGGCCGCCGGGGACTTCGACTGCCTTTTTCGCCTGTTAGCTGACGCCTTGAGAGATGCGTTGGGAAAGGGGGGGACCGGGACGTACCAGAGAGCGCTCGCCGAAAAAGGCCGTCTCGGTGCCGGGCGGGCACACGCCGCCCATCTCCTCGACCTCCTTCGGGCAGTAGGAGGAAGTCTTGCCGCCGAGCCAGAAGTGGCCGCCGCGGGCGGTCATGGGGAGGAAGTGGATGGGCGAGGCGGAGCGCGAGGCCATGACGCTGAAGCTGTCGGCCAGGGACTGGCGGGCCTCGTTGGCGTGGGCGTGGGGGAGGGCGGCGGCGGAGCCGACGACGGCGAGGAGAGAGAGGGTCTTGAAGAACATGTTGTTGATGTGTAGAATAGTTTGGATGTGGTGAGAGTGATGTTGGGATTACTATACTACAGGTAGAGAGGAGGATAAGGGTCTTATATAGGGGACGCTTTCTATATTTATCGCATACTCCGTCCTCCGTACTCCGTATAGTTAGTGATCGCTGTGCATGGGCAGACCCTGATATCATCGGTCTTCACGCTGAAACACCCCCACCACGCTACGATCCTTCCAGCAACGATCAGCCTGCAGATCTACCGTGTCTCGGAGCCATTTCTCCATCCAGTCGCTAATCAGCGGTGTCTACCGTTTTCTGTTGTGGCGGGTTCCTTGTTTCGCGGTGGAGCTGTCCACTTGGGCTGTGCTGGTGGCGATAGATTAGTATGGAGTACAGTACAGGTACAGTAGTATCAGAGACGCTATTTTAGTATCTAGTTGCCTGGGCACCGCCACATGTAACTTGGAGCAGGGCTACAGAGTACATGGCAACCTGTGTTCCTAGCTTAACCGAGAGTATCAAAGAAGACAATGGCAGGAACAGCAGCACCATGGTAGATATGTTGTAATCAATGAGATCATGATCATAGCCACGTCTCCATGAACTGGGGTACGGAACCATGGATCAATGGTTTCTTTGGCATTTGCCTCTTTCGGTTACACAATGCGTTGTTGTTAGATTCATATGACGCTGGAACCATGTCCGTCCATAGTAACATCGGCTGATCTTACGTGCAGCTGGCTGTGCATCGGGTCTCTCCGATAATATACAGTAGACTGCAGGGCCAAGAAGAGATGTCTCTGCCATTGAACCACTACCGAGAAAATGATGATGATGAAATTAATATGAAATAAGTCCATAATCCCAATCCCAATCCCAACACCTACTACACTTGTCACTTCCCCACGACGCAGCTAAGCAGCCGTCTTCGGAGACGCCATCTCCTTGCTGGTAATCTCCTCGTGGTACTCGGCGTGGATCTCCTTCTCGACCTGGTGCAGATCGATATGAGCCACCGCCTCGTCGCCGTCGAAGATGCGGGCCACCTCCTCCAGAGTCGGGCCCTTGGTCTCGACATAGAAGAAGTACACAAAGATCAGCTCGCACAGATCCCACAGCGTGTAGAACAGCATGAAGTTCCAGTGGTTGGGCAGGTTGTTCCACGCCACCATGTTGGTCTGGTTGCCGATCGCCAGAATGGCCTGCACCGTGATGTTCATGATCATCATGCCCTTGGCGCGCAGCTTGAACGGCAGCACCTCGAGCGCGTAGGCAATCAGCAGCCCGGAGAAGCCGATGTCGTAGAACACGCCGAACAGCCAGATGAAGACGAGCTGCGCGTAGCCCGAGCCCGAGTTGGTCTCGCCCGAGTTCTCGTACACGGCACCGGTGATGGTCCAGCAGATGAAAGCGGTGGTCATGCCTGACAGTCGTTAGGAAATTGCGGCGGCATCCGCAGGGCAGGAGACAGCTTACCAGCAGTAGAAATCAAAAACAGCGGGCGCCGACCGAACCGGTCCACCTGCATGGCCGCCCCCACGGTGACGATGATATCCAGAATGGTCTTGCCGGTGCTCAGGCCCAGCTTCTGGTTCTGGCTGGTGATGCCGGCGCCCTCGTAGATGGTGTTCATGTAGTTGGAGAACAGCGCGTTACCCGAGTACTGCGAGATGATGCCCAGCGAGATGATGATGGCCAGCCGCCACAGGTTGCCCTTGGTCTTGAAAAAGTCCAGGTAGCTGCTCTGCTCGCCGGCCTGCTGCTCCATGCGGATCGTCTCGCGGATCTCGCGGTACTCGAACTGCACCGTCGAGTTGTTGACGTCGCCGCCGCCGTGGTACTTGGTCAGAATGTCCAAGGCCTCCTCGTGGCGTTCCTTGGAGATCAGGTAACGGGGGGACTCGGGAATCCCTAGTCGCGTTAGCCAGGGGGTGCGTCGCATCTCAAAAGGAAGTGGTACATACACCAGATGAACAGCAGCTGGACGACGGACGGGATGATCTGGAGGAAGGTGATCGACCGCCAGGCCCAGTTGTTGGGCACGTACGACGTCCCCCAGCCGATGACGGACACCAGCAGGGCGCCCGCGTTCCACAGACAGTTGTAGATGGAGGTGACCGGCCCACGGTGCTGGGGATGGCAGATCTCCACCAGCAGCAGCGGCGAGCACATCTGGGCCAGAGAGTTGCCGAAACCCAGGATGATCCGGCCGGCGATGTACATGTTGTATCCGTTGGACGCGGTACCGACCACACCACCCACGACCATGAAGCAGCATCCGATGATGATGGCATTCTTCCGGCCATAGGTATCGGCGATGTAGGGACTATGCTGTCAGCTGCGCGCGAACGGCCCGGGGGGGGGGGGGGGATCTCGGCACTCACGTAATGAAGAAACTGATGATGGAACCGATGTTGAACATGTTGACGAGCAGGCCCAGCCAGTTGTCCTGCTGCACCTTGGGCGAGAAGAACTTTGTCCAGGTGTCCATCATCTGGGAGGTGTTGACGAGCATTCTGCGACGCATTAGCTGGCGACCTCATGAATATCGTCTCAAACGCACCCATCGTAACCGGTGGTGGCCGAGGCGACCATCAGCACCATGGCCATCAGATACAGCTTGCGCAGATGCGGCTCCTTCTTCCAGTTGACCTTCTCAAACTGCGGCGCCTCCGCCTGAGTGATGTGGACATTGTCCTCCGCGCCCTTGGCGCCGATGCTGGCGATCTGGACCATCCTGACGGGGATGCAAAGCTGGAACTCGGAAGGGAGAATCTACCTACAGGGACGTCCGGCCTGTGTCCCGGAATGGGGGAAAGGAGCTATATAACTACTTACAGCGTCAAGCCCGTCCTGTCGGACTTGTCCCAACTTGGCCAAAGCTTGAGACCATCCAGAAGGCACGGGTCGGGTGACTGATTGGTGCAATGAATTGAGCCGGCAGCAGCCCGGCGAGGCCATGGACGAACTGGATAAAAGCTGCGGTGGCTTTAGCGAGGGAGGCCATCGAGATGATTGGATTGGCTAATGAGGAGGCCAACGCCAGGATGCATCAGTCGACTCGACTTCATTTGCGAAGGAGCCAGACCGCTTGGCGGGCTTGGTTGCTCGGCTGCACGGGCCGGGCCAACGTGAGAATGGAGCCATGTTGATGGCATTGGGCTCGCGGCCGTACTCTGTATAGAGGGGATATGGATGGGATGCTACATTCGCAGGACGATGAACATCGTCAGGGTCTGATCAACACCAGATCAGCAACGCTGGTCCCGACCTAAAATGCAATATGGTTGAGCAGTCTCCACCAGACCGTCGTCCCCAGGCCTGGCAACTGCCGTCTGCCCCGGATAAATGATCTAGGAGCCAGATCCAGTAAGGAGTCTCGCTCCGTTTGACTATCCCCCGCAGAATGCTTGACATCCCTGTGTGTCTCGACAGCAATCCCGCTTTTATCCAGCCGGCGGCCACTCGCCTGCCGAGGTCGACAGGCCGCGGTTCCAGACTAGACGGATCCAGCTCTAGTCTGCGCCACAAACAGCATCAGTGCGGTGTGAAATCCCGAGCAGGTCTGGAGGTTCTTGGAGCAGATTCAGCCGGGAATATTCATTTTATTAGCTGAAAGGTATAGGTATAGCCAGGAGCAACGACTTGACGCCACCACCGTTGCGAGAAAGGTAAGACTGAGAGTAAGATCAGAATAGGCCGTGAGTCGTAGCCGGTGCAATACGAGGTCTAGGGCCGCAAGCCAAGGTCCAGACCAGGTATTGCCACTAGCACGCCAGGGTCTTCGAACGTGGCAGTCGGTTAGCCGGAGGAGGAGCAGTCAACATGCCATTCTCGCGGTTTATTCGCCGGACCAACTGCTCCAGGGCTGCAGCTGACTCTTAAGGTCTCCTTAAGGCTAGGGGTTCTGCAGGGGGTGTTTGACTAATGTCTGACTCAGGTCATCCTTTCTCAAGCAGAGGATGGTTGGGACTTTGCCATTCAAGTTGGCCCCTATTGCGCTGGCACAAGCAACTCCGGGGCGAATGGAGCCAACACCGGGTAATCACGATGCAGGTTGGATAGGCATTCCCCGGACTTCGTTAAGGTACATCGCTTAGGGTGGAGGCAGACCTTGGTCCGTGGCAAGACAAGAATGCAGCTGGCAATGATCCGGGGACTGTCCGCTCCTAGAATAATCCGGCCGGGGTGGCTCACAGGGCTGACAGTGCGTGCCCTGGCCTCGAATACATTGATTCACCCTTTTGACAGGAAACCTAATGCCGGTGTATGAAAGACAACGATCCATGTTGGTATTGTCAGTCGCCATGTGTCTATACATTATCCTGTTCTATATCAACTCCATCGTGCCCGATCGTAGAGCCAACCTCGAGACCCAGTCTGCTTACATTTAGACAGGATGCGGCAAATCCTGTGCATATACAGAGTCAACTCAAGCACACGAGCAGTTGCCTATAAAATAGCGCGATGCCACTTGAAGCCACGTGAAGTACGCAGGTCGGTCACAACCACCTGATCCCAACAACACTATCCCCAAGCGCATCGCCTGACAACTTGCCGGCGGCTGATATCGGCCGCCACCGGTGCACCATATTAGCCTCCTTAACCGTGTGGCGGCTCCTTCTATTGCGTGGCGGCGTGCCGAGCCCGTCAGAGAGGTTCCTCTGGCGGCATTCGATGCAATCGATTCCGAGTTCCAGCCGGGTGTACAGAGAAGGGACCGGCTGTAGATGGATTCAACCTTGACTACAGCGGGCGAATCGTATCGACTTGCCCATTGGGAGGAATACGTAGTTGTAAGCAGCAAGTTCTGTCGGACTGAATGAGGTACACCCCCCGAATTATCAGCTCTCAACGCTTGTGCCTCCTTCCAAACATTACCCCAAACATTACACTAAAGCACCAATCTCATCATAATAAGAATCCCCCTAGTCCTCGCCACCCCCCGAAGCATGTGAAAGACTCCGGTCCAGCGACGGCCGCCGGCCGATCTCGTCTGCACCGCATCGCTTGACCGGCTCCGGTATCGCAACCTCGCTCAGCGCCCCGAACATATCCGACTCTGCGTCTGGTTTCGCGGCTGAGATGGTCGAGAGTTGCAGGTTGAGCGACGGCCGGCGGGCCAGGTCCGCCGCGGTGGCTCGTTGGATGGGCTCCGGGGCGGCGACTTCGCTTAGGGTCCGATGGAGGTCCTGGCCGGGTCTCTCGGGGGTGGATTTGGAGGGGAGAGCAGTGGAGGCTGAATTGGGGCTGGATTTGCGTCGTTTCAGGGTCATGGTCATCGCGAATGGAGTTGAGTTGGGGCTGTCGGAGTTGATGTCATCTGCGGATGGCGGAACTCTGGGTGGGATCTAAAAGCGTATGTCAGCTCACTACGTACTTTATAGTATGTCGCAACGACCTGCTTTACTGCTGTTACTTGACACCGCCGCTTTAGTGAGGGCGCCTAGGTGATTACTCAGTATTTCATGTCACGGATCACCACTATATAGATATGGCAATGTTAGGATTGCCATTACCTGGCGGATTGCTTGACTTTGACCTAATCTCTTGTAGGGAAGTGATTCTTTCGAGAAGCTCGTGTTAATATCATATATCTTAATTATTGGTTTATTCAATTCAAAGCTTCCTTTGGAAAAAAACTCTACGAGGAAGCTGACGTGGTAAGGCTCTTCTGCGGCCCCTGCATATGGTATGAGTAGGTAGGTATAGACTGAGTGACAATGTCTGGCCTAGTGAGCATGCTTATATGCAAGCTGTTGGTTTACTCATTGAATCACGTCGAATTGTTGCAGATTGCCGTTCACTACCTGTATAAGAGCAGGAGCAATAGAACAATCAGGGATACACCGAGTTGTTCCATCTATTCAGGCTGCCTACATTCTTCCACCCCAACCTCGCCGGTAGGACAGTGTAATATGAAGGGCCAGAAAGGAAACTCGGTTGTGCCAACCAAATGGCTGGAAGGGATCCAGGAGGCATTGGACCTTCTGAAGAAGGGATTTTCGGCCAAGAGACTCGTCACGCTGGCTAACTAGGTGACCGGAGGAAGGTTTAGGGCGTACGAGTATGTGGGTAGCCAGTCCCGAGGACAATGGACCGGTTTCTCTGTGTGAAGAGGGGTTGAAGACGGTGCTTTACGTTTATACTGGCTAACACTTCCAAGGGGCGTCGTACACCGTTCTTAGAATGCTCGTACTCGGACCGTTCCCTCGTAAAAGTTCGATAATTATATCTATACGCTATATCTACCTACTGTGCATGAACCCTTGCAAAACGAGCCCAGAGAGCAATGTGACAGCATCTGGGAGGCTTGTGGTGACAGACTATATAGGATATTGGTCTATACAACATGTCTGGAGCATACGGCCAAGCATCATTCAAGTCCCACATTCGGTAGTTGGAGCCACGAGGAATGAGCTAGCAACACTGCCCTCTACCTTTCCAATTATCTATACCCTACTGATCTAGATAGATGAAGAGAAATCTAATACCGAATTGCAGGGTGCTCAAATCAACAAAGAATCCGAATAGATTGGATGTAACAGTCCTTCATAGCGGCTAATGTAACGTAGGCCATGATCTGCATCTATCATCCTTCGTTCCATCGATATCACTGCCTCTAGGCTCTATTATACTTTGCTCTCCGCACTTCCCCGCATGTTGTGCCTGTTATCATGCGTGGTTATCTCGTGAAGATGAGTATAATCCATCGGAAGTAGCCGAACACCGACTCGACACTCAACCCTTATCAGACGCATCTCACATAGACATTCATAGATATCGATATACAATGCTATACCGGCCAAGGCCGTCTTTCGATCAACATGTGAAGTCTACAAAGTTCATGGTCTGTTAGACCTGCCGCTTCGAGTAGCAGCCCCTGATCCTTCGTTTCGACCTCTGGATATATCAACCCTCGCTGTCCTCAAGATGGTGCAGCAAGCCAGGCGAGCACACTTCTACATTCGCCATACTTCTGAAAATGTACAAATATCTGACGAACTTGTCTGCCATGTGGCTGAGCCTTGCCCTATTGAATGCTTTTGTCCTGGCCACAGCCAGGGCGTACCCATACACCGTCTACCGTGGTACATTCATCCACCTACCCAAGCTCAATTCGAGCTCGGCGAAGCCAGAACTCGTTCGAAACCAGGGTGCTCTTTGGGTTTCGTCTAAGGATGGCCGCATCAAAGGATACGATTGGCACGTCCGCGATGATGCCAGCTTCCAGTCCTTCCTGTCGAGACACGGCTGGCAAGACGCTGATAGCACTGCCCATAGTGATGCCACTTCGTCCACCAAAGTCAAGGTTGTGAAGTCCAACGATGAGCGGAACGAGTTCTTCTTCCCCGGATTTATCGGTGTGTCCTATCGGGCTTGTATGACTGCCCCGTACTGACGATGCAGACACCCACATCCACGCGCCGCAGTTCCCTAACCTGGGACTGTTTGGGTCCGCCGGCCTCCTGACTTGGCTGAATGATTATACATACCCGGTCGAAGCCAGCTTCGGGTCCAAGTCCGACCCTGACAACCACAACACGGATCCGAATGCCACACCCCCGGAAGGCCTGCGTGTGTACGACGAAGTCGTCGCTCGTACGCTCGCCCACGGCACCACATGTGCATCGTATTTCGCCACTATCCACGTCGCGGCGACCAACGCCCTAGCAGCATTAGCCCACTTGCACGGCCAGCGCGCCTTCATCGGCCGCGTCTGCATGGACAACCGTGAACAATGCCCACCGTACTACGTCGACCAGTCCGCCGACGAGGGCATCAACGCAACAAAGTCGACAATCGAGTACATCCGCAGTCTAGACCCGAACGGCACCCTGATCAACCCCATCGTGACCCCCCGCTTCGGCCCCAGCTGCTCGAACCACTCCCTCGACAGCCTCGGCAAGCTGGCCGCATCGTACACCCCGCCTCTCCACATCCAAACGCACATCGCCGAAACCACCGACGAGATTGCCCTCGTGCACAAGCTGTTCCCGGAGGTTGCGAGTTACGCGGACCTCTACGACAAGGCGCGTCTGCTCACCCCGCGGACGATCCTCGCGCACGGGGTGCATCTTACCCGCGACGAGCGAGCGCTCATCCGCAAGCGTGGCGCCGGGATCGCGCACTGTCCGTCGTCTAACTCTGCCCTGGGCTCGGGGCTTGCGCCTGTCCGTGTTATGCTCGATGAAGGCCTGACGGTGGGTCTGGGCACGGATGTGAGCGGTGGGTACAGTCCCAGTATGCTGGAAGTGGCCCGGCAGGCCTGTCTGGTGTCCCGGTTGCTGGGGTATAGCAGTGAGTTCCAGGAGATGACGGGTAATATGACCTCCACCGGGCACGAGAAACTGTCCGTGGAGGATAGTTTGTATCTCGCCACACGAGGCGGCGCGGCAGTCGTCGACATGGCGGACGATATTGGTGGGTTTGATAAGGGGATGATCTGGGATGCGCAGCTGGTTGAGCTGGGTGCTGTCAGGAACAACACGGTCAGTCCGCTTGATATGGCTGTCGCTGGTCGGGGGAGTCTTCAGTCTGGTCCTGTGGGAAATGTCGATTTGTTTGGAAACGAGACCTGGCAGGAACAGATCCAGAAGTGGATGTGGAGTGGCGATGATCGGAACGTGAAGAGCGTCTGGGTTCAAGGGAAGCTGGTCCATACCAGAAGTATATGACGGATGGCGGCCATTTGTATAGGCGTATATGTTGCACGCAGATTGTCAGCAGTTCATACTTCTTTGCGGAAGGAGTGTACTCAACTTACAGATCAGTGGACCAATTCCTTCCTCTATCACGCATGGCAAACTATGTAGGCCAGTCTCTAATCTCCAAGCCCCTTCCTACCTAGTATCTAGACACCGTCTGACCGCCACCGAATGGAGGTACTCGGCAACCACGTCCGCCTTCATCTTTTCCTAATGAGGAAGTATCCAAGGGCACCTGCCGCAACACCCTACTATTCTTCTCAATTGAGAAGTCGCTGCCCACCAGATCCCCCAGGCATAAAAGTTCGTCCTCCCCCTCGCCGTTCTCTCTTCTTCTTTTTTTCTTCTCCAGCTCTCTTTGATCGAGCGATCTCTTTTCTTCCCTATTAGGGGGGACTTAGAGTAGTCGCGAGACTAATCTTATTGTTCCCAGTAGTCGAGGAATCCTACTGGGGCAATTTTTGAAACCTGAATTCCACCTTGGTGGTCCGTTCATAGCGAACGAAGTCCCCTTCGGGGGAATCATCCCCTTTTTTTTGTAAGTTGACCCCCTTATCCTGCGTGTTTCTGGACCTGGACATTAACTATGCAAACTTCTCACTGAGGGCCCTCTTCCCAAGGAGTTCTCTCCATGCCGGCCGTCCTTCAATGAACCGATGCTCGATATGCTGGTGGATTGAGGAGGAAGGAACCACAGAATAGTCAGGGTACGGGATGGGTTGGACCAGCCAGCTGGGTGGATCTTTCAGTACCTAGGTGATAGATAGCATGCTACGACAAAGTCCTCATGGAGATTCGGTTCCAGAAGTGATTCTGTAAGTAGGCACCGCACACTTAGTTTGATTGTACCAAGGAGTTATCCATCGTTCTGTCTGTGTCGACTATTTCACGCGCACCTAGTTGAGTAAATCTGCGGCCTTGGATCCTGGCAGCCGGTTGTGAGCTCGGGGATGGAGGGCACATCCATGTCATCTTCACGTTCAAGACATGAGTACACAACTTGGAGCGAAGGACTGCATACGACCGCTGTCTTTTTCTGTGCTTCTTGAGTCGCCCAGCTTCGTTCCCATCGCCTCGCTTCGATGACAAGCTACCTAGTAATATCTTCGAGGGCAGGCGCCTGGGTCACGCCCTGTGTAGCAACGGGGTCCTTGCTTGGAACAACTCGGCTGCGAAGGAGTCGGAACGATGATGGCAAACTGTACATCCTTGGCTATTGGGGAGAATGCGCGTTCTATCTCAGAATATATCCTACTGTCGCATATATCGGGTTGTTCGGACCCCACCTTGATGCTTTCTTTCGTCTGTTGATCTGCGGGTGATGCCCCGGTGTGTAAATCTGCCTTGGCCCGTCCCCCAGGTTCAGCACGCAGAGTCGAAACAAGTTACTGGGCTAAAAGAAGACCACCGAATGAGTACCATAGAATTTTCCTGGGGTTGAGACGTGGGGTGGGAAAAGACAATCATGTTGGTGCCCGGATTCGAACCCGCGTTCGAATAAAAAAGAAAAAAAAAAAAGTTGCTTCTCTTTGGCGAGCGCGTGGAAAACGACATACCCAGTCCGCTACCACATAGTCGCGATGCAATACTCATGTACATAGATTATATTGATGATCCCACGAGGTAACAAAACCTTGCTGCCCTTTGGGTCAGCATTACCCAGTAACCACCTAGGTATCAACGTCGCGTTGCTGTCATAAAGTTATTCAGTACCTATAGTTCTGACTCCAGCAGGTGGGTGTATGTCATAACAGCTACATCGAAGGAATTCGGGAGCTATAGTAGCTTTCAAGGAGACAACGTGCAAGAGTAGGAGAGAATCTACATAACAAAGAACTATGGAGACGCTACATAACGCTTCAACGCCATCCGATGGCATTACCCAACTAGAATCAACCAAGACCCCGTGTCACTCTGGTAGCAAACGCTCGAGACATCACTCACTTGGTCCCTTTAACTGAAGGAAAGGATGCCCTGCCAGTTCGCCCGCCGTTTTTCTCCAATTGAGATGCCAATGCAGCATCCCCTTGACAAGATCCAGAAACGCTTCCTTCTCCTCTCCCTCCAAGGACACTGTGTCGGCTAGGCTCCGGTCAGGGATAAGGTCTTCATAGAGAAAGCGACCTAGATACTCGTAAGTCTAGATCATTCGTTCAGACAGGAACCCATACCATTACTGTCAAAGAACGGCCCACCGAAGAACTCCTCCGCGGTCTCGCATAGGCTGCCGTCTTCCCGTTGGACAGGTTCCGGCCACTGATACTCCCGCATGGACTGATACCGTTGTAAAATCTCTGGAGGGGGTGGACCGAGCAGGGCTATCATCTCAGCAATGTGCAGTTTAGGATCGTAGCGACCTTGGGCGTCATGGATATGCTGAAACAGCTCTTTTCCTTCGATCATATCCCATAGCTAGTCTAGCATTAGCCGGTACAACAATTTAGGGAATAGGAGAACGCACCAAAACACCAAGATTCCAGATATCTGCCTGCATCTGCCATCCATTACCCAGGATCACCTCAGGCGCCCTGTAGTGATCTGGCTGGATAGGCCAGACGCCCCAGTCATCGTCTTCCGGGAGTCTAGTGGCCAGGCCAAAGTCGACCAGCTGTGGGATGCTTCTCAGGCTTTTGAGGGGCCCGAAGTCGCTACGGGACTGATACACCGGTCGTCCCGTTGCATCAATCTTGGAAGCCATCGGGGTTTCAAGTTGAAAATCCAGGAAATCCGAAAGCACGGCTGGATCTTCGAATGAGACCATGATGTTTTCGAGCTTTAAATCTAGGTTGCGCCTGGGCTTAGTATCGTCGACGGAAGCAAGGCCGGAGATGGACTTGACCTTACCCGTATGGACTAGCCTGCAGTCTTTGTGAAGATAATCAAGGCCTATGAGAAGAGCACGAATGTATGTCTTAACGAGAGGCAGTGGCATCTTTGCATCGGAGAAGCGCCGCTGATACATCGACAATGGCTCCCTCATGGGCGGATACACCAGACACAAATGAGACCCTTCCGGGCCCTTGACTTCAAAAGAGTCTACTAATGTCCGGAGGACTGAGCGACCACGATGTGATGGGTCTACCGTGGAGATAAGCTCTTCCATCTCGCGCTCATGATCAACAAAACGTGCGTTGTTATTGGCAATTTTGAGCGTCACGACATTCTCTGGCTCTTCGACATGCCTGTATGCTTGTTAGAGACAGAGAGCACGTTCAGCAGAAATAAGTAAACGTTACCCTTGGAGATCGCGCGCGAGCCATACGGTTGAAGACACGCCCCAGCCAACCTTGACCAGGGTTTGGTAGCGATCGCCGAGGACTTCTCCCGGTTTTGCTGGGTAGAAGTATTGGGAATTGTACAATGGCGAGATCTCTTCGTCAATGAGTTTGCCGGGTGGTAAAGGTGGCCCCTGAGACGGTATCCGCAGTGGTCTCTTGCGAAGCAGGGCCGACAACCGAATGGACGGCCTCATATTGTATAGAGCTACTGTCGTAACTCGATGGGAGAACGCGATATCCGTAGTTGCTGATGAAGTCGAGTACGGCGGTAAACAAGATCACGTGTCAGCACTCAGGACGTGCCTGTGGCTACAAAGACGACCATCACAGAACGTAAATTACAAGACCTGATAACTAATTACAAGAGAACGCCAGTCTATGTATATGCTAGTAAAACGCGCTCAACGGCAAATCGCGCGAACTCTGCCCGACGCGAATCTCAAACTCCCCCTGCGGCATCACCCAGTTCTGCTCGCGCACGCTCCAGTAGCTCAGATCCTTGCGCCGCAGCGTCATCTCGACCTTTTGATGCTCGCCAGGCTGCAGCGCCACCTTGGTGAAGTTGCGCAGCACGCGCTCCGGGAACTCGATCGCCTCCTGCTCGCGCACGATCTTCACCTCCGGCGTGCTGTGTCCGTCCACCTGCGAATGCACCTCCACCCAGTTGCCGTCCTCGGTCACGCCCTCCGGGAAGGACACGTACAGCTGCACGACCGTCTGGCCGGCGCGCGCGCCCGTGTTCGCGACGTCGACGGTGATGCGCGCCATTTCGTCGTAGAGCGATGGGTTGCCGCCGGTGCCGCCGCCTGCGGGCGACGGTCGCTGTGTTTGGTCGTACCCCTCGGGGTAGAAATTGTAGGGAGCCGGAGTGGTGCCGTCCAGCGTGTGCAGGTAAGGGTAGATGTATTTACGGATGGGACGGAGGTGTCGCGGGAAGGTGACGTCCTGGCCGACGGGCGCGAGGAGGTCGTATTCCGGGGGCGCGACGGGATCGGCCAGTCGGGCAGCGGGCAGACGCGATTTCCAGCGGAGCGAGTCGACGCGCAGGTCGGAGATGGAGAAGGAGGTGTAAGACAGGCCAAAGCCGAACTCGAAGCGGGGGGTGATGTTGTAGCGGTCGAAGTAGCGGTAGTCAATGTACAGCCCGTCCTCGAAGTCGACCTGTGGGACGGGCGCGTTGGGCTCGTACAGCACTTGCGCACTGGGCCCGTAGTCCGCCAGACTCTTGCCGACGGTGTAGGGCAGACGGCCGCTGGCGTCGACGTCGCCAAACAATACGTCGACCAGCGCGTTGCCACTTTCCTGGCCCGGGAGATGAGCAAACAGAACGGCATGCACGCCGGGGAGGTCAATCCACGACTCCACGACCACCGGGCCGACGGCGTGCACCACAACCACGGTGCGACCCTGTCCGTTGCCGCAGCTGTTCGCGACCGTGTTGATCAGGGTGTCGCCGCCCTTCTGCACAAACAGGTTCGGACGATCGCCATGGATGCCACCGGCAGAGATGAACCCCTCGCCCGAGTCGGCATTCACAAACACCAGGCACAGGTCCTTGTCGGCCACGTCGACAGGCATAACCGAGTTGCGCAGGTACGGGGTCGTTTCGACCTGGCCCAACCAGGCGTCGCGGAGCGCGTCGACCGGGCTGACGAGGTAGGGGAACTCGACGGTCCCACTGCCCCAGCCGGAGGCCAGCGTGCCTTGATTGCAGCCGCGATCCGTGCAGGCGTTGGGGCCCATAGCCGGACCCGCGTCGTCACCGTAGATCCCGACGCGGTACACGCCGTCCGTGGCAGGCGAGCGAGACAGGGGCAGCGTGTTGTCGACGTTCTTGACGAGGACAATGCCCTCGGCGGCGACGCGGCGCGCGATGTCCCCATGCCCAGCGCCAGCGTCGACATACTTGTTCACCACGGCGTAGTCACCGCCGGGGGCGGCGTGGTGGTCCCAATCCAACTGCCCATCGGTCCAGGAAGAGAAATTCGGACCGCCGTCACCGACCGGCGGCGGGCGCTCCCATGCATCCTGGCCGAAATGGTACCAAGCGGCGACAATCCGGGTGACCATGTCGTTGAGCCGTTCAATCGGCACAGAAGTGTTCAGCACCGCGCGGGTCAGCTGGCTTCCCCAGAGGGGCTTGCCATCGGCCCAGTGCAGGCCGTCGCCGGGCATGCTCATGTCCAGACCGCCGAGGGCGCTGTTGATGCCGGACCGCTGGGCCAGCCAGTCGGACTGGACGAAGCCCTGGAAGCCGAGCTCATCCTTGAGGATGCCGTTGAGCAGCTTGCTGTTTTCGCAGGAGTGACTGTTGTTGACCTTCTGGTAGGCGCACATGACGCTGGCAACATCGGCGCGGATGCTCTCGGCGAAGGGCCAGACGAACACCTCGTGCAGGGCGCGGTCTCCGATATTGGCCGACATGGCGGAGGGAATACCCCATTCGAAGGGCTGACGGAAGTGTTCCTGCTCGTTCATGACATAATGCTTCGCGGTGGCCATGACTCCGTTGCTCTGGATTCCGCGGATGGTCTCCGCGGCAGCGACGCCCTGCAGGACGGGGTCGGATCCAAAGCCCTCCCAGTTGCGTCCACCGGCGGGCATCATGCCAATCGGGCCCATGGACGGGCCCAGGAGGACATTGATGCCTTTCCGACGCGCCTCCAGCCCCATGGCGACACCGCGTTCGTACATCAAATCCCGGTTCCAGGTCGCGCCGGTGGTCAGACCGGGAGGGAAGGCGGAGATATGGTCGGCATAGCGTATACCCATGGGGCCATCCTGCAGGCAGAGCGAGGGGAAGTTGACATTTGTCGCGGGACCTATGCATTGCACGTTAGACTGTCCGAGCCGTCGCGAGGAAGGTCTATGCCGGGTCGATCAACGCACCAGTATTGCCCACACACAACCCCATCTGCCACCCCGTCCCCGTGGTAATGTTGACCTTCTCGATGAGGGTCATGTTTGCTACCAATTCCTGCGCCTTGCGATAGTCCTCCGCCCAGTCTTCCAGGGCGCCTCCGCGGGGCGACGGGAACCAGGAATCCGGCGCCAGCATCGGCTATACATTCGTCAGCAATCACATCCTCATCTTCCACCCGGGGTTCGCGTACAATATCCGGTTGTTCGTCCACATCCCCCCTCGACGCCGCAAAACTCAGAAACGCCCACACCAGCAACCCCAGTCCCACGATGACGACGACCAGCGTCCGCCACCAGAACTTGGAGTAGTAGACGGCGCGCCATCCCTGGTGGCGATTGCGTTTCCGCATCTGCTCCGCGCGGTGGCGCTGCATCTGCGCGCGTTTCTTCGCGCCATCCCCGTATTCATCGGAATCATCATCGTCGAGATCATACTGACGGCTGGCGGCGAGAAGTTCCTGCTCGGCCTCGGTGATGCTGTCGAGATAGGCCTCGACATCGCCGGATTTGCGGATGACGGGCACGTAGGCGGAGGCGGCGTGGTGCTGGGGATCCGATCGGTCTAGGCGGCGTAATTTGACCTTCTTGGAGCGATTATCCGGGTCATCGTCGGAGAGATTGGACAGAGGGAGCGAATCGTCCGAGTCGTGGGCGTGGTCTTCTTCCGGGATGGAATCATGCAGCGGGGCATAACGTTGGGAATCCCGAGAGGGGGGCGGGGGCATGATGGCTATGCAAGCATAAAGAGGACGAAACGAAGGACAACCAAGCAAGAAGAACAGATGGGGAGTGGAAAGCAAAGGAGCGTAAAGGACAGAATGAGTGAGTGTATGGAGAGAAGAAAGCGAAGGCGGAGGGAAATTGCGGGAGTCGCCAAGAAAGGGGAAACAGCCGATTACGTGTCAAGCCCTATGTTGATCCTCATGTTTTCTCAGCAGCGATCGACGAAGAGATTTCTCGAGGAGAGATTTGGATTGTGCAGAGTAGAATATGGATGTTGGGATATCTTAGGATCTAGGAGGCTTCACAGAGAGTATGCCGGTGCATTGGACAGTTGTCATCTGCTAAGTATACAGCCGAAGATATATAGATCCCACCGCAGGTATACGAAACACGAGAATAAAAACGACAACATGACTACAACAGTCATACTGACACCAGAATCACCTCGTGTCTTGCAGCTCAACCTCGCCATGTCTCGCCGTCTGTCCGCGAACTGACCGTCTTCCCCGGACTAGCCAGTCAACCGCGGCATCACCCCGGATTATGTCGGTGACAAGGGAGGCAGCAGAGATGCTGCACCAGGAGTTTGCGAGCGAAAAGGCTACGCCGAACAGGTAGAGCACCATGAAGAGAGAGGGAGGGAGGGAAAGAACCGGGTCATGCAGCCCTGAGCCCTAATATAGAAGAAAGATGGAAGAAGTCAACAGACGTGAATTCAAATGCAGTCAGAATGACAAAGGGAACTCTAATAACGACCAAAACTCCTCTATATACCGCAGAACACAAAACCAAAACCAAAAAACAAACCAAGCAAAAACATCAGACCATATACAGTCTATCATCAAACATCAAGCCGATTACTCCGCCTCATCATCAGTGTCCGGAGGGCGAGGAGTTCCCTTGGGGCTCTGCAGCCACTCCAGATGACGCAGACGACGCCGCGCCTCCCGCTCCTTGAGCTGCGCACGGGTCAGCTTCTTCTTCTTCCTCGCCTTGAACTTGAGCTCGCCCTGGTCCTCCGCGCCCGAGTTGACGGCGGACGGCGCGGCGCTGGTGGCCGCCGAGGTGGCCGCCGGAGTGCCCGCCTGGGGCGAGTTGGCCGCGCTGTCCTCGAAGCGATCGAGCGACACGGCCGCGTTGGTGCGACCGACCACCTTGCCGTCGGCAATGTGCAGCTGCTCCGGGCAGAGCGCCCCGACAAACTCCTCGTTGTGGGAAATCATGACGACACCGCCCTTGAAGTCGCGGATGGCCACGGCCAGACCACCGAGGGAGTCCCGGTCCAAGAAGTTAGTCGGCTCGTCCAGCACCAGCAAGTGGGGGTTGTTCCACATGGCACCGGCCAGCACGACCTTGACCTTCTGGCCACCCGACAGACCGGAGATCTGGTTGTGGTTGGCGATCTCGGGGTCGAGACCGACATCCTCGAAGTGCTTGGAGATCTCCTTGGGATCCAGGTTGCGGAAGCCCAGACCCTCACGGGATGCCTCGTGATCGTCAAACTCTTGGACCATCTTGAAGAATCCGAGGTTGAGCAGGGTCTCGCGGGAGATCATGGTGTTGTGCTTAGGCAGAAGGCCAACCCATTTACTATGACAGTTAGTACCGCACACAAATGTCGAAAGATTGGGGAGTTCTTACACTTCGTATTGGAAGGACTTCTTGTACTTCTGACGACCCATGAGAGCCTCGATGCGACGAGGCCCGCGGCCATCGCCGAGATCCACCGGCTTCTCCAGCTGAGCCTTGTCCTCGTCGGTGAGGATACGAGTCTGCTTGAGGTACACTTCGCGGTCATCGCCGTTGGCGTAACGCCACTGCAGGTACTGGCTGGGGGTCTTCTCCAGATGCATCTCGACGTGCTCCAGAGCGTGCTGCTTGATGTACCCAATACGCAGGTTGGGATGCTTCTCGACCTTGCCCGTCTGGGGGATCGTCTCACCGGTCAGCATCTTGATGAAGGTCGATTTACCCGCACCGTTACCACCGATGATGGCGACGCGCGAGGACAGCGTCAGGGTCAGAGACGCATCGGTCAGGGAAGGCTTGCTTGCGCCGGGGTAGGTGTACGAGCAGTTGGTCATACGGAGGATGGCACGAGTATGGGACTTGATACCGGCGAGAATACCCGGGGGAGGGAACTTGAACTGCACATTGGAGGCGGACAGGGTGTAGTAGCTCTTCGCCTCCGGCTTCACCTTGACGAAGTCGGCCAGGTTACCCTTGTAGCACACCAGCTTCTTCTGTTCGTAGTGGTAGATATCTGTGCAGACCTCGTCGAGGAAGCCGGAGTCGTGACTGACGATCAAGCTGGTGATGTCGGTGTGGCTCTTGAGGTACTCCTGCAGCCACTTCACGTTGGCGACGTCGAGATGGTTAGTCGGTTCGTCCAGCAGCAGGACGTCGGCCTTCATGAGCATGGCGCGGGCCAAGGCCAGCTTCATCTTCCAACCACCCGAAAGGGAGCCCACACGCTGCGACTGGCGACCGTCGGGGCCATCCGTGAAGCCGAACTCGAGCAGGACCTTGCTAATGTGCTCCTTGCCCGTCTCGGCGATCTTCGGGTCCTTCGAGACGAATTCGAGGATGCTCAGATCAGCATCTTCACCCTGGTTGTGCTCCACGAAGCAGGTGCGCACGACATCCTGGGGAGGGAAGCCCTCCAGCTTGTCGTTGGCGATACTGCGCATCAAGGTAGACTTTCCGGCACCGTTCCGACCACAAAGACCATACCGGTGGCCCTTGAGCAGACGGAGGTTGGTGTGGGAGAGCAGGAGCATACCACCGTAGGCGAGGGAGAAGTTGGCGTTGACAATCTCGACTTCGTTCGGATCGTCGGGGACGGGCTGACCGTACTTGCGGTGGTCCTCCTCCACAAAGTGAGAGTGCACGGCGGCCGAAACGGCCTCGTGCTTGTCCTCCGGCAGCAGGCCCCGCAGGTACGGGCCGACGCAGGCAGGGATGCGGTCGAGCATGCGGGTGTTGATATCCTCGCGGACCATCTCGGAGATGTAGCTCTTGGCGAGACCAAAAAGAGTGTGAAGTTCAGGGACGGCGAGACCACCGTTCTGCTGGATTTGAGGCTCCAGCACGGCGAGGACTTCCTCCGGGGAGGTCTTCACGACGGAACCAGCCGCAATGTTGCTGTCGCTCATGGCCTTCTCCATAACGTCGAGGGCACGGGTGGCCAGTTCACGCACCTCAGGGAGGGAGGCACGGTCCTTGACGGCCTGCACACCGGGCTTGAGCTTGGGCAAGAAGGTCCGGGCTTCAGAGGGGTCGTGCACCAGCTTGGTCAGGTTCTCGACGACGACGACGGTGCGACGGAGAGTCTCCTGGGGGGTGGTGGGGGAGTTGAGGGAGCGTTCGAGCAGCGGGGTCAGCAAGGCGAGCACGGGGGAGGTGACGATGGCGACGAAGGTGGTCTGGGACAGGGCGTGAATGGCCTTCTGGAGGGTCTGCTCAGACGGCTTCTCCATGGTTTCGATCAGGAGGGGAATGCGAGGGGCGACGTCGTCGTTGGAAAGGAGGGTGGTCAGGGCGTTCATGGCCTTGATGGCTCTCTTGGCGACCTCGTTCTTGAGATCGTGCATGCCGGACTCGACGAGAGGGATCAGCTCCTTCAAGGTCTTACCCATGCCTTCCCGGAGCAGATCCTTCTCCCGTTCCTCCTCCATGGAACCCGTGCCCATCTGGGCCTTGAGGGCCATCTTCTCGATGAGGGAGTAGGCTCCGACGAAACCCTGCCACTTGCCGGTGCCCTGACTGAGGTAGGCGGACACGGCGGGGAGGAGGGCGTTCACCATGGCCTCGGGGCGCAGGTTGGCGAAGAGGGCATCGATGGCATACTGGGCGGATTCGCGAACGACAGCACCCTTGTCAGCGAGGGCCTCGAAGGCGAGATGCAGGACTCCACCGTCTTGGAGGAGAAAGACGACTTCACTGAGGGGGTGTTCGCGGGGGAAGCGCTCGAACAGGGCGCCCAGGATCAGCATGGCACTCTCACGACGGGCGCCATTCTTCTTATCCGCCGCGGCCTTTTTGATCTGAGGAAGGATATCGTATTTCTGGAAGCCGAGGCAGCCGACGCTCTGAATAAGCAGGTTGGTCAGGGCGTAGGAGGCATCGAGGGACTGTTGCGAAGTCTCTGCAGTGAAGATGGTGTTGCAGAGAGAGGCGACGTCTTCCGGGGCGGGAGGGACGGTCGAAGAGGATTTGGCGACCATCGTAGGCATGGCGGGCGATTCCGAATGCGGCATATCTAGGAATCGAGGGGGGAAAGTGATGTTGTGTGGTCGTTGTCTTCGTGTCTGCGTCTAGGGAGGTCTAAGATGAAAGGACAATGCAAACTTTTAGGCGGACGTCCAGGGACGCTGCGAAGAAGGGTATAATGCAAAACAGAGAAGAAAGAAGGAAAAAAAAGACAACGACAGGAGAGGAGAGGAGAGGAGAGGGAGAGGAAGAGGAGGAAGAAGTGAAGTGTAGATGAGATGAAGACGAAATGATGGTGAGAAGGCGAAAATTGATAACGGCGGGGCGGTTTATTTTTTTTCTTTGGGGAGTGTTGATTGGCGGGGTTCTTGCCAATCAGGGCTGACCGCCTTGGGGCGTGTCAGCCGTCAGCCACAGTGTGTGGCTGAGCACTGCCTGATTGCTGCCTGATGATGCCCTGTTGATGCCTGATATCTCAGGTGTAAATGGCTGGGGTACGCTAACCGGATTGGGGTTACCCCGCACTTCTGTCCGGCTTATATAATCGTCGCCTGGGGGACTTTTGGTCTGTTGGACAGTTCGATGAATCATCATGAATCTACCGACATGAGCAGCCTTACTCATTAGATTTGGCGATCTAGGAACGTCTGCTAGTCTATCGGAGGGAAGTAAGTCTATACTTTATTCTGTCCATATGGGTGGAAACGGA
This sequence comes from Aspergillus pseudoterreus, assembly GCA_002927005.1. Classification (NCBI taxonomy): domain Eukaryota; kingdom Fungi; phylum Ascomycota; class Eurotiomycetes; order Eurotiales; family Aspergillaceae; genus Aspergillus; species Aspergillus pseudoterreus. The sequence goes on along the minus strand of PIJX01000017.1, from coordinate 1,394,773 downwards.
ACCCGCTTGCGTGTGGGACTTATGGGTACTATGTACTGTAGTATACTCCGGATACTCCGCATGTGAGACCGAATACACTATGGAGTACAAGAGAATCACCATACGCGATGTATGTATAGATCGTATGATGGTGCTATGAGATGAACTAGAATCATGATCATGATAATCCGAGTCATTATAATGCAAGAATCGTAGAATAATAACAATCATATCACTTAGTCATAAGAATAAGAATGCTGGGATAGCCTGGGATATCCGACGGGCCTCGGTCGAACAAGGCCCGCGGCCAACCGATGATCCTCACCGTCCGGTCGCGCATCGTCGTTCTTCTTCCTCCTTCCCTTCATCCTTCGTTCCTCTTCCGCTTCTCCTTTTCTCTCTCCTGCTTTCTCCGATCCTCACTCATCCTTCTGCGGTTTATATCCTGTCTCTTCACTCTTCGCTGTCTCTCCTCTTCCCCATCCAGCCTCTATCTAGTTCCTCACCTCTCATCCCTTGCAATTGACGCAATGGCCATGTCCATGCGCTCCCCCCGCCATGCGTCCAAGCTGGCCAAGGTACGTTCCATATAGGACCTCTCAATTCCCTGGAAATCCTCTGGATACAAGGATGCCACTTCTGACATTGATAGTCCCTCGCCTACTCGGCGCGCCGCTCCTACGCCACCGAACCCGACCTCAAAACCGCCCTCAAGGCCGTCATCCCTGCGAAGCGCGAGCTTCTGCAGCAGGTCAAGGCCCAGGGCGATGACGTCCTCGGCGAGGTCAAGGTCTCCAATGTCATCGGTGGCATGCGTGGCCTCAAATCCATGCTCTGGGAGGGCTCCGTCCTCGACCCCAACGAGGGCATCCGCTTCCACGGCAAGACCATCAAGGATTGCCAGAAGGAGCTGCCCAAGGGCCCCTCCGGCACCGAGATGCTCCCCGAGGCCATGTTCTGGCTGCTCCTGACCGGTCAGGTTCCCTCTACCAGCCAGGTCCGCGCCTTCTCGCGCGAGCTCGCCGAAAAGTCCCATCTCCCTCAAGAGATCTTGACCCTGATCAAGTCCTTCCCCCGTCACATGCACCCCATGACCCAGCTTTCCATTGCCGTCGCCGCCCTCAACACCGAGTCCAAGTTCGCCAAGCTCTACGAGAAGGGCCTCAACAAGGCCGACTACTGGGAGCCCACCTTTGACGACAGCATCTCCCTGCTGGCCAAGATCCCCCGTGTCGCCGCCCTCGTCTTCCGCCCCAACGAGGTCGACACCGTCGGCACCCAGGCTCTGGATGTCAACCAGGACTGGTCCTACAACTTCGCCGAGCTCCTCGGCAAGGGTGGCGAGAAGAACCAGGACTTCCACGACCTCCTGCGTCTGTACCTGGCCCTCCACGGCGACCACGAGGGTGGCAACGTGTCGGCCCACGCCACCCACCTCGTGGGTAGCGCTCTGAGCGACCCCTTCCTCAGTTACAGCGCCGGTCTGCTGGGTCTGGCTGGTCCCCTGCACGGTCTCGCTGCCCAGGAGGTCCTCCGTTGGATTCTCGCCATGCAGGAGAAGATCGGCACCAAGTTTACCGACGAGGATGTCCGCACCTATCTCTGGGACACCCTCAAGTCGGGCCGGGTGGTTCCTGGTTACGGACACGGTGTGCTGCGCAAGCCTGACCCCCGTTTCGAGGCGCTGATGGACTTTGCCGCCACTCGCCCCGACGTCCAGGCCAATCCCGTCTTCCAGTTGGTCAAGAAGAACTCTGAGATTGCTCCGGGCGTGTTGACCGAGCATGGAAAGGTACGTTGTCCCCTATCATAGTATCGCACTAGTTGCAACGAGAAGTATGTGGTGATGCTAACAAACGCAGACCAAGAACCCCCACCCCAACGTGGACGCCGCCTCGGGCGTGCTCTTCTACCACTACGGCTTCCAGCAGCCGCTCTACTACACTGTCACCTTCGGTGTCAGCCGTGCCCTCGGCCCGCTAGTGCAGCTGATCTGGGACCGGGCCCTGGGTCTGCCCATTGAGCGCCCCAAGAGCATTAACCTCCTGGGTCTGAAGAAGTAGGGGGTTGATGATGCGAAGATATCCAAAATGATGTATCTATGTTTCTTTTAGCCTGTTGTTGTATTTGTGTTGATTATCCACGTTCTGATGCAATCATGCGTTATGCCTGATAGACTAGAAATAGAGCATTAGTGTCTACCTTATGAGTCCATGCTGACCCCCAGAGTAGAGTCCTAACATCTCAATGGTTGATTTGCTCCGACATAGAAGCCGAGAGTATGATGTTATGATGCCTGGGGTAATCATGACCGCACGCTGTCAGACCACAATATATGGCACTGGCACCACTCACCCACATCCTCAGACACATCTCCAATCACACCATGCTCATCCCACAGACAAACACAATGACCAACCAGGTCCAATCCCTCGAACAGGAACTCGAGCACGACAAAGACCAAGACTGGAGCCTGTCCCTGCGTGCCGGCCCGGAATGCCTCGCCATCCTAGGGGAGTGTATCCTTCTCACGACAAGGCCGAGCGTGACCGGTATCGAGCTGGAGGGCCCAGGGCTGCCGTGCGTGGCACACAGACATTCTCAAACCTCCACTAACGGATATTTCCCAGATGGCCGATGCTCTCCGCGAACCTCGCCTTCTGCGCCGATGCCGGCGAGGAAACATTCCGACTCACGGCCCGGGAGATGAAGAAGGTGGCCGCGTGGACGGATGAGATTTCGAAGCCTGGGGGTTTGGTACGTAGCCTGTCCTTATCTCGACTAATCCTATTGCTCTGCCTGTCCCTCCAGCGATGGAATGCTAATAAGCCCTGTGGCTAGATCGAGAAACTCCTCATGTTCTGTGGTGCGCAGCAGACCGAAACGAGAGATGAGTATCTACTGGGGATGGTGGAACGGGGCGAAGAGCTCGTCGCGGACTGCAGAGATGAGCTGGAGAAGATCGATACCTCGTTTGAGGACTGGTACAAGGTGACCAAGGCACTGCATTATGCCTTGCAGGCGAAACTCGGTGCGTGTATGTGTTTATATGGAGGCACCGCTGACCGGGTGGGCATAGGCCGCACGCGCAGACAGGAGCAGGAGACCGAGAATCAGATCAAGCAGAACGAGATTGAGAGGACGTTTAGTGAGAAGCAGCAGATGATCGTGGAGGAGAGAGCGCGGGAGAGACAGAGGAAATATGACAAGATCCTTGAGCGTCGAGAGCGGTATGATGAGATGGTTACTGATCTTGGTCTGTGAGCCCATGCAATACAGGAGTCTTTGCTGACAGTAGTGCTCAGTGTCCTGCAATGGTATTGGTAGCATCGTCGGCAAGATGTTCAAGTGTGTTGCAGGAGGCGCGGTGCTCTTGACTGTCGGTTACATACACTACAGCGGCCTGCGTGCAGAGCTGTGCAGCGCAGAAGAAGCCCAGGCAAAACGAGATAGGGAGCTGCATGAGCTTGAGGTGTCGCAGGCAAAGCTCGAGACGGCTGTGGCTCATCTCAGCACCGAGTCAGAGTCCATTGTTAGTTAGCTGCTTTACATCCCTCTATAGTCTTGGATAACTCACAGCTGGACAGGAAGAAGTCACACAGATCGTCGAAGAGTCCATCGAGAAGGTCATGCAATTGCAGGGACTAATCCGCACATTCATGGAATTCCTCCTTGATCTCAATGCCATCATCAGCAACACTGTCAGCCGCAGCAAGCTGGTATACGACACCATGAGCAACAGGGAGGGTCTGAAGGATCCCCTGATCAAAAAGGTAATGCCCACAGCCAGATATAACGAGCTGAATTGACTTTTGATAGGACCTGTGGGAGAATGCTCTTGCCATGAAGATCAGATTCATATTCGCCGCAAAAGCGTCTCACATCTACAACGCGGTGTCGAGAGAGTATATCGAACCAACAGCGAATAGATTCCAGGGGCTACGCCGTCTGAACAAAGCCAATGACGAAGAACTGCGGCAGGCAATCCATGAGCTGTATGCCCTGAGGCATAGGGTTTGCGATGGGACCGAGAGACTGGCGAGCAGGGTGCGTGATGCCCAATTCCTTCCAAGTATATGGTCTAATGAGATCTAGATGCACCAGGAGCTAAAGGATGCTCTGGCAAATGTGCCGACGCTCGCCGTGGGAGGTTCTGAAGATGGCAGGACGGGGAATGGGGAATGGGACTATGTGTCGCGGCCTCAGCAAGTTGACCAGTGATGAATCTATCCCGAGATGCCTTTACCTGCGGAGGAGATAGCAGTGATGGCAGAGATTGATAACAACACCAGGCCCCATCACACTAGTGCCATAGCAGACTGTATTGACTAGTGTAGTCCGTTTCCAAGTCAGCAAAGATCTGCTGGCCAAATGAGATACATCTCATGTTCTCCACTATTCATGAGTATACAATGTCTCGGTGTTGATGCAGTATACCATGTATATCCACGGAGTGCTCTAGTCCTATATCACAGTCAAATCTAGCACGTAGTATTACTATCAAAAGGAATCCATAGTATATCTAAACACCCTATCCATAAAGACAGCTATCACGGAAGGATCCGACTGCTTCCCCGCATTGCCATAGCGCAGATAAGCCATGTCTCCTATCTCAACTGCCATCTCCAACGGATCTCCGTCTCCTCCTCCGGTCTGCACCTCGGACGCCTCCCTATGCTACTTCCAAGTCATGTCAGAAACTGCAGACTCTCCCAGACGCATCTCGCAGGCCAACGCCCATCGTCCGCCGCAGCATCGACGACGGGTCTGGCGGGCCTGCGAGACATGTCGCAAGAAGAAGGTGAAATGCGATGGATCTGATCCTTGCAGACCCTGCCTGAGCTACGGCACTCAGTGCACGTACCCGGACGCGACGGTACAGCGGGGGGATGAGGGTGAATCGTACGTGTCCCGGGGTATGTCTCTACATCTACTGACGCATACAGGAGTGATATGTTTGGGACTCGGCTGCGATCGCTGGAGGAAATGGTAGCCAGGCTGGTCGAGGTCCAGAGCAATCAGATACAACAGCAGGAGCAGCGAGAACTACTTCCTTCCCCGACAATACAGGACGAACAGCCGACCCTTGAAGCCCTGCATCCGCATATAGAACCACCCCCTGGCGTGATGGATACAGAGCCCTTGCAACTGGACGGGCTGTACTCACCCAACCTGCAAGACCTTCTCCTCTCCAGTGCCATCGATCCCTCCTTCTGGCCTCGAGTCCCCCAGCCCGTCCATATACAAACCTACGCCGACTGTTTCGGGCAGCTGGAAGTGGACAAAAACGGCGACACGCGATATGTCGGTCTCGGAGCCACCGTCTGCATTGTCGATAATTGTGCCGGCCTGCGAAAGCGTATCCAGACTGGCCTTGCGAACAAAGGCTATGATCCGCAAGAGTCGGTGCTCGATAGCTCTGCCACCTCTCCGGCTGTGAATGCGTCCTCGCCCATCGCGTGGTGGGCTGGTGAGCTGCCGCCGGCCGGCTTGACAGACGCGCTGGTCGACAGATACTTTGCAAACATCCATCGTCTCTTTCCCATAATCTGCGAGAAGGAGTTTAGGGACCACGCGCAACGTCGCCTAGCCCAGAAAGACGGCCGTTACAGTGGCACAAGTCAAGAGGAGTCGCTGAGTCTGCTTTATGCCGTGCTGGCCGTCGCATCGCCACAGTTATCCCCTACGGACCCGGTCTACACACTCCCCGACTGCTGGCGCTACCAGGGTGTTGATATCGGCGCCCATTTCTTCTCGCTTGCGATATCCTCTATCCGCTCGCTCCCAGCCTCCTTAACCGGGTCACCGACGAGAGCGCTAGACAGCGACGCTACACAGAGACTCTCACGAAGAGGTGTCCTGAACACCGTGATGGCGCGCGCGCTTCTCAGCATCTACCTTACGCAGACTGGCATGCCACGCGAGGCATGGAAGATGCTCAGTCACGCCGTGCGCCTCGGCCAGGACATGGGCCTGCATGTAAGTATCCCTCCATTGACCAGAAGGGTCAGAACTAACAAAACGTCCAGCGCTCACCCTGCAGGTTCAATCTGCCGAGTGAGCAGCAAACCATGCGCCGCCGCGTCTGGTGGTGTCTCTACGTGATGGACCGACTACTCTCGATGAATCTGGGCCGACCACTCGCCATCGAAGACGCCGACTGCGACGTCGAAATCCCCTCGCCCACCGAGACGAACCCCAGCTTCATCGCCATGATCCATCTCTGCCGCATCATTGGCCGTGTCCTCCGCATCAGCAACTCCGTCGGCAATGCCGCGCGCTGGCGCGACCCAGCCAACCACGCTGAGCTGCGCGCGACGGTCGACCGCTTCACGGCGCAGCTGAAGGAGTGGGAGCACGAGCATATCAACGCAGTCGCACCAGACACGACGGATTCCACGACGGACGCTGAACCCATAGAGCGCAGTGTCCTCCGGTCGAGCTACTTCGCGACGGTCATCCTCCTGTTCCGGCCGCTGATGAGCAACCCGCACCGCCCGTCGCCACTGGGCACGCAGCGCGCAATGAGGCGGTGTTTTGAGGCGTCGATGGCCTGTATCAGCTTGACGGAGGGGTATGTCCGGGTTGCGACCCTGTCGCATTATCTAGTACTGCATGGCCAGACGCTCTTCATCTGCGTGATCCTCTTGATGCACTGCATCCGGTTGACGGAGAATGAGGAGACGCTGCGTGACGCGGTGGAGGGGTGTCAGCGGGGGATTGCCTCTTTGACCGGTCTAGAGGGCGTGTGGTGCGCCGCTCGACAGTGTCGGGCTATTGCGGAGGAGTATCTGGAGTTTACACTGGACGTCCTCGAGCGAGGGAACCGGGGCAGCTGCTCATTTGAGCATGAGCACGAGCAGGATGCGCCGCGGGCAGCATCCGTTCATCCGTTGCTGGGGGCGTTGAAACGGACTATCGAGTATGGTGCTGGAGATGGCGAGCCCAAGCGTCGACGGGGGGAGAGGGCTCCTGCGTCTGCGTCTCCGTCTGCGTCTCCGTCTGTGTCTTCCTCGCGGCCGTGCTCGTTTATGGTGAAGACGCGGACACGGCGGTGATATCTGATTTTTCTCTCGTTTCTTACGTGGAATAGCGATGAACTTGTATATACCCTGAATAATCCATTCTTCACTATCAACCCTCTCGCCAGAACCCCAGATTTGTCAACATCGGCTTGTCGGAGAAGAAAAACAGAAACACAGCCTCATCAGCATCCGCAAAATTGCGGAACTCATGCCAGCTGGGAATCGCAAAGGCATCTCCCGGGCCCCAACGCAGCGTCTTTCTCGATCCATCCAGATTCACCACCTCCGTCCACCCAGTCCCCCGATGCACCTGAAAGACATGGTTGGTAGTCTCCTTGCGACGCGCGGACACCTTGCCGGCGTTGACACGCTCCGCATACGCGCCGATAGTCGTCGACACACTGCGCCCCGACCCCGGCAGCAGATACTCACAGACGGCCGCCTCGCCGGGTTCAGCATCAAGCCGTGCCTGCATATCCCCCCAGGAAAACTTCATCTGCGCAACAAGCTCATCATCATCCGGAAACACCTCACTATCATGCGTATCGCGCCCGAACTCCTCCGCATAATGCTCCGTAAAGTCAATAGGCCACGGCTTGAACAGCGGGATATTCAGCCCGTCCAGCCAGATGACGTTCTCACTGCCGTCGTTGCCGTGGTCGTGCCAGTTCCATACAGGCGTGATGATCAGATCCCCCGGCGCCATGTACATCTTGCGCCCCGAGATAGCCGTGTACCCGCGCGCGCCCTCGATGAGGAAGCGCACGGCGAAGGGCGTGTGCCGGTGGCAGACGGCCCTCTCTCCGGGCAGGATCAGCTGGTGTGCGGCGAGGAGCGTGTCCAGCGTGAAGGGCGACTCGTTGCGGCCCGGGTTGATCATCAGCACGGCGCGACGCTCGGCCTCGCGCGCGTCGACGAGCTTGGCGGCTTGGAGGAGCAGGCTCTTTGTGTCGGCGTAGTGCCAGACTGTGGGGAGTTGCTTGCTGCGTGGGGTGGACGCAGAGATGGGGGCGCCGGTGTTCCAGAGGGGGATTAGAGACTGGGTTTTGATTTCGGCTTCGAGGGTGGGTTTGTCTGTGGCGCGTGTGGAGAGTGAGTCGAGCTTTTGGGCTACGGCTGGAGAGGACAGCTCGGCGATTGAAGGCATGGTGAGGTGTTTGTTGCTGCTGGTGATGGTGGTGGAGTGTTGGTTGTGATGGAGGTATATATGTATGCTATCAGTCGGATCGTCTTCGGATGCTCGATCCGTGCTTTCCGGCAGCTTAACCAGCTAGTATCACTGCTGTAGTGCTGTAAGGATAATGTTCAGAGTTGATATTGCAATATAGCATCCACTGGTGCTATTCAGTGCTCGAATACAGCGCTACAGACAGACTCTATCCATGCCAGCACTCTCGGTCCAACTTCATCCCCTTCCAAGCCCATCGCCAACGCATAGCTAATATGGTTATGACCCATCAACACCTCAAACCGGGGCGTGCGCTTCATCTTCGGTACATATTCCTCCAAAAACATCAGATTCCCGCGAACAATCTCCTCTGAATCGAACTCCCCAACGGACAAGAATAGCTCTGGACCCCCCTCGCCCTTCCACTCACCAAAAAGCCCCAGCGCAGACTTTGAAAGTATTTCGTTATCATCCTCCGTCGCATAATACGCGACCATGTTGGCCCTCCGTCGCGCCTGAGACAGGTCATACCACAGCGGCGCACTCTGCAGCATCATGCCCCGCGGCACGACCCCCTGCTTCTCTAGCGCACCCGAAAACAGCGCCATAGCTAGATGCGCGCCGCCGGAACTCTGCCCGAGGACGAAGACCTGCTCTGTATTCCCGCCGTAGACATCGATGTGCGACTTGATCCATGCAAGTGCTGACGTGGCATCCTCTATCCCGGAGGGGAACTGCGCCTCGGGGAGCAGGCGGTAAGTGGCTAGCACTGCTACCGTGCCATGAAGTGCGAAATACTTTGCTAGTCTCTGTTAGGGTTTGTTGTTCGTACGATGTATTGCGGCGTACCGATGTTGCTGTGGATGTGAGGGGAGATGTCATTGTCGCCGGCGCGAAATCCCCCGCCGTGGAAGTAGACGACCACCGGTTTCTTGAGCGAGTAATCCTGAGCCGACTTCCAGTATATCTGATTCTGTTAGATAGCATAGGCAAGTACCGGATGGAGCGCTTACGTCGAGACGATGGCGGGGATCTGGCCCATAGTGCACGGCTTTCTCGACCTTCAACGAAGAGGGCGCCGGCTCGGCCGCCTGGCGCTCTTCGAAGAACTTCTCACACTGCGCGTTCACATCCAGATTCCATGTATTGCCAAACTGGGCAATGAAATCTTGGATCTCCTTAGAGAGGGGCATGGCGACTGCTGCTGGTGACTGTTGACACTGTGTACTGAGACTCGATTACTGTCACACATCACGGATACGCCTCCGAGATAAAACGTCTGCAGAACCACGCACTAGCCGTAATTACACAGCCGAACCCTTCCATAGGAGGACCGGTCATCACGCCCGGAAGCGCGGGTGACGCATCCGGATAGCATCACATAAGCCCTAAGGGGCATCTGACGCAGACAGATAAAGGAAGCATCGAGTTCTCAGAGGTATAATAGTGCTTACGTCGCAGCAATAACAAAATGGGGTCCATTATCACCAAACTAATGTCTCCCTCCGCTCCCCCCACTACCACCGACCAGCACGTCCTGATCTGCGGCGCCGGCGTCGTAGGGCTAGTCTTCGCGCAAGGCTGTCGCGAGGCCGGGATTCCGTACACGCTTTTTGAACGAGACGAGACGCCGTCGAGTCGGGCGCAAGGGTGGGCGCTGACGTTTCACTGGTGCTTGGATGCGCTGGAGCGCACGATCGGTCCGGAGCGCGCTGGCAAGCTGGATACGGTGCGTACAATGGAATTGTGAATTGCCGAGCTGACTCTAACGATACAAGGCCGTGGTAGACCCATCGCTCAAGGAAAACGAGGGCAACTTCATGTTCCTCAATGCCGCCACGGCCAAACCAAAGTACCGCATTCCGCCGTCCAAGCGACGACTCCGGCTGCACCGGCAGAAGCTGCGCAGCATCCTGGCCTCCGGACTGGACATCCAGTATGGCAAGTCTGCAGAGTCGTTCCAGGACCTGCCAGATGGGCGGATACGGGTCACATTCAAGGATAAAACAACAGCCGAGGGCACGTTGTTAGTCGGGGCGGATGGAAACAACAGCGCCAGTACGCATCCACCCTGACATCCCCACCAACGACGTTTACTGACGTGTGCAGTCCGCGCACAGCTCTGCGCACAGCCGGCGCTGTACAAACTCCCCGTGAACCTCATCGGCGTGGTGCGCCATTTCACTCCGGACCAGGCCAAAGCCGTGCGCGCGATCGACCCGCTCCTATTCCAGGCCCTGCACCCCGACACCGGAAACTACCTGTGGTTCAGCATCCAGGAGTGCATTCCCGAGCCGACGGGGGAGACGTCCTACAAGGCGCTCGTGATTATCAGCTGGCTTGTGCATGATGAGACTAAGGACGCCATTCCGCCGACGTCGCGCGAGCGCATCCAGCTGATGAAGGCTCGCGCGGAGGGCTTCGCGGAGCCGCTGCGCAGTATTGTTATGGATATTCCGGATGATGAGCCGGATGCCACGCCGCTGCGGCTGAGCGACTACGTGCCGGATGTTGAGAATCGGTGGGATAGTCTGGGTGGGAAGGTGACGCTAGCGGGCGATGCAGCGCATGCTATGACTATGTACCGCGGCGAGGGGGCCAACCATGGGATTTTGGATGCGGCGCTGCTAGTGGATTCGATCAAGATGGTTGCGAGTGGGAAGGTCAGCCAGGCAGGGGCGGTGGATTTGTATGAGCGGGAGATGTGTACGCGTACGAAGGATGCGGTGCTGAAGAGTCGGCGTGCGGCGCTGGATGCTCATGTTTGGGAGAAGGTCAATGACGAGAGTCCGTGCATTGGAGCGAGGATACCTCCTGCTACTGCATAGTTTATTGAATATGACTTGGCTGTCTACGCTGTGGTACCTCATGCTCTATGTGCGCAAGTCGAGTAAGTCCCGGCGATGAGCACGACGTAATCTAGAAAAGCTATAGCTGTCTATGATCGGCCTTGCCAGCCGTCATACTTATCCGGCTTGAAAAGTTCCAGGTCTTATCAGCGTAAGACGCTAAGCAGCTGTGACTATCAGGGTTCATTCCGGACCGTGCTATCCGGCACTATCATTAGCCAGTCATACACTCCCTCGTGAGGAGACCACCGAGCAGGGGTACATTATATTCTCCGCAAGGGGCTGCAGCCCGCTGACTGCATGGAATGCTGGATTAGCTCGTGTAACACCATCAAAGCCGGGCCTCCACCGTGACAGCCCCGTAGCATCTCAATTCTCCCACGACGATGTCGCTGCCCGGCTTCCAAGACTTGAAAAGACACCGTGGTGCCTTCATGGTATCTGCGGTGTCCAACTGCGCGTCTATGCTGTTCGGATTCGACACCGGCGTGGCCGGCGCGGTAGTTGCTCTTCGCAGGTGAGATCGGCCCCCAATTGCAAGTGAACGCCAACTGACGTCCCAGCTTCCAAACCGACTTCAACCTTGGAGACGGCGGTACTGCCAAGTTTGCAGCCGCATCCTCGAATATGGTCGCCCTGCTGAACGCCGGATGCTTCTTTGGAGCGCTGGTGCCGGCGCTGTGCGGGCACCTCTTCGGCCGTCGCCATCTCCTGGCCATCAGTGCATTCTTCCTCATCGTCGGCGGCACGATCCAGACCGCAGCGCAGCCTCCGAGCATGTCGTGGATGTACGGGGGGCGGGTGATTGCCGGGTTCGGCGTGGGCATGGTGTCGACTACCGTGCCCAACTACGTGGCGGAGTGCTCGCCCAAGCAGTACCGCGGCCTGCTGATGGGGTTCTTCGAGATGTTTCTCGTTACCGGCGGCGTGCTCGCCTACTGGACGACCTACGGGGTGTCAGAGCACCTGGCTGAAACCAGTCGGCAGTGGCGGGTACCTTTGTCGCTGCAAATTATTGTCTCTTGTCTGATACTCGTTGGGTCGTCTGTCATTGTGGAGTCGCCTCGCTGGCTCGCGAAGAAGGACCGATGGGAGGAAGCAGAGTCGTCGTTGTGCTACTTGCGCGGTGCCAGGCCCCAGGATGAGGATATTGTCGCGGAGCTGGCTGACATCAAGGCCCAGCTGGTCCGCGAGCGTGCAGCGACCGAAGGACGAGAGATAGCAGAGTTACTGCAGAAGGGCAATCTGCGCCGTCTGGTATGTGGAGTTGGCGTTGCGCTGTTTAGTATCTGGACGGGCCATAATGGCATTCTATACTACGGACCAGCGGTGTTTCGACAGATCGGCTATACCAGTCAGAATGCGGCATTGCTGGCGTCTGGAGTCTTTACCATCATCAAATTTGTGTGCACCGTGTTGTTCCTGCTTGCTGGAGTTCAGCTACTGAAGCGGACGCATTTATTGACCCTTGGCGGTCTACTGATGAGTGTGCTGCTGTACGCACTCGGAGCGGTTTTGAAGGTGCATCCTCCTGCTCCTGGGACAGCTGGGAGTCCTCCTGCCCAAGGGATGGTGAGATACTACCACCTATCCTGCAGGGGAATAGGTTCTAATGGCTGCAGATGGCATGCATCTATCTCTACGTGGCAGCGTACAGCTTTTCATGGGGACCATTGAGTTGGATCTACATTGCAGAGTATGTGCAGTCCACCCCCGTCAATTAATACTTGAGACTAAAAGAATAGGATCTTCCCTATCCGCATCCGGGACTATGGAATGGCCATCTCCACGATGGTGATTTGGCTGATGAACTTTGTTGTCTCGAGTATGTTCCACTTACTGTGGTGATGACCTCCACTAACGGTGTAGAAATCACCCCCATCGCTGTTCTGAATATTGGATGGAAGACATGGATGGTGAGTGCAGTCTAACATGTCAAGTGCCTTATGCTAATGGACAGATGTATGGCACCTTCAACATCGCTGGCTGTCTCTTCGCCCTGATGATTCCGGAAACCAAAGGCGTCGCTCTTGAAGACATGGACGTCTTGTTTGGGGTGGTAGAGAAGCAGCGCTCGCAAGTCGAGGAAGGAGATGAAGAGGCACGGATAAGCAAGGAGTAGATGATGTGGCCTGCTGTATATGGTCAAAGAGCAGGATTACATTGTCAGACCAGCAAGTTATGCAAGATGCGCTTGTGGATTAACCTTGGGGCCTTACAGGTAGTATTCGTTACTCATTCTGTCTCAGTTTCATTCAGCAATGTTTAATGATGAGTACAAAGTATCACACCAGTTCCATATATAGACATTGTAGATGCCTTTGTAGTCACACACAGTCCAAGTGCAGTACATTATGTTTGTTCTTTGCTTAATTTGTCCCTCTCTTATGCAACAGAACAAAGCCTGATATTGAATGTTGATTGTAACGAAAGAAATGAATGTATGTGAAGTAACGCGAGGTTATTCCCAATTGGGATGTCGGGGACGGACCACTAACAGTAGTAACAGTGGCTTCATTCATTCAAGGCTTTACTAATATTTATATCTCGGACTTTCCCGCTACAACGTCTCAATCCACTTCACTCTTTGTCCTCTCATTCACCATTACGAGCCATCACCCATCTCATTATCAATATGCCTTTGTCCCAGGAAGAATCCACTCTCATTGAAAGAGCAACGGCTACAATCAACAGCATCCCCATCTCCGAGGACTACAGCGTCGCCAGCGCAGCTCTCTCTAGGGATGGGCGCATCTTCACTGGTGTTAATGTATATCATTTTACTGGGGGACCCTGTGCAGAGCTCGTGGTGCTGGGCACTGCTGCTGCTGCGGCAGCTGGCGACCTGACTTGTATCGTCGCGATCGGAAATGAGAACAGGGGCATTTTGAGCCCTTGCGGACGGTGTCGACAGGTGCTTCTCGATCTACATCCTGGGATTAAAGCAATTGTGAAAGGCAGTGACGGAGAGCCGACGGCAGTTGGGATTCGTGAATTGCTGCCCTCTGGCTATGTGTGGGAGGGCTAATCACCAGCCATTGATCTTGTACATTCAACCTACTTTCTGTTCCTAGGTGAAACGAACATGGGCTGACAGTGAATGAATACAGAGTACAATGGCGGCGGTATACGATGCTTCTTCACTTCCTATACAGACGGCACTTCCCATCTCAGCCAGAATACACAGGGCAATTCCCGCAATATACACGCAAACTCCCGTATAGATTCACGACAACCGTGAAGATATTCGCCACCGCTGTCTATATAAACCAGCGTTTGTCTGTCTCCAGCTCTTTCTTTCTTTCTTCCTCACCACGATCTCTCTTCCTCACCACGATCTCTCTTCCTCACCACCATCTCTCTTCCTACCAATCCATCCTCAGCTACCAATCTTCAACCTCAACTTCTAACCACTACCAAAACCAACCAACCGACCAACATGAACCTCATTTCGAGTCTCGTCCTGCTCATGGCAGTCGCTACCTCCTGCATCGCGGCTGAACAGGCTTCTGGTAATGGTAAGCATCACCGTTATGAGCATCACCACGAGCATGGGCATTATCGTCATCGCCGGTTCTAACAGACATTGTCACCGTAGCTGCCTTCGAACCTATCCCGAAAATCTGCAAATCCAACCCTGACTGCTTCCCTCGCTGGGACTGGTGCCACAACGGCCAATGCAGAAGCGGAAAGTGCGCCAGCAATGCTGACTGCCCTTCTCCTTTCAAGTGCTGGCGCGGCAACTGTGCTAAGCACCCTTTCTAAGCGCAGCACGACTTGACTCTGCTGAATGCTTCAATGGGTCAGACTTTGCTGGCTGATGCTGGACGCTTCAAGGGACCAGACTTGAGAGGCTGAATGCTTCGGTGTGTCTTTTCTTTGTTCTTAATTTGTTGTGCCATTGGAACCCCGAGCTCGTATCGCCGTGCTCCGGACTGTGGACCGATCTGGGTCGAGAACAAGCTGGCTTGGGATCTTGCTGGGATGGACTGTGGACTGGAGGTGTGATATCGATGGGTGTATCCATGGCTTAGGGACCTGCTGAGCAGGATAATACAACTTGCAGTAATGACTGTAGTCCCATACTCAGGGCTTTGATTGATCACTTCCTATTATATCATGGGAAATAGACCTGGATATCCCTATCAGCGACTCTCCACTTGCCTGAAAGTATAGAATGGAGAACATACTATATCGATGGAACCTAATGCTAACCAGATTGCTGGGAGAGAAAGCACGATGATACCCGAGATATGCCATAGCCCAATGTACTGAAAAGAGATCCGTGTAGTGGCAGACGAAATACTATACAAAACATATTTCCTGCCATTTCCCGCTCAAGCATCGCAGTATATACCATCCGATCACCAGCCAACCCATCAAAGTCCGTGAGTTCTCGCATCGCCGGGCCAAACTGGAAAAAATTGCGAGACATGGAGGACATCTCTCAGGTCATCAACAACAAATATACACTAAATATCACATTTCAGAGACCATAAATGACAGGCTTGGGACATCCGTTCATGAGCCATGTTTCCTGGATGATCTCCGCTAACAAAACATCTTCTTCTGTTCCAATCGCTGGTTAGAGCCTAGCACCCTCGGTGCCTCTTCACGTAAGGATTCATGGATCGCGTTCCCAATAGCTGGACCTGTCTTACTCATCGCCCAAAACCCAGATCCAAGCCATATTGGAATAGCGAGCGCACCGATGCCTGTCAAAGAAGCCACACCCATACCCACACCCAGACAGGCACCATTTACTCCCCAGCCAACCGTTGGCATCATGACAGCTACACTAGTTCCTTCTGCTATCGAATTCCAGCCGTTCGGATCGAGAACATTCGCAACGCCGTGTAAGAGCCCGTGAGGTGCTGCAGGGAGGTTTAGCTCAACCTGTGCTTTGCCCCCGTGCGTCACGCCCTCGATTTGCAGAGGGTAGAGGTCATCGGGGAAGTGCAGCGGCTCCTTGATACAGAGCTTGGCCCACGATGGAATGAGCAGGTGAAAAACCATAGCCTCGCCACGCTGCGGATCCCTAGCCACCAGCTGCTGTCTGACTTCGCGCATGAACAGACACATATGGTCGAGGTTGTCGCTGGGGATGTTGACGAATTCTGGCGGCAGAGGGTTCTCCCGCGTCAGTCGGTCGAACGCTGGATGCCAGTTCGTGGAATCGTGGTAGACGAAGAAACGGTGATTCTGCCGCTCTTCCGGGTCTATCTCGTTGATCTTCTTGTTGATGAAGTCATAGACAGGCCGCGCGAAACCGTCAGGACCACCGGCACCCGATACAGCAATGCAGTTGCTGTCGCCGAGATGTTCGGCGATAACATTCAGTGCCTTGATTGCCTGGTATCCCTGGGCAACTTGAATTGATCTCAGTACCGTGTTCCAGCATGCCAGATAGTCAATGCTTTCGAGAAGCGACCTTCCAGGGACAGCGCTAGCATCGCCTCCCGGCGAAGCATTGTCTGACAAGCCCGCTGGGACACCCTGCGCGTGGTCACCCCGAAGGCCAGCTCCTGTAGCCGCTGTTTCGGCGCCCTGGGCCACCGACTGTGAAGGACCAGGCAGAGGCGATGCCAAGTCCTCGACTATTCGTGTGGTCCGCTGAGCTGGGATAGAACCGGCCTCTACAGTGAGATTGTCGACTCGAGGCTGAGAGGCGGCCGAGGAAGCCTTGATAGAACCCACAAGGCTCTTGATTTTCTTCTTGCCATATTGGCCCAATTCAATAACGGCCGCCGCTCCAGCGTTGCCCCGGAAAAGAGCCCCTATTCTAGCGACCTCAAGAGTGCCATCTAGCATAGGTTCCAAGACGTCGCGGTGAAGTGCGAGATAGGCCTCGTCGGCAGACAATGTTGGATAGAGCCGCTCGGCAATATGCTGGAGCTCCTGGACCTGTGCAAAAGTTTCGGCCATTGTGGCGATGAGCGTCTTTGATGCTTGACGTTGGCTCGTAGAGTAGCGATTCTGGAACCTAGGTCTGAGACGTTGGAGACGTCAGCGAAGCAGGATAGGTGACAATGAGGGGGAGATACTTTGTAGAAAGCTTCACAAAGTCTTCCAGGCTACGTGGTATTATCGACGGAATCGAATATTTAGTAGCAATGGAGGTTACTGTGCCAGAGATCACTCCGTAAGATTCAGCGGGGATGGGAGGTCATCAGCGGGTGGGAGCGGATGTCCCTCCTTTTGTATCCTATGCACTCCGCCTGAGATCAAGTCATGAGGCTGTGGCGTGGCTGTTGCCCTGTATTCGTTGGGCGAGGAGGCTGCATCTATCAGCGAAGGGTGCATTTGAGTGCCGCTTCACCAATCGTTTACCGCCCAAGTTGGCTGTACTTTTGACTGGACATAGACGTTCGAATCTATGTAGCTGTGCTTTTTCGTGGGTGTCTCGACCCGATCATGGTCGAAACAGCATACATCTATCAGAATGATATGTTAGGAACTGTTCGCAACAATAGAACATGCCATTGTTAGGCGTAGGAAGCTACTGCAACATCACCATTCTGTCAGAAGGAGACATGTAACAGTGCATGTAGAGGCATTGGTTAGCGCAAAGAAATCTATATTATATACAAGAAGAAACGCACACTTCACTGACGCTCTAGGTCCAAGGCAAAACTGCTCTAGTCTCGGTATCATCCCATGGAAGTGCTCTCACACATCATGCCGTTCGACCTTGACCTCCGTAACCTTCTGAATATGCAGTCCTCGTTCATTACCTCCAAGACTCCCCTCACTCCCAGGCCCAAGGATATGCTCCTCGGACGAATTATCCCCGAGCCCCTTCTGCGTCGACATAATCGTCGTCTTATGCGGGGTGCTATTATCGAACGGCCTGGCCGGGACAGAGCCCTCATCCCCGTCCTCCTCACAAATAAACGTATCGAGATCGTCGTGGCTACCCAGTTTCCGGCGCTGGCTGGACGCCTGCGTGTGCGACTGCTGTCGTGCCGATGTCAGACGGTAGCTTTGATCTGTCTGGCGCTTGCGGTAGGAGTTGATATTCGACGCGAACGATTTGAACATCGGGCCGTATGTCGGGATGCACGCGATTATGACCTAGTATATGTGAGCTGGGAGCGAGAAGGTTATGAACAGGCGATGGACGAACACCCAGGCTGATTTCGATTGTGGACCAGAGCAAGATGGGCTGGCTGTCGGTGTAGGTTTTGAGGTTCTTGATGGTGAAGATGCGGAAGATTTGGATGATGGTTATGAAGAAGCCGAGCGCGAACAGGCCGACTAGGGCGATCTGCTACCATTAGCATGGGCCTGGAGGTGTGGCGAAGTATCTACCTTCTGTCGGAGGCGGAGTTGGAGTTGCCAGAGGACGGGCATGGGGAGGGCGATTATAATTACGTCGAAGCCGAGGCTCGTGCCTGTGGGAGTTAGATGGTGTATACTGTTAGAGGGTCGATGTGCGCACCTGCAAGGCCTGGAGGAGTTAGCATGGCTCTATACATGTCCAGAGAATGGCATACCGTAGTATGAAGCGACAGTGTTGATGCAAGTACCCGGGATAGTTGCATCCCATTGCTTAGCGATCTATGCAGGTTAGTAGTTGGCCGAGAAGAGAGAATGGAGGTGTTTGTACCGGTCGACATGCGAAACAGAGGAGGAATGTAAAGAGGAGTTGATTGCAGACGCAGGCGATAATAACCGCAATACTGATGATTCTATACACTCTCACGAACCCGGCGACACGCAGGTACGACGACAGCAGCGAGACCTTGAAACCGAGCAGGGCAAGCGTATACATCGGGCCTCCAGCGTACTGGATCTATAGGGAGTTAGTAAATCGACTGCCGACAGACATGCATCGCCCAACTTACCTTACTGTAAGGAACGACATTCTCCTTTGGAAAGTAATGAAAGTCAAGCCCGAGACCCCATCGTGTTTCTACCAGATCATCAGCTTCATTCAAACGAGACGACAAGAACAACTCACGAGCCACAATGATACTCGCATATGCCACGCTCAGCACCGCGCTGAAACAACACGCATAGTCGTCTACCCATACCGACCTCTTCACAACCACTCGGATATACATCCGCAGTGCGACAGCCACCAACGCACTGAGCGAAAAGGTCAGGCACACGCCGATGACGCGCGCGACATGGCTGTTGGGATCGGGGGTTACGAGATTGTACACCCAGCCCATGGTGACGATGCGGCGGTCATCCTTTCGCGCATACACATATGCCCCGGGAGAAGTGATCGCGATGCCGCCATGGGAGCACCCAAAACTATTAAAGTCTGGCCCTTGGCCATGTTCAGATGCGATTAGACTTTACGTCTGCGATGGGAACATGGTCTCCGGTGCAAAAATGATCTCCACTGCATCCTTGGTCGTGCGCACACTAGCGAGAGTCTGCGCCGGATGGTTCAATCATGGAGCGCAGTGCATGGGTCCAAAAGTGCGATCAAATGGGTCCTAGTCGTATAGTTCGGCTCCACTTGCGCTTGCATGCCTGGTGTCTGGGTTAGAGTGGGTGTTTAATTGGGTCGGAAATTGTTCTCGATATCTAGGCGAGGCATCAGGGGTTCGCCGGTTCGCCGGTGATACGGAGTACACAATACGCATACTGTAGATACCGTAGGAGTACGGAGTACTCCGTAGATGTCATCGACTGTCTACTAGGTTTGAAAATCCACGGACCTCCGTGTCCAGTGCAAGATATGCACAAACTCAGTCTCAGCGAGAATTATGCCGCGGAAAAGCTTCTTTACAGTATGAGGATCGCCTCCCGATCCCTGGCATCGGTAGTTCATGCGGCTTCGTTCGGCCATGTGGTGTTCACGCCGCATTCGGATATCCGGCACTCTGGATGCGTGCCTGCTGCATGTTGCGCGTGGCAAACTCGTCGATCAGGACACTGCGGAGGGTCCGTGATTGTTCCGTCAGACGAATCCAGTCAATAATGGATGCTCATGGACATAAACAGCAGCATGGACAGTGTCCTCCGTACCAGCCAGGCCCTCCGGACTGATACTATTCCCCGATATTCACCGATGCGGATCAGAGACCCAGGAATTAGTGCGATCGCCAAGCAGGGCAGAAAATTTAATCAGACCACACGAGGTTATGAATGCCCGTTGCCCTGTGAGCCTGGTTATACTCCGTAATGTCTCGGGTTTTTCCCTCATCCGGCAGCACCGAACAGGGATACTGCAATTCAGCTGGCGGGGCCCAAAGACTTCGTATGCCTACTAGATTAATGCGCACGTCCCCATCACAGAAGAGGAATTGATGTGCTCTGGTCCCCCACATGGTCTCTCGCTGGTGCTGGCGCTGCTGAAGTTTATATCGGGAGGCAACCATGGGTGTGTTGAGACGGACGGATTCCAGGCATAATTCCCGCTGATTCATAGCAAACACTGTGGTATTCGAAGATCCTATCCGTCTAACTGGTCTACCATATCTGTACAATCCCGGGGGTTCTCGGGAAAAGCACGCTGAACCAGCATAACAATGCTACCTATACCCCTATTGCCGTCCCATCATTCCTACACCCGGCAAAGACGCCCATCCGATTGCACGCTCCACTCGTCAGACCCCACCGCCGTGATGCCATAGAACAGCTCGTTCGGGTCGTATTTGGCCTTGATCTGCCGCAGCCGGGGGTAGTTCTCGCCGTAAAAGACCTTCTGGAAGTCGGGCTGGCGGAAGTCGCCCTCGTTCATGTACGCCCCGGAATCCGGGGAGAGCCTGGACAGGGCCGGGATGTACTGGTTGGTCATCTTCCTCTGCATGGCGAGCATCTTTTCCGGCTGGTCCCACTCCCACACGGTGGTGATGGTGGTGTCAATCAGGGCGTCGCGCCACGCGGGGAGCACCGCATTGTCGACGTCCCCCACCAGCGCTCTGGACACGTTCAGACCCACGCCGATAAAGGTGGCGCCGTCCTCGGTGATGCCGCGGTACGCTGCCGTGAGGGCCTCGTTGTTGTCCCGCACCACCGACCGCGGCACCAGCCAGCCGCCGTACTGCGCGATGCCGACCTCGATGGGCGCCTGCATGCCGTTGAACTGGGACAGGTAGCTGGGGAACTGCGCCGCGTAGAGCGTGTGCTTGATGCCGAGCCGGGTCAAGCCATCTGTGAAGGGCTTGACGAGGGCCTTGAGCTGGGCCACAGGGATGTTGGGGCCCGTCAGCGGCGAGATGCTGAAGCTGGTGTTGGTAAAGTACCAGATGCTCATGGCACCCGCGTCGACGATCGCCGGCAGCGTCTCGTGGTACAGCGTCACGGCCTTGTAGAACGTCTCCTGGGAGATGTTGGCGTTGGTGAAGGTCAGGTTGAGCCCGGAGACCGGCGTGCCCGGGTGCGCCTTGGAGGTCATCGACCAGACCACCGCGTAGGTGCCGCCGCCGCCGCCGCTGAGCGCCCAGTAGAGATCCTTGTATTCGTTGTCGCGCGTCGCCGTGATGAACTGGCCCGACCCGTCGACCACCTCCCACTCCAGCACCTGGTCGGCGGCGAGACCGTGACGCGACGCCAGCGCCGAATGCCCGCCGCCCTGGCTGTATCCGCCCGCGATGCCCACCGTGGGACACTCGCCGCCGACGACTTCCAGTCCCTGCGCGTCTGCTGCCTCGTAGGCCTCGAAGCCCTGCACACCGGCGCCCACCTTGATCGCCTTGCCCTGGTAGTGCTTGTCCTTGTAGTCCTTGATCTCGATGTCCTTCAGGTGGTGCGTCCAGATAGCCAGCGCGCCGGCGCCGGTCGACTTGCCATTGTAGTCGTGGCCGGTGTTGCGGACGACAATGCGGATGTTGTGCTTTGTCGCGAACTGCAGCGTTTTCGAAATGTGCTCGGGCTTGCTGACGTCGACAGAGTAGCGAACGTAGTTGCCGAGGGTGCATGGCTTGGAAACGGGGTGGAAGGGATCGCAGGTGCCGTTGGTGAACCACGGCGCCATGATCGACGAGGAGGATTCATAACTGCATCTGTCAGCTGCATCGTCCGTTGTAGCTTTCGGCGTACTTACTGCTCCTCCGGTTCCGTCCAGCCCTCGCGGAGGGTCTCGCACACGGCGGCATCGTAGTTGGGGGTATGGCAAGGGATGCCCAGGGGCACCGTGGCGATCAGCCGGCCGTCCACCGTCTCATTGAAACGCGACCAGACCGCTCGCGACGGCCAGCAAGCGTCGCCGGGGAAGCACCGGCAGCTGCTGGAGGCGTCCACGGCGGACAGGGCCAACAGGCCCGTCGTGAGCATGGACAGGCGCATTGAAGGGAGTTGAGCGAGCATGTCGCGAACGAAGGGGGATACGGAATGCTCGAGAGAATGAAGCAGGGTCCCCGCCATGTCTTATATGTGGTTAACCGACGAAGCAACGAGTTCGGCACCGTTGAGCGCTAGTATGAACTACTCCGTGCTCAGACTGGGTTGAAGCTCCACCGGAGCCCACTCCAGACGGCTCAACTTGTCGACGAAGGGGCTAAGACATGTGGCGGAGATGGTCTGAAGCACGGAGATTAATTGACAAATCGAGTCAAGAGCAGCGGTAGATTACTGCTATTTGGCTGCCTGCTTGCGCGTCTTGGCTTGTTGTCCTTGATAATTGCCGTGAAGAATTGTCGGGATAGTGCACTGCATGATTATACAGTGTAGTGTAGTGTCACTTCTAGCTGTGTCGAACGTCTTCTATTTCTATCTAGTGCTTACTCTTGCTGCTTGCTGTTCACTGAGTCATATCCTAAGCAGTAGTTATAAGATAGCGCAGTCTCTGCAATCACTATTCTGGCACTACTCCTCGTACTCACAAATACCAGTCACAAAATGGATTCTCTTCTATCAGCCCATGAAATTGGCGAAGGACTTCCAGTTCTGATCATCCATGGATGGGAGATGAATGCCAGAGTCGAGCAGCTGGACTTTGAGCCGATTTTCAGCAAAACACCAGGACTCCAACGGATTTACGTGGACCTTCCAGGTATGGGAACAACACCTGCCAACAACATCCGGAATCTGGACGATATCTTCGCTCGCCTAGTGCAATTCGTGGATTCTCGGTTGGGCAAGTCAAGATTCCTACTTGTCGGCAGCTCGTGCGGCGGTTATCTTGCACGCGCAATAGCTCAAAAATATATCAACCAGGCCGACGGCTTACTATTACGCGTACCCCTGATCGAGCCAAACGACAGCAAGCGCGATTTAGATCCTTTCAAACCGGTGGTTGCAGACGAGCAATTCATGTCGGCCATGTCAACAGCTGATCGGAACGCTCTGGGAAACGTCCTCGTCCAAACGCCGGCTTACGTCCAAGCTCTCAAAGCGAAATACGACAAGGCCATTCTTCCAGCGATTAAAGCAGCCGACAACACGGTGTTGGATCCGATCCGAGCGGATCCAACTCGATATCAGCTGTCCTTTTCTGTGGACGATGAACGTGGCAAGTTCTATGCACCCACACTCATTGTATGCGGTCGACAAGACGAAACTGTGGGCTATCGAGACAGCCTTCGCTTGCTAGAACTCTATCCACGATCAACGTATGTTGTTCTCGATCGCGGGACGCATGGCCTGCCTGTCGATGAGACTGGTGTTTTTGAAGCTCTTGTGCGGGACTGGATTACCCGGGTTCATGAATGGCGAGGGCGTACGGACAGATGAACCTCGTGTCAATAATCGGTATAGGACGGTAGTCCCTAGAACAGGACGGACGAGGAATGGTACACGACTACATGGATACAATGGAGTACCTTGACAAGGGATAGCTAGTGCTGTGAATATCCTCTAGGTGCAGAGAACGCCACCTACCGTAGTAGGCGAGGGAGCCTTATGGATATACTCTGGCGGAGAAGTATCAGGGCAATGTTGGGAATGCGATTGCTGGACTGGATAGATGACGAGGGAAAACGCGAACCAAAACACGCTCCATTCTATGGCTTGGGATGTTCCTCCAGATGTTCCACGCCTCCTTGTGTATCCCATTGTTCGCGATACTCGGTCATCAGCACTGCAGGCCGCGGCGCCGATTGCACAAACTCGCGCACGCTGCTGGCGGGGAAGAAGTAGTGTAGCGCGATGAACACCGTTGCGCTGATAGTAATTCCAGACAGAAAGCAGATATAGAACAGATGGGTCAGGCCGATGGGCACGTTGATGCTGGGATTGACATAGGCGACAAAGCCTGGGAGAGAGGGGACAGTCCCACAGAGCCACTAGACGTGTCAGTGAATTCTGCATGGATCGGAATGATTGACTTTGCTCATGAGGTGTCTGGCAGATAGCCAGGAGAATGACTTACAGCGACAGGAGCCCGCCAGTTTATCCCCATTGTATACCAATAAATGCTGGCAGAATCCTGTTCAGGGAACAGATCGTGTACTTTGATCTTGCGCCGCATAACCACAAGGTACGACGCAATCATGCATCCGATCATGGGCCCTAGGAACACCGAGTAGCTGCTGAGCACCGAAAGAAACGTTGTCGCGGTGTTGGCCAGCTTCCACGGGTTGCAGGCCATCGAAATCAGCGCCGTGAGATAGGCACCGCGGCGGACGTTGATGACTAGAGGGAAGATGGCGGCCGTGTCAAATCCTATGTCATGTCAGTTACAACTCATACAGTCGCGAATTCTGGGGACTGACCTCCGGACAACGCATTCCCAGGAATATTCACTCCCAACTGCGATATACACACCGCAGCACCTCCAAAGAACGCAGCAGCCCGAGACCGCGACCCTCCATGGTCCATAATCGCCTCCAGCAGGTTTGGCAGACTCCACAACGCCTCGCCATACCGATTCTGGGTGGCAGCCGTGACGATTATCCCAATGACGGCGCACAGAATGGCGTATATGGGAAACCCGACCACCTGGCCGAGGATCGCATCGCGAGGACGACGCGCAAAGCGGGCGTAATCGTTCTGATTGAGGATTCCGGCTGCGATGCCGCCAATCGTGCTGACAATACCAAATGCGACATTCCATCCAGAACCGCTGGTCCCAGGAT
This sequence comes from Aspergillus pseudoterreus, assembly GCA_002927005.1. Taxonomy (NCBI): domain Eukaryota; kingdom Fungi; phylum Ascomycota; class Eurotiomycetes; order Eurotiales; family Aspergillaceae; genus Aspergillus; species Aspergillus pseudoterreus. The sequence goes on along the minus strand of PIJX01000017.1, from coordinate 1,369,776 downwards.
CGGTAATGGTGCTTCCAAAGCCGCTGTCGCCCATTGTAGCGAGCGCCCAGATGAGGATCACCAGCAGGAAGGTGATCACGATCAGAGACGACACGTTGAAGAACTGTTTGAGCCTGTGGGGTCGAATATAGATGACCGGGAGTGACAGGATCATGAAGATGATGTACGAGACAAACTGCGCCGTGGTCATACCGGTCGACTCGGGCATGTGGTTGGGAATGCGCTGCTCCAGAGATGGCCAGATGGCTCGCAGACATACATAGACGCATTCACCTCCTATCCAGGATTGCACCGCATCTATCGCTCGTGTCAGATGGTTCATGAAGAATGAGGCAGCGTTCGGGCAATGGGAAATTACACCACACTGGTTCTGTTGTTAGCTGAATGCCTTGAAAAGAATCAACGCTGCACGCTGCTCACCAAGAGACAGAAGAATGCGATTCAACAGCACGAAATAGCTCCCCCAGAGCCCCCATACGTACCGGTTCGCCAGCGGGAATCCAACTGTCATTGTTAGCTCTCTGTAAGAGGAGAGCGATATGCGCTTACGGTGGTAATATGCCCCGGGCAATGAATTCAGAATCACCAGGGCTGTCGATATCACATTGCCCACGATAATCGCAGCCAGCGCCTGTCGCCATGTCAATCCCAACGCGATCAAGGAGCTGCCGGTCATGTAGTTGGAGATGTTCGCATTGATAAGAATCCCTGGCTAGTCAGTCACCGTCGCTCCATCTAGAGAATGCACGCACAATAATTATGATAAGTCCAGAAATTCCAGGTGCGCCGGCCAACCTCGACAGGCTGGATATCGTAGTTGATCCATCGATTGGCAGTCTGGCCGTACTCGCTGGCGACGCGAAACCGGTCGATGAACTGCATCGCTCTTCGAGATGCACGCCCTTGCCGGATTTTTTGGAAGAATGCGTGAAAGGGAGCTGGGACTACCACCACAGCTGACACCAGGACGAGGGTCAACCACTAGATAAAAACTTCCGGCATGGGGGGTGGCCGTCTCTTGCGACTAGCGGCCTGCGAGGGTGCGCCGATGGATCGACCAACTAATGGCTTGAGACTGCTGCCATCTACCGAGGAAGGATATAACGTATGACTGTATGACAAGGAGGCAACCAATCCCTAGAACCAAGGCGCGGGACGGTTGCATCGGCCAGCCAGTGTGGATGGTTGCTGACCGCATTCCATTCGTACGTGGCGACGAAACATGCAGATTATTGATAAAGCAAGGATACTCTTCCACTCTGCATCTTGCAACAACAGCTCCGCTATCAGCTGCATCTCTTCCGTCTGTCCATTGTCTGACAGGTCCTCGTGGAAATAGCCACTCTCATCTCCGTCGACTCGCCCCTCCGACTAGAATCGGTTATCAAAAGGCCATAAGACAGACTGCCAAAAAGGGCAAAACAAAGAGCTTCCGTCGGCAAAGAAATAGACTACCGTGTGTCAATCTAATCATCTGGCAGCGATTGGCTGCTAGAGCGCTTCTCCTCATCCTTCGCTCTAACTGCTAGCATCCTAGTCGCGGTCTAGTATCACTTCCCCCTCATGTCGACGATAAGCCATTCCCCGCACCGAGAAGACATGAGGTAGTGGGTGTATGAGTCTGCATTCCTTCGTCGATGGAGCGTCCAACTACTCCTGAGCCGACTAGGCCATCTATGGCAATTCTAGGGCGTCGACGGTACTTACCGCGTAATCCGGCGACGCAGACGCCTATATAACTCCGCATTGCCGGGACGCTATCTTCCCCAAGACACGACAGAAGCTCGTCATCGTCATTGTCATTGCTTGCGACATGGAGGCCTATCGCATCGGCGTCGACGTGGGCGGCACCAACACGGACGCCGCCATCATCAACATCGCCGCGACGGATTCTCCCTCTCGCGGCGTCTGCGCTTCCACTAAAACGCCCACCACACCGGATGTCACGAGCGGAATCTATACCGCGATTGAGAATGCCCTGTCCGAGTCGCAGGTTGCGCGCCAGAACGTCGTCAGCGTGGCCATTGGCACCACGCATTTCGTCAACGCCGTCGTGCAGGCGGACTCGAGGCGGTTGAGCAAAGTCGCCGTCGTCCGGCTCTGCGGCCCTTTTACCAAGCAGATTCCACCATTTGCGGAGTTTCCGTCGGATTTGAACGAGATTATGGGCGGGCCGACGTTCTATCTGGATGGAGGTATGTGATGGGCGGCGGTCTCGGGGCAGCAGACACATGCTGACACTGACATGAATAGGCCTTGAAATCGACGGGCGCGAAATCACGCCGCTGAATCCGGCCCAGATCAAAGAGACGGTCAAGAGAATCCAGGACGCTGGCGTCAAGATGGTGGCTCTGGTCGGCGTCTTCTCTCCCTTGGACCACAACGGCATCCACGAAGAGAAATGCAGGCAAATGATGCTGGAGCTCGACCCATCCCTCTCGATCGTGTGCTCCCATGCTATCGGCGGCGTCGGCCTGCTCGAACGCGAGAATGCGACCATCCTTAATGCATCCATTCTCACCCTCGCTCGCAAGACCGTCCGGGCGTTCTGCCGGGCCATGGAAAAGCTCCAGCTCGACTGCCCGTTGTATCTGACGCAGAACGATGGCACACTCACTGATGCAGCGACGGCCGCAGAATTGCCCATCAAGACGTTTGCCAGCGGTCCCACGAACAGCATGACGGGTGCGGCTTTCCTGGCATCCCTGGATAAGGGCCGCGATGCTGCGCGCGCCGACACGCAGGTGCTCGTCGTCGATGTAGGAGGCACCACCAGCGACGTGTGTGCGCTTTTACCTTCTGGATTTCCCCGACAGGCGCCCAACTTCGTCGAGGTGGGTGGTGTGCGAACGGCGTTTTCCATGCCCGAGGTCCTCTCGATCGGACTCGGGGGCGGAAGCAGAGTGCTGGTTGACAGCCAAACCGGCAATGTCACGGTCGGGCCCGAGTCTGTTGGTCATTATCTGACGAGCAAGGCCAAGGTGTTTGGTGGCGATGTCATGACTACCACTGATATCGTTGTCGCCGCGGGCAAGGCGGACATTGGCGATAGAGACAAGGTGCAGGACATCTCCGCCGATGTTGTGAACAAAGCCCGCGCGCAGATCAAGAAACTCCTCGAGCGGGCCATCGACGGGATGAAAATTTCTGAGCAGCCGGTTACGCTTCTTCTCGTCGGTGGTGGATCGGTCGTGCACATGGACTCGCTGGAAGGCGTTGCGGAATGCATTATCCCCCCACATCACGACTCGGCAAACGCTGTGGGAGCTGCCATCGCAAAGGTTGCCGGCGAGGTGGACATGATCGAGCTCCTCGCTGACAAGGACGAGAAAGCAGTGCTACAGGCCGCGAAAGAGAAGGCCGTCGAAGTTGCGGTCTCTCGCGGCGCAGATCGGGACGACGTGAAAATCGTCGAGATCGACAAGATCCCACTCGCCTATGCGACCAACAAAGCGACGAGACTGGTGATCAAGGCGGTTGGAAGACTGGCGCCTCCAGATCCTCAGGCGCCTCGGCCTCCGCGCACGATGCCAGAGGCTGGCGATCAAGCTGTGTCTGACGACGAGTCTGTCGAGGAACAACCGTCTTCAGCACCGCAGCAGCGGCCGACGCCTCATTCCTCAGTCAAGCATGCCATTCACGTGGACTTTGATACCTACAAGCCTGATGTGCGCAACAACATCTGGTATCTTTCGCCCGTGGACCTGGAGTTCATCGCTGCTGGGACAGGTGTCTTGGGAACTGGTGGCGGCGGCCCCTCGCGTCTTCAGTATCTTGCCTGTCTTCAGATCCTGCAGGATCCCAGTAATGCAGGCAGAATGCGCGTGGTCGCCGCGAAGACGCTCAAGGATTCTGATATCTGCGCTTCCGGGTCTTGGTTCGGCGCACCCAGCGTGTCTGGGGAGCGGATTCCTGCTGGAACTGAGCTGACCAAGGCAATTGATAACTGCATGCGTATCGCCGGTCTGAAGGAGTTCCATGCGATGATTATTGATGAGATTGGGGGAGGCAATGGCTTGTCCGCGTTTCCGTCTGGTGTCGCCTACGACGTCCCTGTGATCGATGGCGATTTGATGGGCCGGGCCTATCCAACCATGGAGCACTGTAAGTCCTGAAAGGCCTAGGCCCAAAAGTGATCTAACCATCTCAGGCACGCCTTTTGTCTATGGACTGTCGTTGTGTCCATGTGTGGGCGCTGACGGTAAAGGAAACGTCTCGGTTGTGCTGGTGAGTTGCGGTCATCCGAGTATATATAGTTGCCGGAACTGACAGAGATTTCGTAGAACGCAGAGAACAATCGTCGAGTCGAAACCATGCTGCGCAGCCAATGTGTCGATCTAGGACTAAAGATCGGTGTTTCGAGCGCTCCCCTGACGGGCGAGTCGATCAAAAAATATGTCGTGCCAAACACCGTCTCGCAATCATGGTATATTGGCCGCGCAGTGTATCACGCTCGCCGTTCCAAGACCAACATGATCAAAGCCATTGTACGTCCCCACCTCTCTCATGGGCACTTCAGCAACATGCGCATGTACTGACAACCCAGTTCGACACCTCCCCCGGCAAGCTGCTCTACACCGGCAAGATCGTCGACGTGAGGCGCGATGTCCGCCGCGGATACACGATGGGATACTGTCTCCTCACGCCTCTAAGTGCCGACGAGAGAGAGACCGGCGTGCCCGACGAGATTGCCAACGAGACACGGTCGTTAATCGTCCCATTCCAGAACGAGTTCCTGTACGCTGCGTTCGCAGACTCCAATTCTCCCGATGACATGTCGAAGCAAGAGGTCATCTGCACCGTACCGGATCTAATATCGATCCTCGGTCAAGATGGCGAGGCTATCGGATCTCAGGAATTGAGGTACGGGTTGAAGGTGAACGTCATTGCTATGGCGGCCCATCCCCTTTGGACGACTGAGGCTGGCTTGCGGATCGGAGGTCCCCAGGGCTTTGGATTGGATATGGAATGGACAAAGCTGGGGGAGTACTGGGAGCCGCGGAGCGTGATTGAGGAGTTCAATCGGCCTGAGTCTGGGAGTGGCTGTCTTGTAGTTTAGGGTGTTATTTAGAACGAGAGCACTTGCATAGACGCTGATATCAGCGGTGCTGTCCTCATCTTTGTCCTTCCGGAATGCATTCTTCGCGTAATGGTTCATATCATTGCTATGTATACTTATGTATGCTCTACCTATAGACGGGCCTTCCCAGACTGCAACACCTCCCAATCAGCCGGGGTAAACACCTTGTATGTATCATCGTCCGGAGCCAACCAGTAGAACTGGTCCGTCTTGCCCTCAGGGACCTTCGTTCCGATCTTCGCAGGATCGACACCCTCCTCGCGCAGCGGCACCTTGTTCTGCTTGTGGTTGTGGATGTGTGTCGAGGCCTGCACGATCCGCAGGAAGACGGGGACCGCATACTTGGGCAGCTTCGCGCGGGCAAACTTGGCAAATGCCTTGAAATCAAAGCTGGTGCGTGCCTCGGGGGTGATCTGCACCGCTGCGCAGCCGGCGCGGCCTTCGTGATGAGGGACTAGCACGCCGTACACGTTGGCTTCCTGGACGCCCGGAAACTGTCCCAGCACTTCTGCGACTTCTGCCGTGGCACTGTCCCAATATTAGCTATCAACCTGCATCAGGGAAGGTAAAAAGTGAACGGGAACATACACATTCTCACTCTTCCACCGGAACGTATCGCCCAGTCGGTCGAGGAAGTACCAGCGGCCGTCAGACTGTCGTCGGAGCGCGTCGCCAGACCGGTACCACAGGTCGCCCTTTTTGAACACGTCTTTGAGATACTTCTTGTTGGTAGCATCCGCGTTGCGCCAGTATCCCTGAAATGCCTCCTCGTTCGGAATGTTGACAAGCATCTCACCCCCAACCTCGTACGGGTTGCGCACCACAAATCCCGTCTTCCGATCGCGAAGGACATCACCAGTCTCCGGATCAATCGCGACAGGCACAAACGTGTTGTGCATGATCATGCGCATGATGAGCCCGTGGTGGCCGACACTTCCCGCGGTAAACGGCCCCTTGTTGTAGTTGAACAGGCCGAAGATGCCCTCGGTGCTGTTGAAGAACTCGCCCACCTCGGGCACGCCGAAGCGCTCGCGGAACCGCTCCCAGATATCCGGGCGCAGGCCGTTGCCATACATGCAGCGCACGCGATGGTCGCGGTCCTGCGGCGAGGGCGGCGCCGCCATGAGGTAGCGCGCGGCTTCGCCGACGTAGACGAAGACGGTGGCATTGGAGTCGCGCACGTCGCGCCAGAAGCCGCGCACGCTGAACTTCTTCCCGAGGGCGATGCCGACGCCCTTGACGATGGCCGCGATCATGGCGATGGCCGATGTGCCGTGGTACAGCGGCATGCAGCTGTACCAGATGTCACCGTCGGGGCCGCTCTGCTCGTCCATGGAGCCGGCGCGCAGGCCCAGGGTCGTGTACAGCCGCGACATGGTGAACGCGCAGCCCTTGGGCATGCCGGTCGTGCCGGAGGTGTACAGCAGGATGGCGGGGAACTCGCCGGACACGTTGAAGGCGCGCTTGTTGTCGTCGGCGATGGTCGTCGGGAAGCTGCTCAAGTCGGTCTCGATGGGGATCAGCTCCATGCCGAGCCTGTCCTCGACGACGCTGCGCGACTCCTCCATGCGCACGCGGCACTCTTCGTCGTCGTCGACGAGGACAATCTTCGCCCCGCTCACCTTCAGACAGTGCACCAGGGCGTCGCCGGCCAGGTTGTAGTTTATGGCCGCCGGGGCGCAGCCGATGCTCCACAGACCGAGCCAGACGAATATGAATTCAGCCCGGTTGGTCAGATACACGGCGACCAGATCGCCCTTTTGCACGCCTTTTGAGAGAAAAAAGTGCGCCCAGCGGTTCGCCCGCGCTAGGACATCGCGGTATGTGTAGACGCCCTCGCGCGTCCACAGGCACACCATATCCGGGTATTGTGCGACGGCTTCCAGGAAAACAAGCCAGACGTTGCCAACACCCTGCGCGGCGGCGCGCTCATACTCCTTCATACCCTTGCGAAGCGTCAACAGGCCCCGGACGTCTTTGGAAATGTGGAATTTGGCATCGAGATACTTAGCCAGCGTGACCCCGCCGGCGGCCGCTGCTACTGTGAGGGGTTAGCAGGTTGTTTGAACACGATAGACGTATTGAACTGAGAGGTATACATACGGAGGGTCATGATAGGCAACAGCAAGGACAGAAGATGAGGGTGGATGGGATAGGGAGCAGGATGTTATGGCTGGCAGTGTATCCTCAACGCCAGACAGCACCCCAACCAGGCCCATACCATACGGAGTACCCGTATTTGCCGTCATTGACCCTCGGTTGAAGCTTCTCCGCATTTGCTAATGAATCGGTTTCATTTGCCATCCACAGTTAGGGCAGTCTGATCGTCGGCCAGCCACCGACGCTGTCAGAGTGCATAGCGGGTTATGCCAGTTGTGCCCATGCGGGGGGATGCAGCATCCTCGGCTTGATACCGTTGCCGATAGCCGGTCAAGCTGATGGAAGTGGATTGTAGAGATATTATCATGGACAGGGGCCTCATAGAATCTGTAATAGTATCCTGTAGTTTGTTTGAGTGCTCCGTAGTATATGGAGTATTCATTTTGTTCGTTTGTCTCTTCTGGCGTCGCACATCGAGATACCTCGGCAATAAGTCGATTACTCATGTAGAGCGCTATCTCACCTATCTGGGTTCAGCCATCGCAAACACGAATCATGGATTAAGAAGTTACCTGCTGCTGCTTGTGGGGTCGGATAAAGTGTCTGCCTGTCAACTGACATTCATATACGCCGTGGTGGCCTACAAGTATGCCACGACTTTCTTCAATAGTACATCTTTGGAGTCCTCGAAATCAAGTACTGGCCATCCCACGGAGGACCACTTGCTCTTGGGACGCCAGGCGATTACAGACTTTATCGATTATCCTGCTTTGTCTGATAGTTTCGACCCCCGATGAAACGATCTGGTTATCGTCTATACCCACCCAATCCCATCATTCCACATTACCATTCCCAACCTGAGCCATTAAAGCCCAGATGAACAAGCTGACCCGAATTACAGCTCAGCTCCTGCGTCGGCCGCTTGGCCAGCCCTGGACAGCAAATGCCCAGTCGAGCGTACGATAATGTCCCGGGCATGTCATGTCCGACCAAGGGCTGTGCCTATTACTTCCGATCTTACGAGATCGATGTAAACCCTATCTAGACTTGGCCTCCAGCAGTCTCCAATACCACTCTTTCCTGGTCCAACAGCTTCGGCCACCGTCCGCCCGCCGAGAACCCGCCAAGTGCGTTCTTTGTCTTGATGCTCCGCCCCGCAAGGGAGCTCTCGATATACACGGACAGCAAGAGCTTGGCAAATATCTGGGGGAGGCAGTGCAAAGCTTGGGGAGCGGCTTGGAGAGCGGCAGTCGGTCATACGGAAAGCCTACATCTTATTCGTGGCAGTCGAGTCCACTCAAGCAGCATCCGCATTATCGCTTGACTTCTTCCCTCGTGTATTGCCGCTCTGGGCGTGGGCTGGCCGTCTTGGAAGGGCTTGGAGCGGGCAAAGTTTTCCTCTCCAAGGGTGGTATGTGTGTCTGCTGGCCTGAGAGCGGTATAAGACCCCTGTTCGTTGGGGTAGAGCTGGTCTTGGACGCTCTTGGACTTGTCTTGTCCGGACTACGTGACGGTCAATGATATTTCTCTCTGCATTTCATACTTCCCCGGACCCATCTCCCCGCACGTTTCCACGTTGTATAGCGTGGGGGGTTTGCGGGGTGCATTTGATGGGACTGACAGTGCGATCAGACAGATAGACGGAAGGGCTGGAGTGACAGGGTGTGTAAGCGTATAAAAGGCCGTGTCCCGGGGTCGACTGCTCAAGATGCTCCTCGTTTTCGTCTTGCCTTCATAGAACACACAATCTTTGTTTTGACTGCTCCAACATGGCAACCGAAAAATCAGACAAGCACGGGATAGACCCGGAGGACAACCCGACGGCTCTACACCGAGAATATACGGTCACTTCTGAGGGTGTCAAGCAAACTGCAAAGGGGACAGACTACTCTGGCGCGCACAAGAAGACAGATCCGGTCGAAATTCGTCTCGTCCGGAAGCTCGATCTCTGGATTATGCCTACCCTCTGGGTTATGTACTGGTTGAACTACCTGGACCGGAATGCCATTGCCTTGGCTCGTCTCAACAACCTGGAAGAAGATCTCAATCTCTCCTCGTCCCAGTACCAGACCTGTGTTTCCATTTTGTTTGTCGGATATCTCCTCGGACAGGTCCCTAGCAGTAAGAGCCCTCGTTTAACATGACTCTATTACTAGCTGACTCCACAGACATGATCTTGACAAGAGTCAGACCGTCATGGTACATGGCTGGGTTCATGGCCCTGTGGGCTGTAGTCAGCTCTCTCACTGCTCTGGCAAAAGACTTCAAGGGTCTACTCCTTACGAGATTCTTCCTCGGTGTGACCGGTACGTGTCCACAGCCCTTATACACAAACTAGACATGCTTACTCTTCCATAGAAGCCCCATATTACCCAGGTACACCCTCCACGACGCAACTGCAAAACCCATACTAACCTCGCAGGCGCCCTCTACATGCTCTCCATCTTCTACACCCGCAAAGAGATCGCCACTCGCATCTCCGTCCTCTATACCGGCAACATCCTCGCCACCGCCTTCGCCGGGCTCATCGCCGCCGGCATCTTCCACGGCATGGACGACCTCGGCGGCATCGCCGGCTGGCAGTGGCTCTTCATCCTGCAAGGCGCCGTAACCTTCGTCGTCGCCGTGCTCTCCATCTTCACCCTTCCCGACGACCCGCGCGAGACCCGCTGGCTGACGCCTGAAGAGCGCGCCCTCGCGCACTCCCGCATCGTCGCCGACACCGTCGGCGCGCGCCACGAGACCAGCACGCTCAGCGGGCTCAAGGAGGCCGCGCGCGATCCGCGCCTGTGGCTCTTCGCCTTCATGCAGCACATGCATCTCGCCGCCAACGGGTTCAAGAACTTCTTTCCCACGGCCGTCGAGACCCTCGGCTTCAACACGACCATCACGCTGGTGCTGACCTGTCCGCCGTATCTGATTGCCGGTATTATCTCGGTGTTCTGGTCGTGGAGCTCGGGAAGGTATAACGAGCGTACCTGGCATATCACGGTGGCGAAAATGATCGCTATTGTGGGTTTTGTGCTAGGGTGTGCGACGCTGAATGTCGGGGCCAGGTACTTTGCGATGGTGGTCTTCTCGATTGGCACCTATGCGGTGAATAGTATTATCCTCGGGTGGGTGTCGAGTACGTGTGGCCAGACCAAGGAGAAGAAGGCGTCGGCGCTCGCGATCGTGAATACGATTGCTAATGTGTCGTTTATATGGACTCCGGTGAGACTCTCTCGAAAGGCACGGGGGTTCTGCATGCTGATTCTCTTCTAGTACCTGTGGCCGAGCTCGGATGAACCGCGATACACCATCGCCATGTCGGCGAGCGCGGCATTCAGCGTGGCGTGTGCGACTAGCGCATGGGTCATGAAGCTGTGGTTGATTCGCACAAATCGCAAGATTCGGCAGTCAAATGATGAGACTACGTTGTATTATGCTTATTGATGAACTCAAGGGAGCTTGGTGTGCGGTGGAAGAAGTATAGGATGTAGCGGGTGCAGAAGCGGTTTATGCAGTGTCAAGGGAATCCTCATGGGCTATGGACGTTGAATGAACATTCGCTATACAGAAATCTAAATCATGTTATGCACTCAAAGCCAGTGGACAGGCCACTGTCACTATATAAAATCGCACCATTCCTGTGTTGGCACAAGACTCTCATGTACTCCTCGGTCTGCATGAGCATCTTTCCACGCCCAGGCCGTGTCCTTTGCCTGACCATTACTAACTCCCAGTAACATGTTGGCCACGTAGTTTCCAATAATTGGGAGGAACTTGTAGCAATGGAAAGATCCTCCGACTGCCAGATATAGATTCTCCAGACGGCTGTCAGGATGCCGAGTAATTAGAGGATGCTGGCTTGGAGAGATGGAATCCCAGCATATGCGGTAATAGTCGGGTCTGCGTTCGTTTTCCAGTATCTGAGGCAAACGGGGCTTGATCTTGGATATGCTGTCTGATTGAAGGCCTCTAGGCGCCAGGAACTGATCGTGATCGGCTGGGACCGATATCGCATGGCCCGACGGAGTTCGGATGGTGTTTTTGAACGACGTTGAGAAGGTGAACTTGAGCACTCCGGCAGCATTGGGCGGGATAATCTCTCCTGATACAGCATGAGCTCTGATATTTGGTATATTCAGCGATACTCACCTTGTTCCCCGTACACCAGCACTGGCAGCTGGGAGAATGCTTCCTTGTCCGCGTCTGACAGATTGAAGTGCGCGACGCAGACTCCAGCTGCTGAGACCTGACATTCCATACGGTCTGCCTCATCGAGCTCCAATTCCTCCTCGACTGGGGACATTAACTGGCTCGTCCATGCCCCAGTAGCCAGCAGCACCTTGTCCGCTGTGTACAACCGCCCGTCAACAGTTTCCACTCCTTGCACTCGCCCATCTGCCCACACAACACGACCAGCTTCGCCAACTTCATAATTAACTCCCAGCTTCACAGCCTCTGTGGCCAAGATCCGCAATGCATCCCCTGCATCGGCCCATCCCGCGAACGGGTTAAAGTAATACGACCCAAACGGGCGGCAATCCGTCTCTCGGAGAAGACCACCCCATCGCGTCCGCACCTCCTCTTCCGTCAAATCGACAATAGAATCATCCTGGCCGCACGCGCGAAAGTTCCGCCGGATACGCTGCGGGACATCACTTGCCTTTTCGTCCATTGCGATCCACCCGGACTGGTGGTAGACGCCTGCGTCTTGGAAGAACGGGAGGCTTTTCCATGCATCGATCGCCTCGAGGCCGAGCTGCATATACAACGGGTTGGAGTAGTCTGCGCGGATGATCTTGTTGATGTCGGTTGAGGCGGCGGTGTTGCTGGGCGCGGGTGCGCGGTCAAGGAGGGTGATGCGAGATGGGTCTGGGATGCGGCGGGCTAGATGGTATGCTGTGCTCACGCCGAAGATGCCGCCGCCGACGATGAGGATGTTTTCCATGTTGTTCTAGATTTGTGTGTAGTGAGGGAGGTGCTGATGGTGGATGTGCTGGGACGATGAGGAGCAGAGTGAGGGGAAGCTGCAGGTGATATCATGTTATCTGTTTGCTCCCGCTGGCTTGTATATTCCATCGTGTATAGTAGGAAAGAGGTAGATTGGGAAGAGTTCCGCCAGAGGCTCCAATTCATCGTCGGAAGTATACAATAAAATCTGACTTACGGTCAGGTCATACCAAACAAGTCGATGATTTATCATGACGAAGGATAAGCATGAGGTTACTCTTTACTGGACATGAATTCCCATCCATTGGCATGCCTTCCAATACACCAAAGCACAAGCACTGCTTACCAGCCCGAGGGCATCACTTACTCCCTCTGCTTCACCCTTCTCACTGAATAAATCCCATACTCGCCCCCCTCAAGGCCATGTCTTCCAACTCAACACCAGACTTCGGGCGCATCCTCGGGGTGTTCCCCGACGAAGAACCATGTCTGGGCTACGTTTATTCATGCCGCCGCCGTTGTCGTAATAAGGTCGACAGCGATGAACGTCGACAGATCGGGGAATGTCTACGGCAAGGGACTGAATGTCTAGAGCGAGGTCAGCAACCTCCGGGGTGGATTCTACATCGCATAGCTGCGCTTGGGTTGTGTTGGAGCCACCAGTATCAGACAGATAATCTGTTGACGCAATGGCAGAATAAGATGAAGGAATACAGGGAAGAGAACCCATCTGTGAATGAGCCTGCGAGGACTCGCTCGGGGGCTATCTACGAAGCTCCGCAGGGTCGTACTCAAGCTGTATGTACTTCCTTCCTGTCCTGCGTATTGGCGGCGTGCTGATCACTTGCAGGCATATGACCCCGTCCAGTCTGTGACTCCCAGGCCTGTTCGACAGGATCCTGAGGATACCGCGGAGTCCCCGGTGCCCGAGTTGCAGGTACGCAGTAGTCCGGCGCCGACACCAACAAACGATCAACTCATGTCTGAGCTACCGTATGCTTCGACAATGGATTTGGGCAAGCCCCTTCATCCTCCACGAATGCCGAAGCCCATCGAGGGGGAGTGCTGCATTTGTCTTGTGTCATTGCACGACAAGGTCGGTACGGAATCTGCTGGCCAGCCTCGAAATCCTTGCACAGTCGATGGTCTGCCAGACGGATACGACCCTGCGCAGTGGCTGTGGTGCAAAGGCCATTGTGGGACCAACTACCATCGCAGCTGCATCTTGTCCTGGCTGAAGAGGTTTCACGACCCTGCATGTCGGACGTGCCCGACGTGTCGGGAGAACTGGGTTCATTGATGGTCATGCTAGGGGAAGATATCTAGCTGTGCCTTCGTTGCCTTCAGAGGACCAAAATGTAACACCGCTCTATTGTCAAACATCATTATTGTAACAATAATAATAATAATCACAGTCTACTTTTCGCTCAATCAATGCTCAATCAAAGCCGAGCACATCTCTTCTCCGTCATCCCATTCAACCATCGCTGGATCGTCGTGACGAGCCCATCAATTTCCTCCGCCGTGTTCCCTGCATGCAAGCATACGCGCACGCGTTCCTTGCCCGCAGGAACCGTCGGGGCCATGATGGCACGCACGATAAACCCATCCTGCTGGCAGATCCCCGCCAGCTGGCGCGGCACCGGACTGCGCAGCGAGAAGATCGGGGAATGGGGGAAATGGTCGACCTCAAATAGGGCAGAGTCCGGCGTGTCCAGCTCATCCAGGCGTTTGCGCAGATACGAAATGTTCTCCTGGAGTTTCTCTTGCAACTACTCTCATATCAGCAAACGCTCCACCCGAACAGCAAGTCTACATACCGGCTGCGTCTCGCCTGCAGACAACATCTCATACGCCGTGCGGATGGAGGCAAGGAACGGGAACCCCAGGGCCGTCGTATAGATCAGACTGCGGGCATAGTTGATCAGATAGTCGCGCGTATCCGGACAGCAGAGCACAATCGCTGCAAGCAATCAGTACATTCCGACCCGCAGCCAAGGGGCTATCGACTCACCTCCATGGCTCGCGAGCGCCTTGCCAAACGTATGCACGCGGACGAACATCCGCTCTTCGAGCCCAAGCTCCTGCACCACCCCCGCACCCCGAGGTCCAAACGACCCCGTCGCATGGGCCTCGTCGACAATGAAATACCCGTTACCCCGCGGGAGAACCCGGTCCACGACGTCCACAAACTCCCGCAGCGGCGCCACGTCCCCGTCCATGCTGTACAGCGACTCGACGACCACGAACACATTGCGCGAGCCATCGCGCACCGCCGGGTCCGTTTCCACCTGGGACTGAAGCACGTCCGCCAGGCTGGCGGGACAGCTGTGCGAGAAGGCGATTTGTGTGCCCGCGCGCGACAGCCGCATGCCTTCGCGGGCGCTCGCGTGGACCAGCTCGTCGTGGACGATGACATCGCCCGGCTGCGGGAGGCAAGACAGCACGCCGACGTTGGCGTCGAAGCCGGAATTGAAGAGCAGCCCGCTGGGGGCGTGGTGGAAGGCCGCAATGAACGCCTCTAGATCCTCGGCGTAGGCGGAATTACCGTCCAGCAGCCGGGACCCGCCGCTGGCGAAGGGGTGCAATGGCGGCGCATCGTGCAGATGCTCGAGAAACCGGGCTCGATATGCCGGCGAGGTCGACAGCGAGAGGAAGTCGTTCGACGAAAAGTCCACCGACGACGGGGGGAGCACGGTCAGACGTCGTCGCGAGGATTTGGCCTCTCGTCGACGCAGGGCCTGGCGTAACGACTCTCGCAGACACGATGGCTTCCCCATTGCTTCGTGATAATTAATAATTGATAGACAATGCCCCGCTAGACGTTTGATCGTCCTTGTTTTGTACTACTGCGGAACTGACTCGGTCGATTCACTCTACCTCGGAATCCTATGGAGACAGGAGTAAACCGGAGGCCGACATGACACCGGGTCCTGCTAGGGCGCGGAGAGGCCCATTTTGAGCCCAGCACACCGGGCGTGGAGCCCGCCATCGACCGCAAAAGAAATCATCGTCGGTGGAGCTGAAGGAGCCGGGCGATTGTGGCGTAGGCAGTTAGTGCGTGTTGAACCGAAGGACCCAGTCAGGAACCGCTGGGTTCAACAAGTTGGGAGACGGAGTACGGAGTAACCGATCCTCATGACCAACATACAGTATGAGAGCAATCGACTCATTCAACGATGGTGGAGAATTGGTTGCCTCCTGCGTGTTGGATGTTGGATGGAGGCGAATGTCATCCAACGTGTATGACTGTGTCAGGCCTCCAGGTGAACGGAGTACATACTCCTAGCTGGGACGCCTGGCGGCCTTATAAATTGGTAAACCTGAGGTAATGCTTAACAATCCAATCCTCCCAGGTGGCAATTGATGCTCAAGTAAACGGTAGAGAGCTGCATAGTTGTTTCTGTCTGGTTGTGGTTGTGCTGGTGGCTGTTGCTGCCTTAGGCACCTCGGCCTACCGCGGCTCTTCTTCGGCGTCATTTCCACTTCATCTACTCTTCTCACCATGTAGTTCTGTAGTCTTTCCTGTTTCTCCTTCTATTGTCATCGCTTTCAATATTGCCATGCCGCCAGTGGGAGCTGCTCTGTGGCGCTCGCTGCGTGCCCACCAGGTCTACGGCGCCAACACCGATGTCGGCAAGACTATAGTCTCGACGGTGCTCTGCAACGCCGTCCAGCGCCAGAAGACCCCAGGACAGGCTGCGTTCCTGAAACCAGTTTCAACCGGCCCTCTAGACGATGCAGATGATCGGTATGTTGCTGTTGCTCTGTTAGATCCCTTGACTCAACCTCGACAGGCACATCCAGCGCTACGCTGCAGGCACCATCACCAAATGTCTATATCAATTCAACGACCCCGTCAGTCCGCATCTCGCCGTGCAAGGCTTTTCTGTGCGTCTCCTCCCATTGAAGGCTCCCTGGCTATCAAATACTGACAACAAAGGTACCCCCCGACGATGATATCATCACATCCGTCCACTCGACCCTCTCCGACTGGGCGAGCAACGGCGTCGACTTCGCCCTGGTAGAGACCGCCGGCGGCGTGCATTCGCCCGGACCAAATGGAAACTCTCAGGCAGATCTCTACCGGCCCCTGCGGCTGCCAATCGTGCTGGTAGCCGACTCTCGCCTGGGAGGGATTTCCTCCTCTATCTCCGCGTACGAGTCGCTGCTGCTGCGGGGCTACGACGTCCACTCTGTCCTGCTCTTCCGCGACAACTACTACAAAAACCACGAGTATCTGCGCGATTACTTCCAGAAAAAGAGCATCCCGCTGCTGCCGCTGCCTGCGCCGCCCGCGCGACCGGCGGCCCACGACGCAGACGCCGCTGCGCGCGATGCCGAGGCTATGGCGGAGTACTACCACCGCGTTGCGCAGGGCACCGACACAGCCGGACTCTTGGAGGAGCTGGCGACGAAGAACGCGAGTCGCATCGAGCGTCTCGAAGCGATGGCCGGTCGCGCCCACGACGCCATCTGGTACCCGTTCACGCAGCACCACGGCATGGCGCCCAAGGACATCACGCCGATTGACTCGGCCTACGACGACTACTTCCAGACCTACGCGGGGGGCAAGCTACAGGCGACGTTTGACGGGTCGGCGTCCTGGTGGACGCAGGGCCTGGGCCATGGCAACCCCGAGCTGGCGCTGTCCGCGGCCTACGCGGCCGGACGCTACGGGCACGTCATGTTCCCCGGGAATATCCACGAGCCGGCGCTGACGCTCGCGGAGACGCTGCTCAAGGAGATGGGCAACCCGCGTCTAGGCAAGGTGTTCTACACGGACAATGGGAGCACGGGCATGGAGGTCGCGGTAAAGATGGGCCTGCGGGCGGCGTGTGCGCGCTACGGATGGGACGCCAGCGCCGAGCAGATCAGCATCCTCGGCCTCAAGGGCAGCTACCATGGGGATACGATTGGGGTGATGGACTGCTCGGAGCCGTCGACGTACAACAAAAAGGTCGAGTGGTACCGCGGGCGCGGGTACTGGTTTGATTTCCCGCAGGTCAAGATGGCGCAGGGGGTGTGGAAGATCCAGATGCCCGCCGAGGTAGACGGTGCGTTAGGCGCGGACTTGGAGTTCCCTACGCTGAGCAGCGTCTTTGATGTGGAGGAGCGGCTGCAGTCGGACGCCGGGAAACGCTATCACGAGTACATCCGACGCACGATCGAGGGCCTGGTGCGCGAGCAGGGGATGAAATTCGGATCGCTCATTATGGAGCCCATCCTTCTGGGCGCTGGGGGCATGCTCTTCTGGTTCGTACCAACCTATCCATATTATTATGCCGTCCATGACTGGCGCATACTAACGGATCAGTGACCCCCTCTTCCAGCGCTGTCTGGCCGACGTCGTCCGCGGGCATCCAGAACTCTTCGCCGCTAATGCCGCCGCCGCCGTCCCCCGCGGAGAAGACTCCTGGTCTGGCCTCCCGGTGATCCTGGACGAGGTCTTCACAGGACTCTACCGGCTCGGGCGTCGGTCCTCCGCGTCGTTCCTGAACATCGACAGCGACATTGTGGTCAACGCCAAGCTGCTGACCGGGGGCCTGGTGCCACTGTGCACGACCATGGCCAGCAACGAGATCTTCGCGGCGTTTTCCAGCCCGGAAAAGAGCGACGCGCTCCTGCACGGCCATAGCTACACCGCCCATGCGGTGGGCTGCCAGGTGGCGGTGGATTCGCTCCGGACGATGATGCAGATGGAGCGGCGTGGGGCCTGGGACGCTTACCATCGGGATTGGCAGTCGTCTGCGGCCATGGCCAGCGAGTCCTCCCGCTGCGGGGATGCCCCTGAGGTCTGGAGTGTGTGGTCGCAGGGGCTGGTGAAGGATCTGTCGTTTGCGCCGGGGGTGGAGGGGGTGTTTGCCATTGGGACGGTGTTGGTGATTGCCTTGAAGGACGCGCATGGCGGTGGTACGTCTACCCTTCCCATTTTTCCCTTCCCTTCTTTTCCTTCCCTTCTTTTCCTTCCCTTCCTTTCCTATTCATCTCTCTTCCCTGCCTTGGAACGATGTGACGACTAACATGTGATGACCCACAGGATACACTTCGACGGCGGCTAAGGGTCTACAAGAGATCCTCCTGACGGGTGGCCCAGGCTTCAACGTTCATTCCCGGGTGCTCGGAAACGTGCTTTACCTGATGTCTAGTGTGACCTCCAAGCCCGAGGCACTGCGGGTGATTGAGGAGCGGCTGCGGGCGGGTTTGGTAGGCTAGTGTACGGAGTCGTGGCCCAGTGAGTCATTGTACAGAGTCGAATTTGTCTAGTAGTACTGAACTATGGTCCATGCACATCTATGGAGCATGCCGGAGCAAAGAACCGCCTGTCAAAAGATTGTCGTGAATGAGCAGTTGTAGGATCTGCAGTGAAGGGACGGTTAAGGTTATCGTCGGGAGAAACACGGCGCAAGCCAGGAACAGAATTTTCAACCCCCATCCAGCAGGGCCACATCGTCGAATTGCGTAGCAAATAGATTCGTCTAATGCTGCCGATAGCTGCTCTGTGCCGAGCAACCCCAGCCAGGCACTGCCCTCAACAGGACGTCTCCTTCTGCTGGCTGCTGCTGCTGCCTCCTGCACTACGGAGTGCTCCTTCCGGCATTCCTTGGCCAAGTGGAGCGATGACGAGACACGCCGCTCACCCGCTAGATCGCCCGATCTGCTCTCCGTTTGCCGGCTCGTACTCTGTCTGTTCACCGGCGCTCCGTCTGGGGTGTGGTGTGGTCTGGTCTGGTGCTGGCTGGTCATGGTCATGGTGCGTGGCTGCAGACTAACGCAGGGACACTCATTTCCCTCCTTTCCACCGGGCAACAGTCAATTCCGGGCAGGAATTGAGCGGTCGAGATTGTGGCTTTCCCAGTTTCTCTTGATCTTGTCCGGTGGGTGTCACTGCCCATCGGTTGAACGGCGTTGGGGCCAACACGTCTCACAGCAGTGTCAACCGTGCCAACCGCCCACACCTTTAGCAGACAGGGAATTGCATTGGAAACGCGCTCACTGGTCTGGCTTAGAGTTTGGCGGGCTCTCCACTGCAGACGTATGAGTAATAGCAGTCATGGCCTGCATCGGTGGACAGGCGTCCGTGGGTATCCCGAGGTTAGCAGGGAATAATAGCGCTTATTATAGCATGCTTAGATTACTCCGTATACGGACTGCTCGTACTACTCTGACCTCGACCCCTCTTCATCCACCCTACACATACTCCGTATACGTCTCTAGACTACAATGTCGTTCTCGCGGGCCTTCCCCAGGGCTCTCCTGAGGAGATCCTATGGCACCGTGCAATCCTCTCCCAGCGCCGCCTCGATCGCCAGCAAGATCCCTCTCGCCCTGCAGGAAGCCACGGCGGCGACAGCCCCGCGGACGACCTGGACGCGCGATGAAGTCCAGCAGATCTACCACACGCCATTGAACCAGCTCACCTACGCTGCTGTGCGCTCCCATCCCAACATCACCCCCGCTCCATCTACATACACATACTCACCAAATGAGAACAGGCCGCCGTGCACCGCCGCTTCCACGACCCCTCCGCCATCCAGATGTGCACGCTGATGAACATCAAGACGGGCGGCTGCAGCGAAGACTGCTCGTACTGCGCACAGTCGTCGCGCTACAACACCGGGCTCAAGGCGACGAAGATGTCGCCCGTCGACGACGTGCTCAACGCCGCGCGCATCGCCAAGGCGAACGGCAGCACGCGGTTCTGCATGGGCGCCGCGTGGCGCGACATGCGCGGGCGCAAGACGAGCCTCAAGAACGTCAAGGCGATGGTGTCGGGCGTGCGCGAGATGGGCATGGAGGTGTGCGTGACGCTGGGCATGATCGACGAGACCCAGGCCAAGGAACTGAAGGACGCCGGCCTGACGGCGTACAACCACAACCTCGACACGTCGCGCGAGTTCTACCCCAGCATCATCACGACGCGGTCGTACGACGAGCGGCTGCAGACGCTGTCGCATGTGCGCGACGCCGGCATCAACGTGTGCTCCGGCGGTATCCTCGGGCTCGGCGAGGCGGACGCGGACCGCGTTGGCCTGATCCATACTGTTGCGTCGCTGCCGTCGCATCCCGAGTCGTTCCCCGTCAATGCGCTCGTGCCCATCCCCGGCACGCCGCTGGGCGACCGCAAGATGATCTCGTTTGATAAGCTGCTGCGCACGGTGGCGACGGCGCGCATCGTGCTGCCGGCGACGATTGTGCGGCTGGCCGCGGGGCGTATCTCGCTGTCTGAGGAGCAGCAGGTGGCGTGCTTCATGGCTGGTGCTAACGCTGTGTTTACGGGCGAGAAGATGCTCACGACCGACTGCAATGGCTGGGACGAGGATCGGGCGATGTTTGACCGCTGGGGATTCTATCCTATGCGCAGTTTCGAGCGGGATGCCGACAACGTGGCCCCGACAGCTGGAGTGAAGATGGAGGACAAGGCAGCTGCTGCGCCGGCCGCAGGGAGCTCGTAGATAGTCAGTAGTCAATCAATCATGTTCATGGATGTGTATGTAGCCGCAGTGATCTGATCAGGTTCTGTCTGTAGAATGATTCGTCTTAACAAATCCCTCGGTCTTGGGCCCTTGGCGATATCGAACGCAGTATGCCCCGTGCACGATGGCACAACTGTTGCCTAGTTCTGAGTCTGTATTAAAGCGTCCTTGCTCTCGTCGGGTCTCTCTACTCCAGGAGACTGCGTGAGTGCTTTGCCCGACTGGATACGATAATCCCAACGGACCTACAGCTCCTAGTCTACACTTATGCTCTGGTATGCATTCAGTAAGTCTAATCAATCATGTTCATGCTAGTCTATACTATGTTCATTAACAATCCAGCATCATGCAACTCATCAACTAACGCTGCCCTCTCGCTACAACTCAGCAGAGCGAATGCACCAACACCCTCAGACCATCGAGGTCTCTCTCTTCCCCTCGCCAGTCACCGTCGTATCTGTCCGACTCATACTCGTATACCGACTAAAGTCCTTGGGCATACTGCGATCCGGCTCGCCCGCATCGACAGCCCGCTTGTCCATGCGCCGGAAGAAAATGCGCTTACACCACTTCCACAGCTCAACACCCCCAATAAACAGAATCGCCTCGACGACAACAACGCCCCACTCCCACGAGATGCCCACATGGCGGAAGACCTTGTCGTTGATGACGGGGATGTACAGAATCGGGAACGTCGTCACGAAGCCAATCATGATCCCGCAGAAAAGGAACTTGTTGCGCCACACGTCCAGCATCCACTGCGTAAAGTACCGCTTCGAGTCCGGCTTCATGCGGAAGAAGCTGCGTCGCATGTCCATCAGCTCCCACGCCAGGAACAGCGCGAACCACGTCATGCACACGAACGTGGTGGCCCGCGCGCGGAACACCCCGTTGCACTCCGGGCTGTTGTTGCTGTTGCAGCCCTCGGCCAGGTCGCCGTTGCCCCAGCCAAAGAGCACGAGCGAGAACGCCGCGAGACACAGGGCGGCCATCCACACGCCGTAGACGAGGGTGTCGACGACCACCTCCCAGGTGAAGATGCCTTGTTTCTGCGGGGGTTAGCGGGGCAGACAGTATAGAGGGTATGTGGGAGACTCACGCTCTGCGGCGGGCGGTTCATGATATCCGGCGCGGCCTGCTCCATTCCCAGACCCATATCCGGCAGACCGGACGTGATCATGATGATCCACAGGATCTCGACGGGCGCGATGGGGAAGACGGACTGGCCGTTGTGGTCCTTGAAGGCGAGACCCACAAGAAGGGTCAGGGCGAGGCCGACGTTCTCGGCCAGCAGGTGCAGCACGAACTTCTGGATGTTATCAAAGATGCGACGGCCCTCCTCGATGCCGTTGATGATCGACGCAAAGTTGTCGTCCATCAGGACCAGCTCCGACGCATCCTTGGCCACGTCCGAGCCGGCCTGGCCCATGGCGATACCGACGTCGGCACGCTTCAACGACGGCGAGTCGTTGACGCCGTCGCCGGTCATGGCGGCGTAGCGGCCGCGACGGTGCAGCGCATCAATCATGCGCACTTTCGTGTTCGGCGCGCACCGCGCAATGACCAGCGGCAGCACCGGCAGCGCGTCAATCTCCTCGTCCGTCAGCTTGTCGAACTGGCTGGCCGTCATGACCATGGCGTCAGCGACGTCCTTGGACAGCGTGTGCATGTCGGCCGGGATGATGCCGACCTGCGCGGCAATCGCGCGCGCCGTGCCCGGGTGGTCGCCAGTGACCATATGGACGGAGATGCCGGCGCGATAGCACTCCTCGATGGCGCCGGCGGTCTCCGGCCGAGGCGGATCGTACAGCCCGATCAGGCCGCAGAAGACGAGGTCCTTCTCAACCTCGTCGCGGTCCGGCACGTTGTCGTGGTCCGTGGGGCCCTGGTTCGGCCGGCAGGCGAGGGCCAGCACGCGCAGACCCTCGCTCGCGAGCGCCTCCATGTTCTGCAGGATCTCGTCCTTTTTCTCCTCGTCGATGGCCACGGGGTCTGCGCCCTGCGTCCAGGTGACGGCGGTGCAGCTGTCAATGACGCGCTCGACGGCGCCCTTGGTGAAGACCATCTCGCGGCCATCACGGGCGAAAATCACCGACATCTTCTTGACGGTCGAATCGAACGGGTACTCGGCCTTTTGCGTCCAGATGGGCTTCTCACCCTTGACCCAGCGGTCGCGGCCCCAGTTGAACCGCGACGCAAACACCTGGATCGCGATGTCCGTGGGCTCGCCGCGCCCCTGCCACTCCTGCTCCTGCTCGGACTTGTGGACATGCGCCAGGTTGGCCATGGCCGCGACGTTCAGATAGTCCTCGAGCACGGCGTTATCCTTCAGCAGCTCCAGCGGGTCGGCCGGCTCGCCGTGCGCATCGCGATCCACGCGCACAGGCGGCTCCGCCAGCAGACTCACGTCGCCCTCCTCCGGGTTCAGCGGGTCATTCGAAGAACCGACGGAGTACGTGCCCACGGACGGGATCCAGGCGCGCTTGGCGACCATGCGGCCCTGGGTGAGGGTGCCCGTTTTGTCTGAACAGATGTTAGTCACGGCGCCGAGGGCTTCGAGGGAGTCGAGTTTCCGGACAATGACATTGCGCTGCACCATCTGCTTGGTGCCCACGGCCATGGTGATGGTCAGCACCACGACCAGACACGCGGGGATCATCGCCAGCCCCGTCGCCACCGCGTAGATGATGACCTCCTTGTCGTCGCGCATCTCGTTGGCGCCCATCACGATGACCGCGAAGATGACCGCGATCACGAACAGCGCCAGCGCCAGCTTCGACAGCTTGCGCTGCAGCGGCGTGCCCACGTTGATGCCGAGGAACCGCCCCACGGCGTCGGTGCAGGTCAGCGTCCACGCCTGCACATACCACCGCTTCTTGGTCTCGCCCTGCGGTCCGCGCTTGACGGGGCGTTTGCGCGAGTCGCTGGCCCGCAGCGCCGCGGCGATGGCGCCGATTTCGGTGCGCATGCCGGTGCCGACGACGACGCCCCGGGCGCGACCGCGGGTCACCGTCGACGAGCTGTAGGCGATGTTGAGCCGGTCGCCGGGGCCAGTGTCCTGGTCGAAGACGGCGTCGACTTCTTTCTGCACGGGCAGGGATTCTCCGGTCAGGAGAGCCTCGTCGGTTTCAAAGTTCATGGCGTCGACAAGTCTGGTGGTCATCGCGTTAGTCCAGGCCATTCCATGCTGGATATAGTTCGCCGTTCGCCACATACCTGAGATCCGCAGGCACCGTATCACCCACTTTCAGTTCCACCATGTCCCCCGGGACAATCTCCGGCGCTGGGATAGTATTCGTTTTTCCGTCGCGCGTGACGACACCGGTCGGGGAGCTCAGCGATCGCAGGGAGTCCATGGTCTTCTCGGCGGCGTAGTCCTGGTAGACGCCGACAATGATATTGAGGCCAATGACGGCGCCGATGACGCCTCCTTCGATCCAGGACTGGATGCCGAAACTGACGGCCATGGCGATAATAAGGACCTAAGATCGCAGCGTATTAGCGGGGCATGGATATGGAAATGGATCCTGCACACGCACCAGCATCATGGCATTGGCAATCTGTCTAATCACAATCTTGGCCAGCGACACGCTTTCTCCGCCCTCCAGCTCGTTCTTCCCATACACGTCCAAGCGCTTCTTCGCCTCGGCGGAAGAGAGGCCCTCCTCGCCGTCGACCGACAGCTCGCGGAGGACGGCATCATAGGGGAGGGAGTGGGCCGGCTGGGACAGCGGCTGGGCCGTGGGGTCCTGCTGCTTTTCCTGGTCGGGCATCGTATGTTGTGCTCGTCTGAAGTATGTTGTATGTTGTTGTTTGTATGAATGTCTGCTTCTCCAGGGTCTGGGTAGTCTACTATGGGATGTCCCTAGGGTGGCTCCATGTAGATAGTATCCTCCAAGGAATGCGAGTCCATACACGGAGGACGTAAGTCAAGATCAATTCGAACAAAAACCTGCTAAGACAAGCTCTGAATCTACGTTTTATAAGAACTTTCGTGCACCTCCGGGGGGGCATCCAGGGTATTTAACTTTGACGAGCGACCAGATGACGCGAACAACGACGAGCCCTTGGCATCTCCGTTATCAACCTCGACCGACGCCGACCCAGGGATCGATTGCCCGAAAGGCGAGACAGCATCCATGGAAGGGGGGGCATGTCGCCGGTCGCCTCCCCGGGCGATGATGCAACGACCCCCCGAGAGGCGCGGTTAAGGCTTGGCGATGGACAATGGGCTGGATGGCTTCATCGCGGCGGAATGCCAAGGGCAGCGGGACCCTTGGCGGGCCTTGCCTGGGTTCCCGCCTGCGAGGCCCTGGTCTCTTGGTGCTCTCGGCGTGGTGCATGGCGGCTGCTCTGCTCCACTGGGTCTGCTTATCGTGGAGAGGGAGGTGGTGTGCCAGCCGAGTTATCCGGGCATGGGCGTGGCTGCTCGCGAGTCGCTGGCGTGATTGGGTCTGCCTACATGGGCCGTTCTCGTTCTCGTATACTCAGATCCCTGCGCTAGAGGATCTAGCGGGGGCATTGGCGTGGTGTTTGGGGAGGTCGGTCGAGCCTGGATGCATCCTGGTGCAGGCCGAACGTTCCATGCGTTTCGACTTGGACGTGGAGAGGGCCGTGGGGATGCTGATCCGGCAGGAGTAACATTCTTCTGCCGGCACACTTCCCTAGTAGACACAGGCCAGAAGAGGATTATGTTGCATCATGATCATGGACGCAGCCGGTGGTCCACTTTCCCTCCCCGCCTGCTCCGTACGGGGCATCTGAAGGTGTCCGCCGAATGCAAGAATAGCACACCACATATGATAGGTAGACCGCCGGCCCAGCATGACGCTCGCGGATCCTGGTAGGGCTGCTGCTGTGCCGTGGTCTGCCCATCCACGGGCCATGCCAACGCTTGGCCCTGGAGAATGCGGAGACAGGGCTGACTTAGTGTCGCTTGGGTCGCTTGGCAGGTATGCTGGTCCGCTCAGCTCGTGGCGAGACGGTGCGAGTCGGATGTCCTGTCGGGAGAGTCGGCTACATCATAGTTGCATGGAGTGCAGCGGTCTGTTCCTGGTCTGGGGATTATCTGACTTGTACGCCGTCTGCCTGAGACATGTGCTGTCTTTCCTATCTTGAACGGTCTCGTATCTCATCGGAACTACTCCGAGCTGCCCAAGACGGCCAGGATGAAAGAAGCCGACTGAGATCAATGCTCTCGTTTTGGAGTACCCCGTGCCCACTATCCCCCACTCATGCAAGATGATAGATGGTCGTGGAGGTCTTGGCTGGGGTCCAAGAGAAGGATTCATCCGGATCAGGTCTCGTCCGGATTCGTAAGTCGCCAGGCCTTGGCTAGTATATTAATCATTATCCAGCCGCAGTCGAGTCGGATAATTGCTCCCGATTGAGCATTGGGGGGAGTATAGGCTCTTGGAAGTCTTAGTCGTTCTTGGGTTAGCAGATAAGAGGCCTTCCTGGAGGCACTACAGCAGTACACAAACGACGGATCAGTCCTGTTCTGTTCTGCGTGCTTGCTTTTCCTCTACATGTTCCGTAGTTATTGGATGCACGCATCATCCATGTACATCAACTGTGCATAGTCATCCTGGCCTGGACTTACGTAGGTCCTCAAAGATCGACAGAGCCCTACGCCATCAGCCTTGTTGGTCACATCCATCGTGTGAGTACTGCGCGGAGGATGGTCAAGTTGATCGATCAGCATAGTCATCTGTCCCTCCAACCCAGCGCCGAGAAGTCCAGGATGAGGGGTCCTATCGCAGAGCGCTTTGTCTTTCACTGTGTGGGGATATCTAGAACGATTCTGGAATATTCTTTGTATCCCGGGTGATAGTTCTTGGTGTTATCCTTGGTATCCTTATCCTACACGCCACATCGGACAAAGGCCCATGTGATGTCTCATCCATGTCATAGCACATCAGGTATTCCTTCTACACGGGGTATATACGCGAGTCCCCCTAGGAGTCAATCCTGCTCCAAGACGCAGGTATCTGCACAAAAGTCCCGCCCCCAATAATCTCATCATACCGAGTGCTCACCCGCGCATAGTTCTGCCCGTACTTGCGCAGCTCGCGCAGCCGAATCGACACCCAATCCTGATATATCTTGTCGGGCGTGGCAATCCCCGCAATAAACAGCGGCCACACGATCCGCAGCATGAGACGTGGCCGACTCCGGTGGAGTTTCAATGCGAGCTCCAGCACCCGCGACACCGCGGCTGCAAGCGACAGCAGCGGATGATGCTGCTGGTGCTGGCTTGCGCTGGGCGCGGGAAAACACAAGTAGAAGTACACGATGGTGCTGTAGTAGGTGATGGCCGCCCAGAGGATAGTCTCCATCACGCGGCGGCCGGCGGGTACGATTTCCACCGAGGGAGCGGACTGGGCAGAGGCCAGGAGCGTGTCGTATTCCTGTCGATGGTTAGTGTCTTGTCCTTTGAATTAGGGGGAAAGGATCTTGCTTTGGGAAGGTGTGTCTCGGCTTACATCTGCGATGGTGGCTAGCTCGGCGATAATATGCTGATATGAATCTTTCGGTAGTTCTAGATGGTCTGGAGATGCTGTGTGTTTCGCGTGGCTTTCTTTGAATAGCTCTGTGGTTTGAAATTGTACAACGTGGCTCCGGTGGTACAGCGTCAGCCCCGGCAGGTTCTCCATGTCGTCTAGCTGCGCAGTGGCCGGGTATTCATCCCCCCAGAACCGGGACGGGGACTGACGGCTGATCTTGTATAGTTCGGGGAGGGTTAGTGATTTCTTTCCGGGTTCACCACGGAGGAAGAACTTGAAGAGTCCGGCGTCCATCTGTGCTGGGCTGTTGGGGCCGTAGAACACTGCTCCAGGCGTGAAGAAGTACAGCGACCAGAGGAGGAACAGCGGCACCGACGTGCGTCGGAGCGGGCCCCCAGTCACAGTCTCATCTTGAGTTGTGGTTGTTAGCTGCTGCGGAGAGAAGCTCTCTGTCGCTGGCGTGGTGCTATGCGCACGGCTGTCTATACATCCACCGTCAGGGGCTGGCAGCTCCCTCGGCGGGTTCTGCAGCAATGGCACAATGTGGTTGTGCAGGATCGTCCCAATCCCTCGGATATGAATATTGATCGCAGAGACGCCGTTTCCAAACCGGCTCTCGTAATCGACCATCAGCCAGAGCGTGATGAAAATCGCCTCGATCCGAGCTGGGGACGTGACATCATCCTCCTTCAGGGCCTCACGGAGGGCCGCCAACGCCCGGCCATAGTGTCGCTGGCCGTCGATATCGGACAATTCCTCTGCCGCCGGACGACCGTGACCCGCGCTGTCCCCGTCATGGCAGCGGGCGCGGTGGATCTCGCTGGCCGTGCTCGCCAGGATCATGCTCATCACCATGGGCTCGCGCACAGCGACCCGGTGGTACGCATACGAGATCGTGGACCACGGCCAATGCTTCCCCAGCACGACGACGAGGGCGGAATCCCGGAGATACTCGAGACAATACCGATCCACTCCCGAGAGGGACAGTGAATTCGCCGCCTGCAGCAGCGCCGGGCTCTGCGCAGGACGCAACGGCGCCAGAGACAGCGACGGGGGCTGGGCAGGGACACTCCCTCTCCCTCGCCCCTGGTGGCGGGCATGGCCACGGGGCACGGGGACAGACGAGCCCGCGGAAGTCTTGGTCGCACCGTCGTGATACACGTCCGCTCCTTGGCTCTTCTTGGGCGTCACAGTCGCAGGCTTCCTCCGAGGAATCGGTCCGCCATGCCACTCACAGCGGATCTGGGCGACGGCGCAGCGGCGACATTGGGGCTCCGCTTGGCCGGCGACGAGCAATTTCTCCTCGTCGCATTTCACCTTGCGGATTCGGCACGTGCGACATCCTACATGCAGTGAGCACGGTGACTATTATTATTAATCCTGTCTACCGCGTCTCAACCGGACATGGTAGACACGGTGGCGGTGGATCCCTTACCAGTCTTGGACCGAGGTTTCCTGCCGAGCCTGAGCGTGCTCCACTCGCTATTGCTGCTCATTCTGCGTGGTCTGCTTCAGGGAGGAGGTCTTCATTGCACCGATCACCCCAAGGGTACATGAGAGGGTCTGGAGTAGGGGGACCAGCGCTAGACTGGGTTATCTGGAGATGAATCAGGAGGCGAGCCCCGGGTGGGGAGAGCGGCGGGGAAGTCTGCGTAAGCGGATCCGAAGCGTGCGATAAGAGAGGGGGAGATACGACAGTTAGCACAAAATACAGTCCTCCGTAGTGGAGTCGGATAGCCTCGTCTCGTGTTCTGGTGGTGTTCTGCTGCCGACTCTCTGGACGATGCTGGCGATGTCTCTTTCGGGGCATGCCAGATTAGGAAGTTAGGGCTTCGGACTAGGGTTGCTGCCGAGCATCCGTCGCTGATTGGCTGCGTCGGCAAGTCAGGTGACGTGTCTGGCGTCACAGCCAATCACAGGCCTCGGCTTCATCTCATCCCGATTCGGCAAGTCCAACGTTGCCGATGTATAGCAGGGCTAATAGAGCTAGCTGTCCTCCGTAGAGTCGGATACTCCTCAGTTGCATGCCTTCAGTGTGCCGTCGCTGCCGAACCGTAGATGGACATATAAAGTCTATTACTGCACGTAGATCGTAGTGTAGTTGCAATATATATCCTCAGCTTCAGATTCTCCTACAGCTACAAGATGCGCCTCCCTGCGTCACAAATGCGCTTCATCGAAAGCGTGCAAGATGCACTTCGCAAGTACGACGACCAGCTGAAGGCCATCAACAGCAAAGTAAGACTGTCACTGTCTCTTTCTCACGAGTTGCGATTAACAATCCAGATCTGGTCAAATCCCGAACTGGCCTACGAAGAATATGAAGCCCACAACAACATCTGCACCATGTTCGAGAGCCTACAATCCGAAGGCTACCGCGTCCGCCGCAGCGCCTACGACCTCAAGACGGCTCTCGAAGTCGAGTACGTGCACGGCTCAGGCGGCCGCGTCATTGCGTTCAACGCCGAATACGACGCCCTCCCCGGCATCGGCCACGCCTGCGGACACAACCTGATCGCGACCAGCTCCATCGCGGCCTTCATTGCCACCTGCGAAGCGCTGAAGACGCAGTACAGCGATGGCCCCGGGTTCACGGTCCGTCTCATCGGCACCCCGGCGGAAGAATCCGGCGGCGGCAAGGTGAAGCTCCTGGAGAAGGGCGCATACAAAGACGTCGACGCCTGTCTCATGGTGCATCCGGCGCCCATCGTGTCCAACGATCCGCAGCTGTTGAGCATGGCCACCGTCCGACCGGGCGGCTTCCTGGCCAACGACAAAGTGCGTGTGACGTTCACGGGCAAGCCGGCACACGCGGCGGCGGCGCCCTGGGAGGGAGTCAACGCGCTGGATGCGGTGGTCGCTGCGTACGTCAATATCGCGCTCCTGCGACAGCAGATTCTGCCGCAGGAGAAGATCCACGGAGTCATTACGAAGGGCGGCGACCGTCCGAATGTCATTCCTTGGTCGACCAGCGTGGACTACTATATCCGCTCGCCCAGTATCAAGACCCTGAAGCCGCTGACTGAAAAAGTCATCAAGTGCTTCGAAGCCGCGGCCACGGCGACGGGGTGCAAGGTGGAATTTGACTGGTATGTTCGGTTCGGCCTGGGATGAACAACGACTTATGTGTTTAGGGGCATTTCGTATGCCGACTTGAAGACGAATACGCCCATCTGCGACAGCTACGTCTCTGCGATGCGGGTAATGGGCCACCACGTAGTGTTTGACAACACGGGAAAGGACAGCCTCCTCGGCGGAGGGTCTACTGATATGGGTTCGTATCGTATCATCCTCGATTGTGTGCACACATTACTGATACGCTTAGGCAATGTCTCCTATGCTGTCCCTGGGTTCCATGGAATGTTCTCCATCCCTACTGACGGGGTCAACCACACGCCTGAATTCACCGGCGGCGCCGGATCGGCAGAGGGTTATCAGCGCTGTATCTCCTGTGCCGCGGGAATGGCGGTCGTGGCGTGTCAGTTCCTCGTAGATGACGAGTTTGCCGATAAGGTCAAGCAAGACTTCCAGCGGGAATAGATTAGAGGACAGCCATGATAGCACGATAGACCAACTAGGACGTTTAGCACGAATTCAGACTCCATCTTCCAATCGGCTTTCCATGAGCATATCATGAGCATTAAGCACAATCTAGTTTAGTTCTGGCGAATATCATGCGGGGAAGCTTCAACGGTGGCGGTTCGGAGGAATGGCCAAGAGACTAGTATCAGATCACGCCGCAGAAGGAGCGGATTCATGACCAGCAAGTGTTCTAGCCGGAGCTTTAAGACTACTAGCCTTGCCGATGCAGCCAATGACTGGGGTTGGGTCTAGAGTGGCTATCAGATACGGGGAATGGCAGTCATGGATATCGTATCAGTCGTAGGAGGGGTCAGGACAAGTATAAGATGGCTGGATGAGGACACATACCTCAATTGTGGTAGCCATCTATGAACACCATGGCGGACACGGAGAAGAAGCAAGACTCTGGCAACAATGTCGTTGACCAGGTGTATCTCGAGAAGGGGGCGATGGAGCACTTCCAAGAGTCGTATCAATTCACTCCAGAGGAGGAGAGGAAGCTTGTCTGGAAGATTGACCTGATGTACGCTGTCCTGTGTATTTGATCCGTGAATCTGGCAGGCTAATCGACATAGGATCCTCCCGATCATGCTCATCGCATACATGATGGCGTTCCTGGACAAACAGACGCTGAGCTACACGGCGCTCATGGGCCTGCAGGAAGACCTCGGTTTGGAGGGTGCAGACTACAGCTGGTCGAGTAGTATCTTCTACTTCGGATACTTGTTTTTCTCATGGCCCGCCTCGCTGCTGATGGTCAAATTCCCCTTGGGAAAATACCTTGCATGCAATTTGTAGGTTCCTATACCTCCGCAACGACATCCGCTAACCTGCGTCTTCAGCATTATATGGGCCGTGGTCCTGGCTTGCCATGCAGCCACCAAGAATTTTGCCGGCATCATGGTGACTAGATTCTTTCTCGGCGTGACAGAAGCGAGTCTCTCTCCGGGGTTCAGTCTGCTTACCTCGCTCTGGTATCGCACGTCCGAGCAACCTCTCCGTCATGGAATATGGTTCTGCGGTAACTCCATCTCCCTAATTATTGGCAACGTGATCGCAGTAGGGATTTGGCAGATCAAAGGGGGTCTGCATCCGTGGCAGGTGAGTCAGGCGTTTCAATGGATGGACAGTGCACTGACTTTGTATAGTGGGTTTTTATTATCTTCGGGCTGATCACCTTTGTCTGGGGCGTGGTCATGCTCTTCCGTCTGCCAGACTCCCCCAGCGCAGCATCGTTCCTCAACGAGAAAGAAAAGCTGATCGCCATGGAGAGGTTGAAGTCCAACAAAGCCGGATACAAGAGCAACAAGATCGATCGTGACCAGATCTTCGAGGCGCTCCGAGACGTCAAGACGTGGTTACTCGCCGTGCTGATTTTGGGATCCAATATTCCCAACGGAGGCTTTACTACGGTGTGTAGACCCTCCTCATTTTCGAATGTACATGCTAATTGAGCAGTTCAACGGCCTGATCCTCAAGGGGTTTGGGTACTCGACTTTCCGCACGCTCTTGCTGGGCATGCCCGGCGGTGCGGTCGTTTTTGCCTTCGTCCTCCTGTCGTAAGTATACGCCCTACATCGAAGCTTCAACCACTGACCCCATAGTTCCATCGTATCCTCCAAGGTCCCGAACTCCCGGTGCATTGTCATCGCCGTCGTAACTTGTATAAGGTGAGCATCCTGCAGAAAAGCCCCGATCCCTCTGACACGCTACAGTATCCTCGGCAGTGCCCTGGTCTACGCAACCACCTCCATCGCCTCCCGCTACGCCGGCCTCCTCCTCATGGGCATCTACTCGGTGGGAATGCCCCTCTCCATGGCCATGATCAGCTCGAATGTGGGTGGCTTCACCAAGCGCGCCACCGTCAGCGCGATCTACTTTATCATGTACTGTGCTGGAAACATTATCGGTCCGCAGCTATTCTTTGAAAAGCAGGCCCCCAAGTACCAGGTATGTGGCAGCTCGCTCCTGCGGGTGTTTGTCAAGCTAATGCGTGTTATTGCAGAGCGGATTCCAAGCGATCCTTGTGTGTCTTGTCGTCGTTGTGATTGACGTGATTGCGCTGGGACTGTATCTGAGATGGGAGAACTCCAGACGAGACAAGAAGGATCCCGGGAGTGGTGAAAGCATACAGGGACAGCTGGCGGATACTACTGATCTGCAGAACAAAGAGTTCCGATATGTATATTGAGCAGCTATCTTAATCAACAGCACCTTAAGTCATACAGTTTACTGGCAATTTTATTAGTATTTTTTATTATCTTACAGAGGGCTTTAAATATTTAGATTCTTGTTTTTACTTCTAATTTACTATCCACCCGTACTCAACTCTATATGAAGTAGTAGTCCCAGTTTAAATGGCTTATCACCTAGCAGAAATTCTTACGAATTATATTAGTAAAAGCGAGCAAATTTCGTAAATTTCATAGTAACTTCACCTGTAGAAACTATAACGTTAGAAACGAATCACCAGATCGAACAATGTCTCATCTCATCGATCCTATTCCTATAGGTATTCCAGACTGGAGTTGTCTGTTCACAGGGGGCAAAAGCAGAATTGTAAGCAAGGGAACGAAGGAACCAATAGTAGGGTCACCATGTCCACGAGAGTCCAAAGCCTTGATAAATGAGGATGAGAAAAGCAATATGGATGCTGTTTAGTCACGCTACGTAGACCTTGACTAGCAGAATACAGTATACTATTGTATATGACTGTGGTGATGGCCACCCAATGTCAGCATATAACCTGACCACGGTCTTTCCCGCAATTGACGCCGGGTTCCTAGCCCGGAACAATTGTTGGGCACTAGAGCCGTGTGGCGAACGTCATGAGGCGTTCGATCAGGTGGTTGCAGTTGGAAGAGGCGATCTTGACGGAGTATAGTACGTTACGTGGTGAGATATACCGATATTGTATGACATCTACTGACATCGGTGACATCATTCACCCTCGCCAGGAACGGCTTAGTCATTTGATCTAATTGACTCCGGTTGGCGATGACGTCAGACGAAGATTCGCTTGTTTTGCCGCCACGCGGGCGGTGATTGGCCCCAGTCCCTACTAGGAAAACAAGGTCATATACCCAGTGGCCGCCTGCTTATGGTTTCCTCTCCGTCACTCGCTCCTAGGGAGAAAATGCTCTTCTCTTACATTCGCGTTGGAATCAATGACTGCAATCATAGGCTCCGGCGCACAGTCGCGCTATAGGCTTGCGCAAGAGCAGGAATTCTACAAGTACGTCCTTACGACGTAGATGGGCACCCCCGAACTGACGAGTTTGCTCAACAAGGTATATCCCACAAGAACATGCGTTGCTGCGGTATGCGCCGTTCGATCGTGCCAGTAGCGAGAACTTCACTCCACAGCCATCTCCAGATGCGGCTTTGACGTCCTTTGCTCAGCTGGCGGCGATCCGACTGGGCGCGGACCGGGCTCTGGTTTCTCTATTCGATGCCTCCTATCAGCATGTCCTGGTGGAAGCGACTCCGACCCTGAGTCTGGTCGGGGGTCATGTTCGGAATGATGGCGAGCAATTGAAGCTGGGAGCCTGTGTTTTCCCCAAGGAACGGGGTATTTGCCAATTTGCAGAGACAGTACCCCTTCGTGAACATCAACGGAACTCCCCGGATTCCGAGGCGACAACAGTGGTTGTTCTGGATGCCAGCAAAGACGGACGACTAGATCGCTCAAAGTTGCACGCAGCACTCTCGGACATGCTCTTCTTCGTGGTGGTGCCCATCATCAGTCCCCGCGGTTTGAAAATCGGTGCCTTGTCGATTATGGACAGCAAGGCGAGGCTGTCGGGACCGGATCAGCATACCATGCAGTTTGTGAAGGACATGGCGGCGACGATCATGGACCACCTCGCAATGAGGGCAACAACCGTCAAAAACCGTCGAGCGGAACGCATGATCGTCGGCCTGGGCAGCTTCGTAGAGGGTAGAACCACGCTACGTGACTCCTGGACAGAGGCTCATGCACAACATATGGCATTAGAAAACTCGGGAGAAATGACGGAAGGGCAGCTCAATATGGAACAGCAAGATTTACAAGAAAGTGCAGACAAACCGAACGAAGCGAATGGTACGGCCAAGAAGAGCCTCCCCATTAGGGAATTCACTCGAAGGCATTCTCGCTCCCATCGTCCTCCAACACCGAGTCCAGGGTCAACAAAGGATGGTCGGAAAGCGAAGGTAGACCAGAACACACTCCAACAAAGAGCAGGAATGGAGTTCACCCACGATGACAAGTCTGCGCGAGCAGTGCTCACAGGAAGCGCTTTGAAAGAAGATGCCCTCCCGCCCACGATCAGAAACGTCTTCTCTCGCGCAGCAAATCTACTCAGAGAGTCAATTGAAGCGGAAGGCGTGGTTTTTCTTGACGCGACGGGTCACCGTTTTGGCGGTCTCGTCGACGATACTAAGCGCAGGCTTTCCGGCTCCGACTTTGATGATCAACGATCCAGAAGTGAATATGAAACTGCTGGCTCAGATAGCTCAACCCAACGATCCGTCTCTGATCAAGACAACGAAGGCACCGAATGGCAAAACAGTCCCTCCCCGTTTTCTGAATGCCTAGGTTTCTCGAGCTCAAGGATATCGAGTATCAATGACGAAGAAGGAGCCAGGCAGGCAGTGACGGTACCTGAGCGACTTTTTACTTCTTTAATTCGCCGTTATCCTCGTGGGAAAATCTTCGTCTTTAACGCCGATGGGTCTGTATCGGAGGAGAGCGACGATCGAGTACCAAAAAGATCGGGATCCGAAAACGACACCACTTCCCAACGGGCGGCGAATCGCTCATCTACGAAGCGATCACGTCAGCCAGCCTTCAAACGATATGCCAACGAGTTGATCAAAATCTTTTCCGGGGCTAGGAGTATCCTTGTTCTGCCCCTCTGGGATTCAGATCGCAGCAGGTGGTTTGCTGGTGCTCTGATCTGGACAAACGATGCAGACCGGATCTTTACTCCGGAGAATGAACTGGTCTATACATCTGCGTTCTCGAATAGTATCATGGCCGAGATGCGCCGCATCGATATGGAGGTTGCCGAAAGGGCCAAGACCAACCTCATTAGCAGCATTACCCACGAGCTTCGAAATCCGCTGCACGGGATTTTGGGTACCGCCGATATTATGAGTGATACGGCCATGAATGCTCTTCAACATGGCATGGTCCACACGGTCGAGTCGTGTGGCCGTACATTACTGGACACGATCAACAGCCTGCTTGATCTGACATTTATCGATCAATACCGAAGGGGTGACACTTCCCAAAGGCGCAAGAATCAGGGGAACCGTCGAGGGTTGCCCGTCGGGAATAAGTCCAAGTCACTAGCTACACACGTTGAGCTGGATTATGTTCTCGAGGAAGTTGTAGACTGTGTCTTTGCCGGTTACTGTTTCTATCATCACCCCCAGGCGCCTCCGCCAGCATTGACGGAGTCGGCTTCGCGGACAGCCGGCCAAACACACGAGGCCGAGCCTGTTGGTCCTCAAGCGTCGCAGGTCACCGTCATATTTGACATTGAACCTAATACAGAATGGGCTTTTGATACCCACGCGGGAGCATGGAGACGCATACTCATGAACATCTTCGGCAATGCCCTCAAATACACGCAGAAGGGGTATATTTACGTCGGATTGAAGTCTTCCCATTGCAAAGGTAACAGGTCAACGAAGTCTCCCAACAAGGATCAAAAGGATGTCTTCAACATGACCATTACGGTCAAAGACACCGGAAAGGGCATCGGACCATTGTTTTTGCAAAGTGATCTGTTCAGTCCTTTCAAACAGGAGGATCCGATGGCCCCAGGCAGCGGGTTGGGCCTCAGCATTGTCCGTCAGGCGGTTGGATTCCTCGGTGGCTCCATCGATATTCAGTCTACGGTAGGGGAAGGGACCCAAATCTCAATTCACGCACCCCTCACGAAATCGGTCACAAAACCGGACGACACTTCTTCAAAGTCCTTCACTACGCTGAGGAGGTCTACCGAAGGGAGGTCTATCGGAATCCTAGGGTTTGGAGAGACTCTCCGCTCCCAGCGCGACACGGCCCTTTATTCGTCTTTAGAGAGAATGTGCGCCGAGTGGTTTGGGTTAAGAGTCGCGAAGGTCTCCCCCTCGGGTGAAAAGCAGCCTAGCTGTGACTTTTATCTCGCTGTCCAGACGGAATTGGACTGCGAAGATACTGAGGGAAGGGATCTTTTTGGTCTTCCCGGCCACTTTGATATCGGAGACTCGATCCCTATCATAGTCATCTGCCAGTCGCCGGAAGAAGCTCACCACATGTTCGTTGCTGCCAAGGGTCAGAGTGAAAAGCTATTCTTTGAATTTGTGAGCCAGCCTTGTGGGCCCCGCAAGCTCGCTCGGGCAATGATGATGTGCATTAAACGCCAGCGTGAACAGCAGAGTGACGAGCCAACCCGCTGGGTCGAGGTTCCGGAGTCCTCCCACCTCCCTCTTGACATCCAAGCCAGCGACCCACCTGCGGATCGGATGAAAATTAGCAAGCGACCTACTAAAGAGACCATGGGGACTGGAGAAGATGGAGCCCCCGGGGCCAAAGAACCCGAACAATCGAGCGCGGATCAGGAATGGGATCAACAGTCAGCGATTCCAAACTCCTCTGGAGAAGAGACACCGAATCTTCCGGAGCGGAGTGTGCTTCTTGTAGATGACAACAATGTCAACCTACAGCTACTTTGTGCCTTCACCAGGAAGGACGGTTACAGATACAAGTCCGCAAAGGATGGAGCTCAAGCAGTTGAGATCTACAAAGCCAATCCGGGGGAATTCCACGTCGTTGTAATCGGTACGTTCCGCATGTCCTCATCTTCCTCATCTACTTGTTCTGACCTTGTTTAGATATTTCGATGCCCGTCATGGATGGCTTCGAAGCATCAAAGGAAATACGGCGCATTGAGAAAGAGTACCGTGCGAGGCTCTCCGAATCGGAACGGCAAGCTCTCCCGCCTGTCATCATTGCTGCTTTGACTGGACTTGACAGTGCTGGTGCTCAGAAGGAGGCACTTGGCTCTGGAATTAACGTTTTCCTGGTCAAGCCTCTCAAGCGAGCGGAACTGCAAGCAGTTCTACGTCGTGAGGTATAATTCAATAACAAAACTTCTTCTACTGCTTCTCTTACCTAAGTAGGTAGTGAGTGTTTCTTGACAAAGATATATTATAGATTGGACCCTTTATTTACCAGGTCTCTTTTGAACAATAGAACAAGGTGCTACAAGACCAGGCAGGTTATAAGTCAATGGGGCAAGTTGTCAACCTACCATAACGATCTTCGGTACACCGGTAGATCTGAAAGAAATTTTTTCTTGAAATATGCTGAGAATGCGCATTTAAACTTGTTAAACAACAAGGATATATATCTGCCGAGAGGGTGATGTGCCTTTATGGCCCTGTCTACCAGTATAGACTCGCCAGTCCGCTTCCTCGTTCTGCGTCCGTTAAGAGGCGGCCCTTGAAAAGAGCTAGGTGCTGGAAATTGCGCCCCTTGCTGTTGCCTAGCCGTTTGAGACATTTATGGCTCTCTGCTCACCGCATAGATCCCTCTTCGTCTAAGCTTGTACTGTGGAGAGAACCCAGAAATAGATTTGATGGACAGACCTCTAAGACAGGCCTCGGGCGACAAGTCGGTGTCAATTGCTGGACTTGGAAGGCCACCTTTGGCTTGCTGCCCTTTTCGCAACTTTTTGCACCGATCCTAAGGAATCTACTTCTTCCTGGACTATAGTTCTTTCTATATCATGAACTTTTCGCACCAGTTGAAGATGCTTTCCAAATATCCAAAAACTATCCGAAAAGCCTTGCTCTGATACATGTATCCTATGTGAGGAAGCAGGTTCAAAGCATGAAACACCTTATGCAAGCACTATCAGTACCCTTAAGTTGGCACACCTTCTTAATCTGGGAGTTTAGACAGCCTAAACTCCTAGTAGCCTCTCTCCCAGGCGCTTTTCTTCTTCGAAATCGGACTCGTAATTGATTCTATTTGGATGAAATACCGGCATGGAGGGGATTTCTCGCCTGCTCCGGCTTTTCTATGGAGCCGTACTAATAGCAAGCACCTCCATGTGTCATGAGATTCTAGGCAACTAGGCAACATTCCGCTCGGCTATCCCACATGTAAGGCATTTTGACAGTGTACATCCGGGTTCCGATGCTGCCTCACATCGGCAGCAGGTGGAAACAGAACAATGCATTGTATGAGAGTCCACCTAAGCAAGAGACTAGCCCGCCGTGGACCCTGGCGCCCGCCAACTCAATATACGACGATTACCGCATCGGGACAGACTTTCGGGGAACCACGCACAGGACCCTGAGACCAGAGGATTATCGCGTTGCCTACGAAGCCCTCTTCCTTTCCATCCACTGCATTGGACAATGGATCGACAACCGTGGAACAAGGCACCCAAGCCCGTCATCATGCGTTCAGCGATCCCCGGCCGCGATGGGCGGACATGGGCCATAAGAAGTAGCTCAGCCGCAGGCTAAGCTATATTAAACTTATTATTGAGATGTCTGCAGAATATCCTTGCTGCCTATTTATCGAAATGACTATGAAATCCTCGCCGGGGTGAACTAATCCACGGTAAACTATGGGATAACGACGCGCACGCGCAATGGAGTTGAAGACCACCCCAAACATGGCAAAGAACGTCAAGAAGAACCTTTTGTGTACGCAAATCGGCGAATCACTAGCTGAGCAATTGGAGCGCACATGCGCCTGTGTCGCTGGCGTCGCTGGCGAATGCCAGAAGAGCCGCCTGGCGTGCGTGATACACATCCATCAAGCGGCCAGGTCGAACAGCGACGTGAGCGAGGGAAGCAGCAGCAGCAACAACAGCGAGCAGACGGTTGCATGGTCCTATCCATGCATCGATACACATTTCCCTTCCACCACGTGTCGTCCAGGGCTCGTCGACTCGGAGTTCCCTCCCCCAGCTCACCTGATACAATATACGCCACGGGGGCGAAAACCACGGTCAAAGCTGACGGTACCGATTTTCGACGACCCAGACAGCTTGAACATTGTGGGACAACTAGCCAGGCAGTATGGTCACGTCTCCCACATGGGCATTCTAGACCGGAGCTATATCTTCTTCCTCAACAAGGCCCGAACCGCGGCACTCGCATACAAAGTCCAGAACCAAGTCGCCATCGTGTCGGGGCAGCCACTATGTCCCCCGGAGATGTTCACGGAGGTCCTGGATGAATTCAACAGGTTTCGAAAATCCTTCGGTTGGAGCGTGGTGTTTATGGGTGCCGACGATGACTTCGCTGGATATGCATGTCGACGGCGCTGGACGACGATGAAGTTCGGCGTCGAGCGGGTGATCAATGCGACAGACAACGATCTGCTTATGGAACGCACGGGGAAAAGGCTCATCACGCAAAATAGGCAGCTATTATCGCCGAGCAAGGGTGGCATCACATTGGGGATATACGTCCCTTCGCAGCAGGAAGACCCGGGATTAGAGAAGGATTTGCAGGACTTGTATGACGCATGGCGGACGCAGCGCAACGAAACCAACACCACGCTACAACCCTTCATCACGGTATATAACCTCTTCGACTTTGCGAGCCTCATGGTTTTCATCTACTCGCGCAGACCGGACGGACGCCTCAACGGCCTGGCCGCACTTCGCTGGATGGGCGCACAACAAGGATATCACTTGGACCCGTGCATCGCAGCCCCCGGCGCCCCTAAGGGGATCAGCGACTTGCTGGCGTTTGCAGCAATGTCCCTGTTGAAGCAGCTCAACGTGTCGTATCTCAGTCTGGGTTATGAACCGCTCCAGACGCTCGGCGAAGTCAACGGCATTGCGCTGCCTTTTGAACGCATCGCCAGAGCAGTCTACAATCACAGTGTCCAACACCTGCCTGTTGGTGGGAAGAAGGCCTATCATGACAAATTTCGACCTGATCCAGATCTAGAATCCGGGCTGTACATGGTGTTTCCGTTCGGAGTTCCTGGTCCGCGCCAGGTCGTCGCTATCGCGCACATGGCGAATATCCGGATTCGAAAGCTCGCTGCTATCCAGCGCAAGTCAGTTATGCAGAGTCATTAGGTTGCTACATACGTACATAATTGGTCATTGCAACTGCATTGTTTCGGGGTTTATGGTTGGCATGCATGGGAATGGTTCGCACAGGATAGTACCTAGAATGTTGGTTTCCAGCTTGTATTTGGGAAATGCAAGAAGTTGATACATAATGCTTGTCTTAACACAAGCTCAAAGAGTATTAACACTAGTTGCTTTACTTCTACAACCCTCAACCTCATCGGCATTTCCTGTCCCCCCGTATCCTATCTGCCCACAAAAGCTGTCTTTATTTCAAGCAGGCCTTCGAGTCTACTGCTTCTCACAGACTCCAATGAACGTAGACGCAACCGCACCGAGGAATAGCCGGCCAGAGACAAGGTCATTGACTGCAGTGGTTGTCGTAGGCAATACCTTCGCCTCCGCGTCCTCCACGAGCTTGATAACCTCATGTTCCACCTTCGCGCTCTGCTCCTCATCTCCAACCTCCTTCTTCCGGATCATCAGTACGGTCGACGGCGCACCCGTGCCATGAGGGTCCTCGAAGGCTTTTAGTAACTGAAGAACATCCGGATACCCGGCAACAAAGATGTTTCCGTCCGAATCAGCACACAAGTTGTCCGGACTTATGGACAACGGCACTTGGTCAATCTGCATAAGCTTCCCATCGTCCGTCAGCCGGTGGACGGTGACAGCACCCGAGGCCGACTGGGCCACGTATATCAGCCCTGAGACCGGGTCCCTCGTGATGCCATTCGGAACCTTGAATTTCTCCGTAGCCACAAGATGACACTGTCCCGTATCCGTACGACAGTAGCCGATGCTGCCACCTCCCAGAATAGGCGCCAGCCCGCGCAGAGCGCCGACTTTGTCGCTATGGTCATTGGTAAACAGCAAGGCTCCGCGGTCCTCATCGTCGTCGACCACGACCAGATTGTTCGGCGAGACGATCGCGTCGCTGGCGATCGTCTTGACATGCACCAAGTGGCCGTCGCGGCCGCGACGACTCACATCCAAGTCGTAGACCTCGATGGTGGAGTTCGCCCCCGTCTTCGTCGCATCCTGAACCGGCTCGCCAGATGCATCCACGGGCGGCCGGTGGTTGATCAACCAAAAGCGCAGCCTGCGCCCGTTGTCGATCGCCCGCACGTCAAAGCCATGCAGATCCAGCTCGTGGGGGTCGCCGTTCTGGCCGCGAAAGGGCACCGCTCGCACACCGTATAACCCGTCCGCGCCTGGCTGATCGATGTCCAACACCGCGAGATGGTCGGTCCCTCCGCCGGCGGCGGCCCGCGCCGCGAGGTCGTAGAGATTCCCGCCGGGGCTCCATGCGGTGCGCACGGCGACACCGGAGCAGGCGGCGTACAGCTTGCGGGCGCGCTCGTCCAGCCAGATGTCCTCGCAGCTCTCGAGGAGCGGGTGCTGGATGCGGTGGCAGCGGTACTGCGGGAAGTCTTCGAGGGGCTGGATTACTCGGCCGACGCCGAAAAGGAACATGAGCGCATCGTGTAGGTAGACTTTGTAGAGGCCGATGGCTACGGCTAGGATGGCAATGAGGACGGTCTTTATAGTAGGTGCCATACTGAGTCGGGGACACGGTGACGCAGTGAATGTTGTCGGTGAGATGGAGTGATATGCCCCTCTCTGCTCTATTTATGTTGTTGTCTTACGAGAATCCTTCGGAG
The DNA here is from genome assembly GCA_002927005.1 of Aspergillus pseudoterreus. Lineage (NCBI taxonomy): Eukaryota > Fungi > Ascomycota > Eurotiomycetes > Eurotiales > Aspergillaceae > Aspergillus > Aspergillus pseudoterreus. Next base: position 1,327,347 of record PIJX01000017.1, on the reverse strand, counting down.
CTAGGGCCAACAAGATCTTAGGTAGTGTCATGTCGTGTCATGATAGTTACTACTAGTGCTTATCCATGTGGATAATGTTACCGTTGCTGCTCATAGCGAGGTGCGGATGAGGGTTTGACGAGTCAAATGCTTCCTACTGCTTGTATGGTTTCTAGGGAGAATATGTTTCACGATAGAGTTATTCGTCGAGCATGGGCAAGTCTTCAAGATCGGCTATCTACGCAAGCGGCAGATAGAGTCCTTGTCGGCCGGAGTGAGTATATAGGCATTTTAGTAGTATGAGAAGTACCTATACAGAACTTCCGAAGCTCATCCTGCTCTCTTTTGCCACTTGCACATACTGCAATCTCATTCTGCGTACGTTCAACGATGAGCATGGAGTATCAAATTCATAGAACCAGCGACCAGTCTTCTTTCTCCATCCACTCCTTCAAGCCGGTCATCGGACAGTCAATTCCCGCCTATGCCAGTCAGCTGTTCTTTCTGCTCTTCCGGTCGAGATGTCATCACTTACATTTCGTATATCCACTGCAGTCAACAGGCTCTTATCATTCCCATCGTACCCTGGGTCTGTAGAATATGAAAACATATCGCCGACTTCGCGGCCAAACTCGGGGTCCGGCGCCTGAACAATGAGCTCCTCCAAAGTAATCTGCCGATAGCAGGCCGGCATGGAGTTTACTTCCCCCCAGATGCGCATATACTCCGTCCAGCTGCACGTCGTCCCGCTGGCCATGTAGCTCTTTCCCGGGGGCATTTTCGACACCGCGTAGACAAAATTACCCATGTCTCTATTGACGTCAAGGTGAGGGACCGGTGCATCTGGCGAAGTGGTAAAGGTCATTTCAAAGGAGACCTTTCCATCGTTGGTCGTCTTATGAAGTAGTTAGCCACGATACAGAGAGCACTCGACAGAGGATTGGAGTCTTACCTTTCGCAAATACCCCTCCGGAAACAGCTTATAGCTCGACATGAAATACCCCGTCTGCACACAGGACATCTTCCTCGCCAGCTCCGGATACTGTGCATTCACATATCCGGGGAAGACTTCAGCCTTTGCATCGAAATGATACAGTTCTGAGAACCGTCCTCCGCTGCATTCTTTTGCGTGACTCAGAGTCGATACAATGAAGCCATTGTCATCGAGTGAATCAAGCGTCTGCGCAGCAGCATCGACAATATTCATTCCCTGCTGGAGCTCAACATCGTAGGCGTACCGCCGACAAGAGATTCCCAGCTCTGCAGCTTTATTTCGGCAGTCTGGTCGGAAGAAAGGTTCCCAGTAGTTGGTCACGCTAAATATAATGTTCGCCCCATTGAATGCAGCCACTAGGCTGTTGACATCGTCCAGATCAGCCGCAATGACTTCGACTCCTTCAGCGGACAGCTGCTGCGCTGCGGCGGACGAGGGGTTGCGAGTGATGCCGCGGACATGGTAGCTCGGGTCTTGGAGGAAACGACGGGCGACTGAGCCGCCTTGGTTCCCCGTTGCACCAATGACACAGATGATCTTTGTAGGTGGCATGGTATTCCTAGTAGTTGTGCAAGTTGGTTCCTGGGTGATGTGGCCAGATGGTGCGATGAAGCTATCTTACTACCCCGCTTCTTGGTCTAGCAGCTTACGGAGTAGATGCGTCTCATTGATAGCAGTCAGTAAATACAACGAGAGGCTCGATATTACCTCCCCAGAATCCGATCCCGATGCACAAACCTCCCATTCTTCTTGATCTGTTCATAAAAGTCCTTTGCCCAGCGCAGATGATAGCTATCCCCCAGCTCCGTAAACAGCCTGACCGACATCTCCTGATCCTTCATATTCTCCGAATGATTAAACGGAGAGTACATATACCGTCGTTGAACAGTAGGAAACTTCTTATCCCAGCCACGGTCCACCGCATACCGCGCAACCGTCAACGCCTGCGAATCCGTCGCGTACGCCTGCGGAGTGTCACGGAAGATGTTGCGCGGAACTTGATCGAGGAGGATGATAAGAGCCAGAGCGCCTTCACCCTCTCCTTCCTCCCTCCATAAATCCAACGAGCCACTCTTGGCGGCTTCGTAGTCCTGGCCCAGGTGTTTCCGGACGTGGGCGTCGTCGGAAGGACTGCCGTACCAGAAGGACTTTGGCTGGAGGTAGCCGGGAGAGCCCTTGGGGCCGAACCAGAAGTCGAGGACTTTTGCGTAGTTCTTGGACATGATTCTTTGCATTGGGTTGCGGAGTTGCAGGAGTGATGCAATGCACAGAGTGCAGGCGGTGGTTATGTGGATGCCGAATGCGGAGCACCACAGGAGGGGTCTAAACCATGGATCGTCGATCTGCTGCTGATCAGCGGTTTTAGTAAGAGGCAGCTAATTCTGCAGTAGAGGCTGATTACACAAAGCCGAACCGAACGGCGTCGGCTGTGGGTAGCAGACTTTGTATTGTATATCGGATCGGGTTCCGCAGGCATCCGGAACAAGCCGCCACGCCCATACGGAGTATATGTCCACAAATTTTGGAGGCAGGGGAAAGGGGAATCCAGGGTAGTAGGAGCCTCGGTGAACGGAGCTCTGCGTTGAGAATGTCAGGCTAGCTGGAAATCTCAGTATATATCAAAGGGTACAATTTTTATCAAGATTTAACCGGCCAGGAAAGCAGGAAAAAAGCAAGTACTACAACCGATCCAGAACTATACCAAAATCTGTGCTACCCATTCCACCATCTCCTCCATCATGCGGAATGACAAACAATGCCCGCAATCTTCCTGGACGATAAACTCGACGTCGTTCTGGTGCGCGTACTTGGCGACCCAGGGGTCTGTGAATTTGCTAGGGACCAGGGTATCAAGCGCCCCATTCAATATCAGGATCTTTTTGCCCACTATTGTTTCAAGCGCCTGGTCGCGCTCTCGATATAGTCTTTCGATGGACCTCGGCCACTCCTTCGTGTTCTCTGGTATGTCGGATAGGGAGGCGTATCCCAGGCGTTCCACGAGCATATCAGTGAGGTTGGGCGATCCGACGATGATGATAGCGCCAGCGATAGAGGGTTCCTCGACGAGCATGTTCCAGGTGATGTGGCCTCCCAGGGAGATACCGGTCACTATGAACTGGGTCGGATGGAAAATGCCGTCGACATAAGATGTGAGGTATTTCATGACTAGTTTGATGTCGGCGGCGGTTCCATCTGTGGTATATGAGATAATGTTGGTTTGACCTTTGGAGAGAAACATACCAATCGTGGACAGCATGTCTTGTCTGTATACTGTCAGTTTGGATCTCATCGGAGTTACCACGGTGCTCATACGCATGTTGAATATTTTCCCCCTTCCAGTCCTGACTGCATTGACTGTCAACCCCTGTACCTTAGGCGAAACCATCCTGCTTACATTGCGATTGAATCAATCTGAGCACAGTTAGCATCCTTATCAACCAAATTACATGATCCCGGAAGCACGGGAGAGGCCTAGATACTGACTGCTCTAGAACCGTGGTTGCGATTATCGAAAGTCGCCACAACGAGACCTTTGTTGGAGTCCCCCCTTTCTCTTATTCCAAAAAGAAGCTGGTGGGCAATTGGTTCGGCATCTTTGTACGTTCTTGTCCGGCCGTGGATATGGAACAAGACGGTGGTGTCCTCCCGCTGTTGGGCAGATAATTCCTGGACCCCGTAAAGATGCACATGGAAACCAGCTATGTTGATGGTCAATTTGCTAGATCTTGATGTACTGTCCGGTAGCACAAAGTGGTTGCTTCTGGATGCCATGATGGAGGGTGAGAGGTGAAGAGAGAGAAATTCTCCGTAGCAAAGGATACCGGGTAAGAAATGGAGGATGCGGGGCTCTTATTATTCAGATAGCAGCTGTCCGCCGCTCCAATACACCACCACCAACGCAATGTAAAAGATGCTTGTTCGGCGGTTCATGTCCGTGATCCTTTCGTGCGTTGCATGGATTATTCAACGCCCATTGCCACACTCTGATGGAAGCCATGGACTGCGCGTCAAGATTCCGCGCACGTTCAAGTAGAAATCATCCGGGCTGGGCCTTGGTTGTGCTGTTGGTGTGTATAGTTAATGTGGTACCATGCACGAGATAAACAGCCTATATAAGTCGTATCTACGAATCACCCTATCCGCCCTGTCTTCGAGGACTCAATCCAACATACATGGGAGGCTTCTCCCAGATCACATATGTCCGTTGATCCATCCAACCATCAGACACCGGCATCAACTCCAGTTCAAACTGAGAAAACAGCCTCGCCAGGATGAGTCTGGTCTCTGCGTATGCCAAGCTGTATACCGTCAGTCAAGCTCATGGTCTTGCCCAAAGGACATACTTCTTCCCAATACAGTTCCGTGGCCCAACGCTAAAAGGCTGCAAGACGTCCCGCTGATCTTGAAACGCCGAGGTATCGATAAACCGCTCTGGGATGAAATCCTCCGGCTGCTCAAAATTCAGCGGCGAGTGATACGCAGCCAAATGATGCACAGCTACGGAAGTCTATTGGTATCATACACGTCAGCCTATAGAACACCCCGGGCTAGTCCATACACATACTCCACCCGGTACATACTGTCCATCGATAACATAGCCTCCATCCGGTACAATGCGAGGAATCCCAGCAGCAAGCGGCGGGTAGAGCCGGAGAGTCTCCTCGATTACAGCGGGGAGATAAGTGAGACGGCTGGTCGATTCAATATTGACCATGTTACCACCGGGGAACGTGGTGCTCAGCTCATCGACGAGCTTCTCCATCTTCCCCGGATTCGTCAGAAGCAGATACACCGCTCCAGAAAGCAGCGTGGCCGTCGTCTCGCTCCCAGCCATAATAAGCAGCGACGAGTTACTCAGGAGCTCGGGAAACGTCAAGCCCCGTCCTTCCGGCTGATGCAGCACATGGTCCATAAAGTCAGACCGCGGACTCGAGTTGCTCAGTCGCCGGTTGACTTTCTCCCTTGTATATTGAAAATGTGCCTCCCTCTTCTTCAACGCGCTGCCTGGGAGGACATACCGAAGGATTCCAGCCGTATACGGTCCCAGGCCCGGAGTCTCCTGCATGACCCGGATAACCATGTTCCCTTTGATCGCTTGGAACATATTGCCAACCCACGGATGAAGGGTGGCCTTTTCCAGGCACCTGAACGATTCGCCAAACGACAGATCGCCGATGATGTCGAAGGTCGTCCAGTTGAAGCACTGGACGATATCAACCGGGTGTTTGGCGCGGGCCGCCCGTTCCAGCCCGTCCATCAGCATGTCTATGTAGCCCTGCAAGAGGGGCTCCGGCTCGCGCAAGGACCGGTCCGAGAATCCATGCGAAAAGAGCCTCCGATAATGGCCGTGTTGCTCGCGGGTGGAATATACAAGGTGTGGCGAGTTGGGGTCGGCAACCTGCCATTTGGCGTCCTTGGCCATTTCGGGCTCGCTGGCTTTTTTGTGGCCGTATATGTCTTTCCATGCTTGTGCGGTGATGTAGGATAGTTTGTTGGGGGCGATCCGCACGACTGGGCCGTATTGCCGATGGAGGTCTCTGACGGAGGTATGGTGTCTGCCACTGATCAGGGCCCATATATAGGGGATCAGAATGGCGGCTCGCAGCTTGGAGCCGGGGTAGTTGGCCAGGGGGTGGAAGAGTATATTGTATCCGACAGAGGCGAGCAGATAAACTAGTACCTGCGGCTGTTAACGTGTTTGATGAGACTATCACCGGAGACATGCTTTACCACTATGGCTAGGGTTAACGCCGTCCCTGGAAGTGACTGAGTCAGTAGCACAAGATAAGCCAAAATAGCCATTCTCGCGTTTCTAACTAAGAGCATAAGCAGTACTATCCTATCGAATGGCCATCTTAATTTCCTGGGTACAGGACCGGTATGCTTTAAGTAGGTTGGTTGGTGTACGATGGCACGGACACCATCCAAGCCTTAGATCGGTTCACCATCAGGTTCGTGAAGACTGTAGGAGTCTCCAATCCAACCATCTGCCGTCAGACCAACGTCGTGATATCATCTGCCAACTTTGAGATTGGAAAAGTTTCGCTTTGCGGTACGGATACCCACGTGCATGCAAGTCAGCAGAACCGGCCATTTTGGTGCATTGAATCTCGACTATCTGGGAGTTCTGCATATGCACCAAGCCATAAGGAAGACCAGGAACCACACAGGCATGCTCGATCTGCTGTGTATCTTTCTTCACGACCAGTCATTGCCTTCTTTCGATAATGTGATTGACCGTTTCGGCTTCATGGCCTTCTTGGATTGACTGCAGCAGGGGGTAGACTCATCACCCATGGTTCTGCTAGATGTTATCGCTCATGAATGTGTCGAGGTTACACAACGCAGTAAAGGCCGATAGTCCTTCTTTCTCAGACCTGACTGGAAGTCCTCTCCCGGACAGACGTATATAGACAAGCCTAGATCGGTCAATGGCCTATAGCCTGCTCTGTCACTCGTATCTTCATGCCCCTAGCCTTCCCTGGTGTAAGCTTTGCTCACACCTGCACATCCGCTGCAGCCTCTATCGAGCAAATAATCGCCTGGTAACCTGCCGCAGACCACGATGAACCGAATTCACTCTCCACATCGGCAGCATTGCGCTCATACGCCTCCAAAAACGGCAACCCATCCAGAAACTCCATGACGCCATATAAATGGACAATCTGCACCGTCCGATCTGCAACACTAAGAGACAGCGTCATCACATCAGAGCCGTGTCGACGCTCCCAGCGCGAAATACTGTTGGCGATGAGAATATGCCCCTCCGCACAGGGGTTGCTCCGGGCTGTCTCATCGAGAACCGCAGAACCGAAATCAATCGGCCCACTGGCATAGCCTATGGAAAACCCCGAGCCATCTGCGACAGCGAGAGTCACCAGCTCCGGGCGGTAGATTGCGTTGTCGTCGCAGACGCCGTGGATATGCGTTCGGGGGAAACTGGCGTAGAGACACAGCGCAGATGTGCTGGTAGGCAGGGGAACGAAGTTGGTGCCGCCGCGCATGTTGCCGTCGATGTGGCGGCCTTCGGGTAGAGTCGCACTATCCTGTTTAAAGACCCAGTCGCAGTCGCCGTTGAGGAGGCTGCAGCGGAGCACGCATAGGGGTTTCATGTTGTAGACGAAGTGCAGGTAGCGGCTTGGCTGAACGGGGGCTGTGGAATGGCTGTCTGACAGGAAGAACGGAGCCCAGTTCTTCTCGGCTATAGCCCTGTCTTCGTTCTGGATGGTCAACACCGTCGTGAAACGGGAGAACGGTCGGTGTATGTACATGGCACGCGGCCAGCCCTCAGCTTCGATTCTCATATTGAAGACTACCACCGGCTCTGCGCCGGGAGCGTTTTCTTCCAGAATCACCCGGGGGTCCTCGGGGCCGAAGAACCCGCCCCCTTTCTCCCATGGCGTTGGGATGTCCAGGATTGCTGGGAAGGACATATCATTGCCGTTCCAGTTGAGAGTGTAGCCTTCTAGTTCTGCCCACCCCTCGTCGAAGACCTGCGCCCTGAGAAAGCTCATAGTCGGCCAGTGCAGTATGCCGGATGGCGAGTAGATCACGCGGGTGATGGCGAGATAGACGCCCTGCTCAGGAAGCCAGACGCTTGAGCCTGCGAGCCGGGCCCACTTGGAGCTGACCCATTCCTCGTAAGATGGTCCTATGTCTTTTACGTCGTCCTCGATCATGGGATGAGACTGGAGGGCCTCTGCAACGAAGGTGATGTTGTCGTATAGGTGGAAGCTCTGTTGAACACCTATAATCCCGTTGTATTCGAGTGGGTCGCATCCTGCGGTCGTGGGAAACCCTTGGTTGCAGAAGCCGTGCAAGCGCACAGCATCGAAGGATTCCTCATTCGCTATGGCATCTTTTGTGCCCGCGCGATCTGCCTGGTCCGGCTAAAGAGTCAGCAGCGATGACCTGCAGACATGGAACACGGCTCACTCACTCGTAGCTCTGGGCTGTAATCTGACGGTAGTGATGACCAAAGGCAGATTAGCAATAGGAGAAGCGTCGACGCGATCACTATCTTTTGAAGTGTTTGAGATCGATCCATTTTGGCGACTTGCCTGTCTCTAACCCTGAGGCACGAGGAAGTGAGCGAGGATCAGCTGCCTTGAGCTCTCTGAGAGACCAGCAGACTGTGTTGGGTGCAATATTGATTGGGATATACTTGGATGTGGAATGGACCAGCCATACCCGGCGATCTGGGGGCATGTTTGTTACCTGTGAAATCCAACCATGCGCTGTGACCATGCCACACATAAGCTAGGGAGGCTGGAGCTGGGCCTCGCTAGGTTCACGTCATGGTGAGAACGATGCTATTCCGTCTGGAACGATCAGAGGATCGGGAATAGGGTGGCGGGCATGCAACAAGGTTAAAGGCTAAGTAGATGTATGGAGAGGGAAAATGGCCGTGAAATGACTACTTGTATATCTAGAACAGATCCTTAAAGCCGCTACATGTAAGCTTACTTGTTGTTTTGATTGTATTCGTTAAGAACCTATGTTGGTCTTCCTTTCGTCTTACCAACTGACTCCTGGTGGACGCTGCGCTTTATAGGCTCGGAAATCAAATCCATTTCGCCGGGTGCATGCAAGCCACGGGAGGTAAAATCCATTCTGTTCCTCTTCTAGTGCCGGAGGATTTCTTGAACGTCGTTGCTTGTTACCTATCTGGGTGCGTTCTGCGATGCGCGGCGCTGCATGCTCTGCAGATGTCAGTAATCTGACTGAAGACAATTCCTAGACCACCATGCTACCACGTTCTGTTGCGTATGAGACTGTGAATCACGGAGATAAACTGCTCGCATCACCTTGGATCTCTCGCTTGCTTGGAGTTTCTTCCTGAGCTGGGCAGAATGTTACATTGGTGCTGCATTGCAATGCTGATATACTTTCTGGGGCCACGATATATATTTCCGAGGACAGGGTAAACATTCCCCATTCAACCACACCACGTAGCAAAGCACCAAATTATGCACTAGGACATCTATATCTAGCTACTAGAGCAGCATCCAGCAAGAGAATACCCAAATCAGTGATATTTGACTGTTTTACGAACCACAAAGAGCCCTGTCTCATCTAGGCAAATAAAACCGGGCCTCAACAACTACTGGTTCTGTAGTCTAGCGGTTAGGACCCCGGATTCTGATTCCGGTAGCCCCGGTTCGAATCCGGGCAGGACCTCATTGTTTTTCTTCCGGATTTTTTTTGACATGTTCTTTTTACGACACTCTTGTTTAACATCTCCCCATCTATGATGCAAACGCACGTCTATGAAAACAACGGAACATTTCATATGGTGTATCTAACATAAATCACAGTCTAATTTTGCGCTCTAGGCGGCAGCCACCATCTTATCCTTCACGTACAGGTCGACGTACTTGTCGATCTCCGTGGCCTCCAGGGCAGCACGGTCCCAGCCGAGGTTAACCAGCTGGTCAATGCGCGCCTGGTCGAAGTGCGCCTCGAGGTGACGCTTGTACTTGGCGAGGATCTCGGGCTTGGCCTCCTCGCGACGGAGACGGTGGCCGAGCGGGGCCTCGACGGCGACCTCCTCCAGCACGGTGCCGTCGTTGAGGGTGACGGTGAGGGCGTTGGGGATGGTGCGCTTGCTGGGGTCATGGTAGTCCTTGGTGTACTGGGGGTCCTCCACGCAGGAGATGCGCTTGCGCAGGTCCTCGACCAGAGGAGAGGTGGCGGCCTCGGAGCCATCGGCGTAGTCGGCGGCGGTCAGGCGGTTGAAGGCCAGCATGGTGGCGACCATGTACTATCATGTCATTAGCCAATGTCAGGAAATGCGACTCGATGCTGCAGGATAACGTACCTGGACGCAGTGGTCACGGTCCGCAAAGTTGTCCATAGCCTTGAACTGCTTGTCGATGATGCGGATGCAGGCCTCGTGCGTGCGGTTGGTGATCTCCTTGATGTCCTTGGCGGACTTGCCCATGGCGGCGAGCTTCTTGTTGATGATCTGGGCGGCCTCGATGGCGGTCTGGGAGTGGAACTCGGCTGGACTTTCATCAGCGCTGCTTGGCTGGAGTAGGGATGGGCGACTTACCAGGGTAGGAAACCTTGAAGAGGACGTTCTCCATGACGTAGCTGCCATAGGGACGCTGGAACTGGAACTTCTTGCCCTTGAAGAGCACGTCGTAGAAGCCCCAAACGGGAGCGGAGAGGACGGTGTGGAGACCACCTTCACCCTTCTGCACCTTGAGGACGAGGTTGACGGCGCGCTGGCAGGCGTCACCGGCGGCCCACGACTTGCGGGACATGGTGTTGGGGGAGTGACGGTAGGTGCGCAGACTCTGGCCGTCCACCCAGGCCTGGGTGATGGCATCGGCGGTCTGCTTCTCGGTGAGGCCGAGCATCTTGGAGACGACGGCGGTGGTGGCGACCTTGACCAGGACGACGTGGTCGAGACCGACCTTGTTGAAGGAGTTCTCGAGGGCGAGAACACCCTGAATCTCATGGGCCTTGATCATGGCCTCGAGGACGTCCTTGACGGTGAAGATCTTGCCGCCGGCGATGTTTCCTCCGGCGCGGTTGGTGCGGGTGATCCAGTCGGCCACGGCGAGGATACCACCCAGGTTGTCGGAGGGATGACCCCATTCGGCGGCCAGCCAGCAGTCATTGTAGTCGAGCCAGCGGATCATGGCACCGATGTTGAAGGCGCCATTGACGGGGTCGAGCTGGTACGGGGTACCCGGCACGCGGGTTCCGTTGGGCACGACGATGCCCTCCACTACGGGGCCGAGGAGCTTGGCGCACTCCTTGAACTTGAGGGCCTCCAGACCGCAGCCCAGGGTATCGAGGAAGACCAGACGAGCGGTGTCGAACTAGACGGGTTAGACAGAGTTCATCTCTGGTTCAATTGATTTTTTTTTGGGAGAGGCTGACTTACGGCCAGATCAGAGTTCACATTGTAGTTGTGGATATAATCGGCCATGTCCTTGATCTCCGGATCGTAGGCCTTGTCGGCCGCCGGAGGGACGGGAGCACCGCTTTGAAGAGGAGCCATGGTCGAAAAGCGCGAGACACGAGGGGCGGCAGAATTGATGGAGGAGAGAGAGGTGCGAGAGAAAGACGGCGAGAGTCTGGAGACGGAGGAGATGCGGGACTGCAAAGTGCGGGGAGACCTGTGGGTCAGCCGTCTCAACGCCGAACAGGAGGCAGACATGATGAGAAGAATGTACCAAGTAGAGATGGGATGAGAAGAGAAGGAGAGAAGGGGAGGAGGGAGAGTGGAGGAGGAAGCGGAAGAGGAAGAGAAGAGAAGTAAGTGAGAGAAGAAGGGTGGAAGGGGAGGAGGGGAGGGAAAAGCGTGACTTCATACGTTGGACCGAGGGCCGTTTTTGTTATGGTCGGTTATTCCCGGCTCCCCCGGGGGGTCATTATTGTTGTTACTACAATTCCTACTACAATCCTTCGAACCAGTTCCTTACTCCAAAGTGCTTTGAGCACCCCGATCTCGGATCATGCAACTCAATGCTGAAATGCGATCGTCGGCGGTATCCCGACTATAGCTCCTGGTATTGTTTGCTCTCGGCTAACGTTGACCCCGATCAACATAGATTTCCTTCCCACCAATTGCCTCACCAATTCTCCTGTGCGTTATGCTCTCTATCATCCCGAGACAGAGACCATCTCATTTCCCATTGCAATCCCCTTGGTCGGCCATTCCCATCCGTCCGCGGTCGGACGGCATCGTGGGATCCCGCGGTTAACCCAGGCTCACCCATGCATGTGGTTGGCCGATCACTGCGCTAGCCCCAACAAATTGCAACGAATCGGCGCAACAAGTCAGCGACCACAAACAAGATCAAGTCTCTCTCACTGCCTCTCTATCGGTCTCCCACAGGCTGCGAATGATTTCGCGATACAATGCCTCGGCCAGGGCGGGAGGCACGGCGTTACCAATCTGCTTCCGGACTTCTCGTGCTCCAAACCGATAATCCAGCGGAAACGTCTGCAAACATGCCAGTTCACGGTTGGTATACCCTCGCAGGCCAGATGGGTGATAGTTGCCGTCGCCGCCTCCGGTCGTGATGCACCGCGCTTGTCGGTTCGGATCATAAGGTGCGCGCTGTATACCACGGCTTTCAGCCCCTTGGACGTCATGATCCGGTGACCCGGCCGGAATCCTCGAAATCACCTGGCCGATAGTGGTAAAGGGCTGAAGACCTCGCCTGGTCCCGTGCGTTGGTCTGGGAAAGGGCGGAAGCCGTTCTCCGGGTCTAGGTAGCCAAGTCAGTCTGAAGACCACAATACAATAGAAACGTTAGGAAGACCATACCCGGAGGCGATAACAACTAGTCTTTTGCGAAACTGGGGAACTCCGTAATCGACGCAGTTAAGAATTGACCATCGGACAGAGTACCCGACTTCTAAGAAGTCCAGGATCACCCGACACAAGATTTCACTATGTTGCCTTTGCTGTGCAAGGCCACTGGTCTCTTCCATCGTGTAGATCCGGGGCTTCAGTTTCTTCACCAAATTTGAGCTCACAAAAATGCACGCCGAGTTGGCGTCATCATCTCTACCAGCTCTCGTATGGGCCGGGGAGAACGGCTGACAGGGAGGCGATCCATGAAGGACGTCAACCCTGAGGTAGTCGTGATTGAGGCTTAGGAAGCTGTTGACATCTGCCTGCCAACAGTCCGTCGTGGGGAAATTAAGACCATAGGTCTCAAGGGCGTGTTTAGAGAAATCAACCGCCCATGCGTTGTGGATGCCAGCTTTCCTAGCACCACAGGATACGCCGCCGGCGCCACAAAAGGCATCCCCCAAGGTATACTGACGGGAATGCTGCAGTGTATTAGCCTCCTCGGTGAGGTCTATTACCGGAGCTAAATTGTCAAGCACAACCACCGGAGCTTGTGTTCTGGCTCTGTCGCCGAACAAATGGGTCTGTCCCCGCCACGCATGTCGAAGAACGGACGGTTTAAATTTGAACCCCATGTCGGCTTCTTCGAACGCCAGATACTCCACCGAGATCTCTTTCTTAGCAAAGAGATCATATTTCGCGTCTTCAGCACCGATAATGACTTCCTTCAAGCGGCAGAAGAGCTCCGTCAGTTTTGCAGACTTCAACTGGTCTTTTTCGATGTGGCAGAAGTTTGTGAAGTTAATCTTGACGAATCGCTTGACTGCTGTGAGAGGAACGGTTTCAGTCTCATTGACAATCCAAACCAACTCATTTTCCCACCTGGGGATGTACGTGCTGACGTGGGTTTGGGCTCTCCCTAATCTTCGGCCAAAGAAGTCCACTGTCCCATTTGCGTCGGTCGAAATCGACGTCACTCGAAGATACGTCTTGTCGTGGAGCTCCAGGGATTGGCCCACTCGGTAAAGAATCCCATCAATGTAAATCTCTTCGACGTCGAGTTTTTCGGAGGCGGAAGCATTGCTATTAGGGGACGCAGGTTGGCTATTGTCGGGTGTCTCCCAATTATCAAAAAAGATCTGCAAATCCTCGTCGGGAAGGGAGTCGCCTTCTTCTAGATGCTGGGGATCTCCGGTGAGGTCGACGATCTCCTGAAATTCTGTGGTGGAGGTACGGGTGAAATAGACTTCATCCGGATCGAGTTGGATTGGGCTGGAGCTGTTCGTGGGACTGTTCCGTATGGTGACGCTGCTATCGGTGTCACTGTATGAGTCCTCGCCCTGGAGGGTGGTCGAACGGGAGCGATACATGATGATTCGGAGAGCGAGTAGAGTTGTGAAAGATGGTGTATGAGACTAGGGACAGGGATGTGGAAGTAGAAGTGAGAGGAATTATCCTGGGAGGTGAGTTGGGACGAGGGGAGAGGTGAGGGAGGTATACAACTCCAGGCAAGAAGTGAGGCTAAAGAAACAAAGCGCAGATGGCCATTGAAGTGAGACATGATGTGTGGTGTGTGTGGGTTGTGTTTGTAGTGAGAGTGAGTTGAAAGAGAAAGACACAAGAAGTAATGAGCAGTGAGACATGTATCTTCAGCAGCAGTATACCTAGAGACACTACCTCAGTACTACTAGGTACATACCCACGTGTTGATGTGTTGGAGTATATCGTCCGAATGGGGAAATATAGAGAAGCTGAGTCATCTGCTGACTCACCCCCGGTGGAGCGGCAAAAAAAAAAACGACGGCGGGACGGTCTTCCTCTCTTTCTCTTCTCTTCTTAACTCTTTCTTTCACCATGATCCCATTCCCTCCAATTCCTCCGTGAGCGTGTCTCTCTCTCGCTCGCTGCGCAGTCTCTCCTTTCAATCACCTCATTCCTTTCTGGTTATGTCGTGATCCAATCCCGGGTTTCACTGTCTGTCTGCAATCTTCGACGTCTGTACTTCTACTGCCGAAGAAAGGAAAAAGTGCCGAAATTTTTTTTTTATTTTCGACCACCCCGCCAACCCCTCTGTGTGCTTAGCATGTGAGTACCCATCTCCATTCCCCAGGTTTTGATATGCCCTGTTTTATGTCTCCTTTTTTTATGATGAATTTCGGTTTTTTTTTATAGATGTTAGACTTCCTAAGCATCCTTGCGGAGAATTTCCGACCTGATCACATACTCTGTTCATGTCCAATTGGCTTCTGCATGTGTCCATTGTTGCACTTCACTGACCACATGTTTATCCCAGAATCCCAGACCATCCTGAAAAATGTGTGGTATCATTGCTTTGATCCAGGCGAACCCGTCGTCTTCCGCCGCCGTCGACCTCCACGAGGCCCTCTACCTCCTTCAACGTAAGTCTTGTTCGATATCAATCGATATATAGACGATAGACTCTAATCCTACGCTAGACCGTGGTCAGGATGCTGCTGGAATTGCCACTTGCGCCGCCGGTGGGCGCATATACCAGTTGAAGTCGAACGGCATGGTGGCCAAGGTGTTCCAGGATGGTGCCAGAGTCGCGGATCTCCCCGGCCCCATGGGTATCGGTCACCTGCGGTACCCTACGGCTGGAAGCAGTGCCAATGCCGAGGCCCAGCCGTTCTACGTGAACAGCCCCTACGGTATCTGTCTGGCCCACAACGGAAACCTGATCAACGCCCCCGAGCTCAAGCGTTACCTGGACCTTGAGGCTCACCGTCACATCAACACCGACAGTGACAGTGAACTGATGCTGAACATCTTCGCTGATGAGCTGAGCGAGACCAAGAAGGCTCGTGTCAACACCGAGGATGTCTTTGCCGCGCTCAGCCGGATGTACCAGCGTTGCGAGGGCGGTTGGGCCTGCACTGCCATGATCGCAGGTAAGATCTCTATTTGAACAACCTCCTCAGATACGATTGCTCATATCATTCCAGGCTTCGGTCTTCTGGGTTTCCGTGACTCATACGGTATCCGTCCTCTGGTCTTGGGTTCCAGAGCTTCCCTGGATGGTGACGGCACCGACTACATGATGGCATCTGAGTCGGTGGCTCTGCACCAGCTGGGATTCACCAACATCCGCGATATCCAGCCCGGTGAGGCGGTCATCATCCCCAAGGGCGGAGAGCCTGTCTTCCGCCAGGTGGCCCCCAAGAAGGCCTACGCCCCGGATATCTTCGAGTATGTGTACTTTGCGCGCCCCGATTCCGTCATCGACGGCATCAGCGTGTACCGGAGTCGTCAGCGGATGGGAGACCGTCTGGCCACTCGCATTCTCGATGTTCTGGGTCCGGACGTCACCAAGGATATCGATGTGGTCATTCCCATCCCCGAGACGTCTACGACATCTGCGGCTGCGGTCGCGCGGTATCTCGACAAGCCCTACTGCCAGGGCTTTGTCAAGAACCGCTACATCTTCCGCACCTTCATCATGCCCGAGCAGAAGATCCGCCAGAAAGGTGTCCGCCGCAAGCTGAACGCCATGGAGGCCGAGTTCAAGGACCGAAATGTCCTGTTGGTTGACGACAGTATCGTGCGTGGTACCACGAGTCGCGAGATTGTCACCATGGCCCGGGAAGCCGGCGCGAAGAAGGTGTACTTTGCTAGCTGCTCTCCTGAAATCACGTAAGTTCTGCTGGATCGTAATGTGTTGGGTCCCTGACTAACACGCTCATAGACATGCCCATATCTACGGGATCGACCTGGCCTCGCC
Source organism: Aspergillus pseudoterreus (assembly GCA_002927005.1). Classification (NCBI taxonomy): domain Eukaryota; kingdom Fungi; phylum Ascomycota; class Eurotiomycetes; order Eurotiales; family Aspergillaceae; genus Aspergillus; species Aspergillus pseudoterreus. The sequence continues at coordinate 1,311,315 of PIJX01000017.1, read as the reverse complement.
GAGCGAGCTGGTGGCGCACAACCGCAATGCGGAGGACATTGCCAAGCACATCGGGGCGGACAGTGTGATCTACCAGACCCTGTCGGATCTGAAGGGCGCCTGTGCCGAAATCGCACAGGAGAACGGCCTTGAGGAGCCGCGCAACTTTGAGATCGGCGTGTTCTGCGGCAACTACATCACGCCCGTGTCAGACGGCTACTTTGACCACCTGGAGAAGGTGCGTGGAGAGGGACGGAAGATCAAGGCGCTGGACCGTGCCAAGGAGGCTGTCACCCACGGATTCGCCAGTGAGAAGGATTTCCAGATTGCCGCCAACGGTGTCAAGCTGGATGCCAAGGGCAACATTGTGCCGGCGTCGTGTCCGGATGAGTCGGAGGTGCCTCAGGTCAGCTTCAACCACACGCACCACGGCTCGCAACACCACCAAGAAGAGCCGCCCAAGGTCCGGGATCGCATGGACATTAGCATCCACAACATGGGTGATCACGCATGATTATGAGAGATCTTTCTCGTCTTATGATTTTTCTTTCTTTCTTCTTTTTCGTGGTATATAATTGTCATGCATGTGTGACCTGGAGTCTCGGAGTTGTAAACGGTAGACAAAGGGCTGGCTATTTGTTTGCGTGTTGCATAGCACTGGCTGGACGAGACAGAATATGGTATGTAGCAGAAAATAAAGAAGGTCGATGAATGTAGTGGAACACGTTCGGTTACAAGTAGATTGCGACTGTCATCACCGGCATGACCGGATGTCTTGCACGACATACTGCGGTGCGACAGACAACAGTGTCCTGTTGTACAACGTTGCTTATTGGGATGTATACGATGGATTCATTTGAAGTTGCTACGAACTATACCCAGACCTGTTGATAACAACCACCATCATCAAGCGTAAATGGTGCAGGTCTGTATGAACTCGGCATGTACTAAGCCATAACGATCAGGCAACGCATCTCGAAATGCTTAAGGGTCAGCTTATCCTTAAAGAGATATACATACGAGCGAGAGCAACGATCTCACGTAAGATCCAACCCCTCATCTATAAAAGCCCGACTCCAATCCCTATACCTCATACACATCCATCATCTACACCCCAATCCACTAGATATACCAAGACAAGATGAATCCTCCACCCCTCCACATCGGCCTCATCATCTTCCCCGGCTTCCAAGGCCTCGACGCCTTCGGCCCCCTCGACATCCTCAACACCCTCTCCTGGACGCACCCGCTCACCATCTCCGTCCTCGCCGACACCCTCACGCCCACCAGCACCAAATCCCCCCTTCACCCCACCGCAACAGGCCAACTCATCCAGCCCACACACACCTTCTCCTCCCCGCCCACCGACCTCGACGTCCTCCTCGTCCCAGGCGGCCTGGGCACGCGCGACCTCGCCGCCACCGCCCCCGCCGTGTCCTTCATCCGCGACGTCTTCCCGCGCCTGCAGTACCTGATTACCGTGTGCACGGGGGCGACGCTGGCGGCGCGCGCGGGCGTGCTGGACGGCCGCCGCGCGACCACGAACAAGATGGCGTTCCGCGAGATTAGCGCGGCGTATCCCGCGGTGCAGTGGGTGGCGCGGGCGCGGTGGGTGGTGGATGGGAACGTGTGGAGTTCGTCGGGGGTGAGTGCGGGGATGGATGTGGTGTTTGGGTGGGTGGACAGGGTGTATGGGCTGGCGGTTGCGGAGAGGATTGCCAAGGGGTTGGAGTACGAGTGGGTGTATCGCGATGGGAGGGAGGATCCGTTTGCGGTTGTTTATGGGGTTGGGGAGGAGGAGGAGGAGGAGGAGAAGTCTTGATGATGGTTTAGATGGGTCTATATCAAACATTTGAGCTGCTCAACGACGATGGTGCGTTTATCAGACATTTTGGGTGCCCTCCAAGATGGAAGAAGCAGACAGAGTGAAGATGATAGCAGAATTCATTATGAAGAGATGGTGAGTGACGGACAAAAGAGAAGTGAAGTCACTTATACGTGACTTGTATAGTAGACTTCACCAGAAACACAATAGAAAGTTCCTCCATTGAATAAAGTAGGTGGTTAACCTAGGTAGGGATAGTACCATGGGCCCATACTATCCATCTTTTCCTATGGCACTCGTGAAGGGCACTATACGGAGTACGCCTTGAAAGGAATTCGTACAAACCAAAGCTGGCGTATTTATGCATGTAGTACATGGGCATGGCACACTCGATGTGAGGTCGGGTTACATCACATCTGTCGCATGGTCCAGGCTAGAGTCATGTCTCCCCTGCTTACAAGGTCTTCAGCCGTGCGCATTACTTACTTTCGACTACTTATCAACGGAGGAGCTCAGTGATCCGACCCGATGATCTATCTAATGCTTTCTTTTGACTATGTTATAACTGACATATTTAGCATCCTCTTCACGTCCTTATCTTGTAATAGCCTCTGGTGTTCCTCTCTCAGTGTGGCTGGATCGTTGGTTTCGAACCAAAAGGCCCAAGTGCTTCGAGTGTTGATGTCGAGATTGTCTCGACTCGACTTCAATCCCACGTGCTAAAGCTATGGCGGTGCCAATGCGTATCGAGTTAATGCGTAATGATCCGCGTACTCATCGATCATTTGGCACTTAGAACCTCCATCAGATTATTCACACGCTCCCTTGGAAACACCAAGCCCTAAGTGCAACATCCATATTAATTCATTTCAACGACTCCGTGAAGGGGTATTAGACTGTATTTCCCGACCATGTAGACAAGCGCGGTAAATGCTGGCACGCAAATCATGGAGATGATCGCTATACTGGCAAGGTCTAGGTGAAATTGCTGGTAGCGAGTGCGGCGGAGCGCTACCGTGAAAAATGCATATCATCCTCTAGATGAACCGGTCTAGCGTGTATTTCCCTTTCTCTTCCCAGTCCGCACAACCAAATGATCAATCACGCAGCCAGCCTCCCAGCCAGCAGAGGACTCCCCGGTGATGGCGCGACACCGCGGACAAGATTTCCCGTGACGAATAAACAACTGATGAAGCGAGTACTTCAAATGATCCGGAATGCGCACCTCCAGATGGCTGAAAGCCGTGATCTCCGTCGCTCTATCCGGAGGCACCCAGTTCAGCCATTTCGTGATGCGGAAGATGTGTGTATCCACCGCGAAGCAGGGGCGCTGGAGGCAAAACAGCAGCACACACGCCGCCGTCTTCGGACCGATGCCGGGATATTTCATCAGTTCCTTCATCGCCTGCTCGGTATCCAGACTGTGGAGGTGGTTGAGCGAGAGAAAGCCTTGATCCGCACAGGCTACATCGTACTGCTTGCGGCCTTCTGATTCACATTTAATCACCGGGTCGTCCTCGTCCTTGATGATCTTCTCTCGTCGTGTCTGATTCTCCTCGTGGACCATATCGAGGATAGCCTTGAGATTCTTACTCTTGATATCGGCCAGCCCGCCACTTTTGATCGCTTCAAACACTTCCTTCAATGGAGCCCGCCGGACGGCATCCCAGTTCACGCTCCCCTTGCCGATTCCTTCCTCGAGGACACCGAATTTCTGCACGAGGCCGTTGAACGCCAACGCAGAGTTTCTCCCGGTCGTAGCACCGCTCAAAAGTGTGCGAATGAGGGCATCAAGCACAGAGGGGACCTCTCCGCAGCCTGTCACCGTCAGAGACGGCTCCGGGATGGTCGTTGGGGGGACAATCTCCCCGTGCACGCTGGAAAGCAGACGGTTGACTTCTTCGCACTCTTCTGCCGTCGGCCGATTCCAGTCCGGGAACGGGGTCACGCCGGGTGTCAGGCCGTAGTTCGACTTCTTGGGCTTCTTCCCTTTTCCTGATGCCGGAATGACGGCTGGGAGCGTGGGTGAAAGCGCGTCTATGCTTTCATCTTTGATGCTGGCTTCTTTCTGAGAGGCTGAGCGCTTTGGATTCTTGCTCAAGGGCTGGATGATCGTCGCAGCGCCTAAATTATGAGGGAGCTCTGTGACAGTGGCGTTGGTCCGCCGTCTTTTAGTAGGTGGTGCCCCTGAGTCGGTCGTCTGTATTTTGGGTATAGACGTCTGAGCAGCTTGACGGGCTGCAGAACGAGTGACGCGGCGGTCCATGGATAAATGTCAGAGTCTGTTCTAACCGTTAAGACAGATTCTACCTGTTCTATCGTGGATGAAGTTCTTGCAAGAAGGAGGGAAGAATGACGAAACTGTAGAATACCCGGTTGGGTAAGCGATCACATGACCTGGACAAGAAGTATAGAAGAGATCTTCTACAGCTTTACAACCCATTTCAAGTACAAGTCAGAGCTTCGCGTAGATCGCATGTAAAATGTGAAGTGATCCAACATGCCATCGCCTGATACCTCCGTAGGATCAGTTCTGAGGCAATAGCGGCACGTGCCATCACGGACTTCCCGAATCGGACCACTTCCGCCTCTTCGTCTCCGACGCACCGCCGAGTCAACAACGTCAACCGGGAGCACCACCAGCTCGGAAGTGCTCAATTGCACTCGTCGCACTGCCGTCATGGCTTTTCCTGCTTCCTATATCCCACCCGTCTTACAGTCACTCATGGATCCCCTCTGCGATCACGCCCCGTGGCTCGGTGTCGCGTTGGTCTCGTTCGGCGCGGTGTACCTGGGCTATCTGTTCGTCCTGGGCAGGAGAGAGGCCCCGGTGGCGTTCAATGTGCCAATTCCTCCAGAAGCCCGTCCGAATGCGACGATTCGAAAATGGGAAGATGTTCAGGGCGAAGAGAAAAAGGTGCTGGAGGGACAAGCACGTGGGGTAAGTTCATCCACATACAGAGCTCTTGTGATGGAGGTGATGCTGATGGTCGTGATGATATAGCAATGGAATGACAAGCTCATTATGAGCTACTGCCCCGCCGATGGACGAGTGCTAGGATCCGGAATCAAACCCGCAACCCCTGAAGACGTCGACCGAGCTGTCCAAGCCGCCAAAACCGCCCAGATCGAGTGGTCCAAGACAACCTTTGCGGAGAGAAGAAAGGTCCTAAAGACACTGCTGAAGTATGCGCGCTCATATCGGAACATCCACGCATGATCTAACTGCCCCCTGCAGATACGTACTGGAACACCAGGACGAGCTCGCCGCCGTCTGCTGCTTGGACTCGGGAAAGACCAAAGTGGATGCATCCTTTGGCGAAATCCTCGTTACCGCAGAGAAACTAAAATGGACCATTGATCACGGCGAGAAGGCCCTGGCCCCCGAAACTCGGCCGACTAACTTCCTCATGATGTACAAAAAGAACATGGTCACCTACGAACCCCTCGGCGTCGTCTCCGCCTGCGTCTCCTGGAACTACCCCTTCCACAACTTCATCGGCCCTGTGATCAGTGCCATTTTCGCAGGCAACGGCATTGTCGTGAAGCCCTCCGAGCAGACCGCCTGGGCGTCCGCGTTCTTCCTCGAGGTCATCCGCGGCGCGCTGTCCAGCTGCGGCCACCCCCGCGACCTGGTCCAGAGCATCGTGTGCCTGCCCAACGTCGCCGACGCCCTGACCTCCCACCCAGACATTGCGCAACTCACCTTCATCGGATCCCGACCCGTCGCCCACAAGGTCTGCGAATCGGCCGCCAAGTCCCTGACCCCCGTCACCGTCGAACTGGGCGGCAAGGACCCGGCAGTCATCCTCGACGATCCCCGCACCATCAGCGAAGTTGCCTCCATCGCCTCCGTGATGATGCGCGCTGTCTTCCAGTCCGCCGGCCAGAACTGCATCGGCGTAGAGCGCGTCATCGCCCTCCCGGGCATCTACGATAAGCTTCTCGAACTGGTCACTCCGCGCATCCAAAACCTCCGCCTGGGCTCCGTCCTCCTCGACTCTGCGACCTCCGGCACCCCAGACATGGGCGCCTCCATCTCCGCAACGTCCTTCGACCGCCTGGAATCCCTCATTGCCGACGCCGTCAAGCAAGGCGCCCGCCTCATCTGCGGCGGCAAACGCTACCACCATCCGAAGCACCCGCACGGCCACTACTTCACGCCGACGCTCCTGGCGGACGTGACGCCGAGCATGCGCATCGCGCAGACCGAGCTGTTCGCCCCGGTCTTTGTGCTCATGCGCGCCGACTCGGTGCCCCACGCCATCGCCCTCGCGAACTCTACGCAGTACGCCCTCGGCGCCAGCGTCTTCGGCTACAACCACCGTGACGTCGCCGCCTGCGTCGCCGGCATCCACGCCGGCATGGTCTCCGTCAACGACTTTGGCGTTTACTACGCTGTGCAGCTGCCCTTTGGCGGCGTCAAGGGCTCCGGGTACGGCCGCTTCGGCGGTGCGGAAGGCCTGCGCGGCGTATCCAATCTCAAGGCCGTGTGCGTCGACCGGTTCCCGAAGCTGATAGCGACGCGCATCCCACCGCGGCTGGATTATCCCATCTACAAGGGCGCGGGGGCGCGCCAGGACGGTACGGGGGCGTGGGAGATGTGCAAGGGTGTCGTCGAGACCGGGTACCAGCTCTCGCTGGGCGGGTGGATCCGCGGTGTTGTGCGACTGTTGAGTAACATGTAGGCCGTTACACTGTACGATAGTATTTACATAATACATAATAAATTATCTACAAGAAGTACACCGCCGTGCAATCAATTCTCCGTACCTCCCTCAACCACATCAAACGACGTCTCCTCCATCCAGCTCCCCAGCTCCTCCACGCCCAGCACATCACTCAAATACCGCCTCGCGAGCTCAACCTGCGCATTTGCCCGGCCCATATAGAACACCGCGCCCTCAGCCGGATTGGCACTGGCTGCCTCCACCTGCTCCGGCAATTGTACCATCAAATCGAGCAACCAGCGCCCAAACGCATCGCCCAGATCCATAGCCCACTGCGTAATCTCCGCATCATCGGCCGGCACAGACTCGGCGCTCGCGCGGAGCAGCAGCTGGAAACAGGCCGGGTCGTGGCGGGCGACGCGCACGGCGGTGCGGAAGTGCTCGGCGGGGAGGATGTAGGGCGGACAGCCCGTGGCGGTGGTGTGTTCGCTGCGGAAGACGTACTCGTCGATCTTGAGCAGGACGGTCAGCGCGCGCGGGTTGGCTTCTACCAGGGCGGTGTGGATGCCCGCCTGCAGCGCGGGGCGCGACAGCGCGACGGGTGTGCGTATGAGGTCTGTGCGGTTGAACCCGTTTGCGATGCGGAGGGTCTCGAGGTAGCGCAGGTGGGTGGCACTGAAGCCTGCGTCGGGGTCGCCGCGGAGGAGTTTCTCGGGGAAGACGAGCATGCCGAGGACCGGGTGGGTCGATGTGGTGTCTGTGTCGGGGCTGGAGATGCGGATGGACGTGGGCGGCGTGATGGTGAGGGTGTGTGGGGTGGTGGTCGTTGAGGTGGTGTTGGTGCCGTTGAAGGTTGTCTGTTCGAAGATTTCTGGCGGCCCGGTGAGGTACGCGGATAGACGGGCTTCTTCGTCAGGGTCCATGCGCATGCCGGCGCCGAACCAGTGCCGCTGAATGGTCAGATTCATGAGGTCGGGCAGGTAGCGCAAGAGCCGGTCCAGCGTGCACCAGCGGCAGCTGAGGATGCTAGTCTGCAGGGATTTGCGGTCGTCCTGGCCGAGCGGGATGTACTCCAGTGGACGGAGGATGCGGGAGACGCCGGCGGAGGAGGCGCTGGTCGAAGAAACGCCGATCGAGGTGGCATCGTCGTCGTTCCAGAACGCCAGGAGGATGAGGGCGCGGTAGATGCGCTCGCCGGAAGCGACGGCCGCGAGCGAGGGCGAGCACCGGGGGAGATTCACGTTAAGCGAGTAGAGGAAGATCTTCTCGATCAGCTCGACGGGAAGGCGCTCCAGTCGGGAGAGCTTCTTTTTCCCAGGGCGATGGTGCTTGGCCGTGTGTGGCACTATGAGTCGCGCGCGTTTATCGTTGCGGTACCTGGAGGAGTGGGCAAGCTCTTCGAGGGACATCAGCGGACGTCCACGGCGTTTAGGCCTGGAAGCCGCCGATGGGTCGTCGGGGTCATGTTGACGCTTTTTCCTGCGGCCGCGCACGCGGATGGGGGTGAGCGGGCCGGAGGGTGTTGGCCTGTCATCGAGCCATGTCATGAATGGTTGAAGTGTGGTGTAGGAGGTGAGGATGGAGAAGGAGATGAAGATGGAGATGGCCGAAATAGGAAGATTTTTGATGATGAGTCAGCAACCACCACCCTACACAAGTATACACCACATACACCACTAACAGTATTATACTAAGGCACCTACTATACTACAATATACTCTTCATCATCATCTGTTCTATAGATCTATCTGGAGTATACTATTTATGTTCTATTGATGTATGATGTCGTATGCTCTTGTTGTACTCTCTCCCAGCATGTCTCCTCTGACGTCATGCATAGAAGTAACTATACCACATGCTCTGAAACAAGGAACCATCTACGCTCTATCATGATGATGTGAATCCCTGGATAAGACAGCCCCTGCCAGGGCTGATACTCCCACCTCTCCCAGTCCGCAGGGCCCAAAGGGGCAGTGGATGACGTAGGACCCAGACAATCGCTCTCAAATTATATCATACTTCTCGCAACAACGCCATTCTTAACGCAGCTGATCTGCCCCTTCCTCTTCTCGACTTCCTCTATATATACAAGACACTCCCACGAGCCCCTTCATCATGCGCCCGTTCACTGATACTTCAACGCATACTCCTGCCTCCTCCAGCTCTGCGCGAGAGAACTCTCCATCGACTTCCAGCTCCAGCTCGTCCAAACCAACCACTTCCTCCAAGACAACCAAACAGAAATAAACTTATCCAATTCTATCTACCTTCACCATGGGCGCCGTCGTCTCATGCGTACGTCATTCACCCCCAATTTCTGGTCCGCAAAGCTAACGGTACTCAACCAGATCGGAGATGTCTTCCGCTCCATCGGAGCCTGTCTCATGGGCATCGTCAACACCATCGGACGCGTCTGCAAGGCCATCATCGATGGCGTCGTCACCGTCATTGACGTGATCATCTCGTGCCTCACCTGCGGCTACTGTGGGCGGCGACGGAGGACGACCAGGAGGACGACGACGAGGAGGTCGCGCGTGTAATCTGTTCTTGCACGTCGCATGCGCTTACGAGTTATGAGGATACCTGATGCTGTGATTGTTATTCCTATGGTTATTCTGTACTGAGTTGTTGATACCTCTGCCTAATGCACATTCCGTCTTCCTCATACATAATATATATACAACGTAAGACCCCTACTGTACCATAGTATCCCAAAATCGATAGTCTACGATTCCACCCACTGCAGCACCTTACACTTCAACTCCAACTCATCATCTCTCAGATCCCCCCACCGCGTCTCCACCAACCGCCGCAGAAACGGATCCTCCTTCCCCTCCGCGTACTTCATCGCCACGCGGAAGTGATGCCCCTGCACCGGCCACGGCACAGGATACTTGTAAAACTCCGTGCGCACCTGCATCCCCAGCAGCCGCTCGAACGTGGCGTAGTCGCGCGACCGGATCACCAGCCGCAGCGCACGCCGCGAGCGCCCATACCAGTCGTCCTCGTCGACGTACGCCCTCGCCGCGGCCAGCATCTCCAGCAGCGCCAGTTTCTCCGCGCACCACGGCGCCTCGAGGAGCTTGTCCGGGATGCGCGCCGGGGCGTCCGCCGAGCACCAGGGTAGACGGAAGGTGTCTGGATGCGAGTGCGGGGTGGGCACCGGCGTACGGTATGCATGGCGGATGTGCACGGCGCCATGTGCGGGCCAGATGGTGACTTTGTAGGGGGTGTTGGTGTGCGGGTCCCGCGCAGAGAGGACGATGTCGTCGGCGATGGGGTCGGGTGGTTGTGTGGAGGAGTCGGCGAGGTAGGTGGAGAGAATGCGGCGGTCGTCAGCGGCCGGGATGTCCAGGGTGTTGGAGCATCGGAGACGGAGGACGCGCGCGACGTACTCGCGCTGGCATTTGCGGAGGAGGGAGAAGGTGCACCAGCGGCAGACGAGGATGTTGTTTTGGAGGTCGCGGCGTTGGGTCGCAGAGAGGGCAAAGACGTCGAGCGGGTGGGGGAGAAAGTCGGTGGTGAAGAAGCCGCGCTTGGAGCTCTCGTTGGGGCTGCTGAAGGCCAGACGGATGAGCCAGGTGTAGAGGAGCGGCGTGGAGAGCACGCGTGCGAGATGGGGGGATGCGCGGGGGAGGTTGAATTCGAGGCTGTGGAGGAAGATCTGCTCGATGAGCTCGACGGGGAGACGTTCCAGACGGGACTGGGTGCGCGTCTCTGGAGGGTTTCCACCCATTGCCCGATCACTGTTCTCTGTCGAGGGTCGATCGAGGGAGATGTGGTGCGAGGCGCGGAGTAGGACGGGCTATCGAGGGCTCTGGGAGAATGCGACTATCGCCATCAGCCGTGATTGTTGAGCCGGGCTGATCATGCCCAATGCTAACGGGACTGTAGGAGTCTCTTCGAGGGAGGCTGATCGGGTAGAGCGGTCTCTGGAAAGTGAGCACGGTGGATGCTCGTGTCGATAGCGGAGCGGGTTGACGGCGATGCGGGGTTGTGGTATCAGCTTCTGGCAGTGGAAGCCGTGAGGATCAGGAGTACGAGTCCACGGGCAGATAGAGTCCCATTGGGACTCGCGATCACTCGGACGAGGTGATCAGAGAGAAATGGTGAAGTTGTTGTTGGATGATCGGCGGAGAGAAAAAGCAATGTCGTGTCCAGCGGATGCGGTCACGTTGATCAACCACGGTGGAACACCACCGGTGTACCTGCTCCAGTTTTCGGCTAGTATCTACTTATTTTCGATTTAATTCGACATACAAGAGTTAAAGGGCTCAATCACACTACGTTGCCTACTGCCTATGTAGATGGGGGATAGTCCGAATGAAGAATCATCTTCTAAATTGAACAAGTTTCTATACACAATCCAACAACCTGAATCCGCCAGACGTAAAGGGTATCGACTGGCAACAGATTCGACAAACGAAACAAACTGCGTCGATTGGTTGAAGGACATAAAGAGACATAATGCGGCAGAAGATGCAGGCTTAAACAACGGACATGTCGCCGAAGCGCTCCTACACAGGTCATCAGCACGGAACCCCGGACGAAACAATTATCAGACTCAGCAATGCAACTCACCTTGTAGCCAGCCGGCATCCATCTGCCCTTGGAGACGAGCGAAGCGGTCTTCTCGTCGATCTCGGGCTGAGCAGCGGCAACCTCGTCCTATAAGAAAGCCAACAATTAGCATCACAACCAACACATTCCACCCCTCTCAATTCCCCAATCCAACCACAACATACCACAGTGAGCTCATCGAACGGCCGGGCGGTCTCGATGTTCTCCAGGGTCTTCTGGAGGTTGCGGAGTTCGGCCTCCACCTTGCCCTTGGTCTGCTCGGCGTTCTGGACGGCCTGAGCCTCAAAGGCCTCGATGGCCTTGAGCTGGCGGCTCACATCGTAGGTGGCGGGCTTGAAGTTCTTAAACTGGTTCTCGATCTCATCGACGACGGCCTGGTTCTTCAGGATCTGGCGGTAGTGGGCGAAGTCAACGGTCTGGGGCTGCTCGGACAGAATCTGGACCTTGCGGCGCGCATCATCGTTACGCTTCTTGAAGGCCTGGAGGGAAGCGGCGGTCTGACCGCGGAGGCCGAGGGAGCTGGTCACCTTGACCCAGTCGATCTTGAGAGCGGCGCTGCGCTGTGGGGAGTTAGCGAGGGGTCAGGATGGCGGTATGAATCCATCGGGCGCGACAGGGGCAGCAGAACGCAACATACAGCGGCCATTTTGACGAGTGGATGGGAGAATGGAAGGGTGAGAGAGGGGAGTTCGTCGTGCTATGCTGGGGGTTCCGAAGGAGAGGGTTTAACCGGCAAGGTTTGGATGGGGGGAGTCACGTGGTATCCTGTTCCCGTGTTCCGAGCTTAGTCATCGCCCATCCAATTCTCTCCGACAGTACCTATGTATACCATACAGCTAGGGTCTACTACTACAAAGACAATGGAAAATTATCAATCTGCTTTTGGTGATTGACTAGATGTACACCATCAACTAGACAGACACACGCTTCATCCTGAGAAAACAGGGAGAATTAAACCCTCGCACCCAAGATCCTGCCAGTAAAGTCACTGGTAGCGTGCACCCCCCAAGTCGGGCAGAAAAGCGAGACATAAAGGAGAGAAAGACAAGGACTAGACTATCATATGCTGAGAGCCATGATCGAGTTGACGATGTCGTTGTCGTTCTCCCGTAGGGCCTTGACGGCCTTCTTGCGGGACACATTAGCCTGGGCCATAACCAGTTCGATGTCCTTGGCCTCCAGGCCGCTCTCGTCAACCTCCTCGCCGTCATCCTCTTCCGCCTCCTTCTTCTCGGCCTCAGGTTCCTTGGCCTTGCCGAGGATGTCCTCGTGCTCGTGGCCGGCGTGCTCCTGGGCGGCCTCCTGGGCAGCGAGCTGCTGGGCGGCGGAAGCCTGGGCCTGGGCGTTCAGGTCCTCGATCTTAGCCTCACCGAAGATGCTGTTTCACGTCAGCCGACCGTTTCCAGAAAAATATAAGAGAAGAGCCACGCACATCCAGGTGTTGCTGGAAGGAGAACGGTAGACCTCGGGCTGGTTGATGACGAAGAGGATCTGTATACCGCATTAGCCGATCCTCGCATGTCCAAACATCCTTCGCGGGAGGAACGCAGTCGTCATTCCATCCCGACCGATCAATCCAAGGGAAGTCGTACGTTCTTGGGGCGGCGGAAAGTGACACGAGTGATGCCGGGGACGAGCTTCAGGCCGAGCTTGCCAATGGCCTTGCGGGCCTTCTTCTCGTTACGAGAGTGGACAGCAACGGCAGCGCCGCCGGGGATGGTGGGCTCCTCGCCAGCCTCGGACTCGGAGTCGCTGCCGGCATCTTCGACGTTGGTCTTGGGGACTTCCTCGTCGGGGAGTTCTTCGACACGGGGATCGGCCATTTTGAGATTCGAGAAAGCCTAAACGGGCTGAAAAGCAGAGCGAGTTCGAGCGAGTTAGCCAGAGGACCGATCGGGGTGAGTGTTGGTGGTGTTATTAGTGGTGGTGGTGTAGTGGTGGTGGGTTGGTGAAGGGTTTCGCTGGACGACCCACGAAACCCCCCGGAACACCGGGAAAGCTGCCAGATTTCACGCGAATCGATGGTGAAATGGAAATTGACGGGTCCAGCATTCGGAGGAACATACCTGGACACAGGAGAGAGGCGGTGGTGGATGAGGGGGTGGTTTTTGTCTGGAGGGGGTGGAAAGTCGCAACGCTGTGTGAAGGTCATCCTGCCGAAAATCGTTAGCGAGCTTATAAGGTGACTGGGGCGGAACACACAGAAACGACTCCAGACGCCATACTATGATACATCTGGGGATCACCTCTACTTTTACGATGTATTTACGTCAATTATCTTATTTATTTTGTTTATTTGAATTCAATTCAATGGTCATGATTACTCGTGCAGATGGATATCAAGGTTCAATCATTTTTGCTGTCCATGATAATGCGTACAGCGTTTCTTTTTTGCTGAATTAAAACCATACCCTCAGCAAGGAAAAAAACCGTCCCAAAGGCAACCCTTTCACACTATGCACCGAGCCTCATAAAATCCATCTTACGCCTTAGGAGCAGCCGCCCGGAGCTTGGCGTGAGACTTCTGGACCTCGAAGCGAGCCTGGAAACGTCAGCGATGTTCTATGATATCTCGTACTGGTATCCTTCGTAGCGCATCCATATCCAGGATATCATCAGTGGCAATACGACCGTAAACACAATCGTACTGCCAGAAGTCCCCTGTCTATAGACCGCCCCGATATCCACCATTCCATCAACGTACCTGCTTCCGGAGGCGCAGAACCTTGAAGCGCTCAAAGTCGTTCATGTTCTTCCGGCGCTCAGCACGCTCGGTCTTCTGGGCAATGGAGCTCTTGGCCCACTTGCCATCGATCTCGTTCTTCTGCCAGAGCTTGCGCACAGGGCCGGTGCCGGCAGCACGGGGCAGCTGGGGGATCACGAAGTGGGTGAGGGTGGCGTGGGCGAGAGGAAGGACGTGACGGGGGACGATCTTGTTCTCCTCGGTGGAGGGACCGTCAACGAGGACCTGTAATCGCAGCAAAATCCATCAATATCCGTGTCTCCCAATATCCCCAAATGATCTTCAATCTCCTGTTCGGAAGGGTCCTCCAGAATTCGTATCACATACACGGCGGTGGTCGACAATCTCGACAATGGCAGCGAGCTTGCCGGTGTAGGGACCGCGGCGGATCAGCACGACACGGCCAACCTCAACCAGCTTCCACTGGGCAATCGTGATATCGATATCGGCCATGGCGAAGGCTTCCTATACGGCGACAAACACTCAGTCTCAGAAACTTATTTTTTCTGCAGGCGAAACGGCAATATCGCAGCGGACAGGATAGCACTCACGGTCGACGGGACTCCGGGAGGTCGGTGGGTGGTGGAAATTTGTTGTCGAAGGTGTCGGGGTGGTCGAAGTCGTCCGGAACGCACAATCAGAGGCGGACTGGGCTGGAATCGCGAAATTCGCGGGTTGCCCACAGAGGCTCGCTTAGCAGCCAGTCGCAGCCCGTCGCCTTCCGTGCGGTCTAGGGTTGTGTGGGTGGCCTGGATGCCTTGGCGCCTGGGTGCCTGGCCCGGAGGAAGTGTTTCTCCGTCCCGCGGCAGCTTTTAAGCTTCTTTTTTTCTTTTCGGTTCTTTCTCATGTTCTATTCTTCTCAGACTGATGCGTCTATCTCTCTTCGCCTCGACTTAGACTAACAGCTACGATCATACAGCATCTTCTCACTAGTAAGCGCCCCTTCATTCTCCCTCCTTCCTCCAAATGATGAGGTAATTTGCGATTGACCCTGTGTCTGGAGACCCTCGCCGGGGTCTCATAACAGCGCAGGTGGTTGATATTCACTTCTTACATATTCTGAACTGGACTTCCTCCTTCACTTGCTGCATCTCCTGCTTTGGTCGATGCTAACTTGAAAAGACTTCTAGGTTCCTTGACTCTTCCGTCCCGCTCCGTCCTGTATGCTCGGTATGCTCGGTACGTTGATATGTTTTTTTCCTCTCTTCCTCCCCGCTCCGATGATTAAAAAAATGCACTGCCTAGATAGTAGTTGATGCTTTTGCAATGATATTACCCTCATCACCAAGATCTCTGAGGAGCTCTTCTCATACACTGTCGCGTCATCCCGTTGCATACCATGTGACTAACTCGGCATATAGGATCTCACAGCTGCATCCATACGCATACGCAGATCTTAGTTAGCTCCATAGACACAATGCAAAATTCTGATATGACCGCTCTCCGTGCCAGTAGATCAAGACTGTATGCAGATGCTATTTACTATCAAACTAAACCAACCATCCGAACCATGCACCGGGCTGAAAGCTAAAACAAACATTAAGATCACATCGATCTAACTCAGTCATTGCTGGAATATCACCCAGAAAATAAGAAAAGTCCATCCATGTCCACATATCCGCTTGTCAGATCCGTCTCGTCTATATCATTATTTGCCATCCAAGCAAGCCCTTATGACGATCCCGCACCCGCTGCATTAGCCGCCACGCTGGACGGTCCCTCCCGGCTCAGAACCCACATGAATACGAATTGGATGACGTAGGAGTAGATAAATAGGAACTGCGTGCGACGGTTGCGCTGCGAACGGGCAACCGTGTGCATCGAACCAGTGCGCATCGACGCATCGCTCGTCGAGTCGGGGAGCAGCACGTATTTCAAGGAACGAAGCTATACACATTACCATTAGCTAGGGAACCCTTCCGGACAGACCGTCAAAACTCACCAGGAAAAACGCGTTCGCCAAAAACGTGTAGACGAACACGACCCAGCCAACCCAGCCACCTGTGCCCCGACCCGGAGTCAAGATCTCCGACGTAACAAGGGTAGCGATGATGCCGACGAATTTGTAGCCGGAGTAGGCGACCAAGTCCAGTAGTTGCGAGTCGTTGTTGATGCTGAGGATATACATGGCGAGCTTCAGGCAGAGGATCTCGAAAAGGATCACGGCGATGGCTGTCGTCGTGATGGATCCGAGCATCTCGGGGTGGAAGTTGCCGCGGAAGCCAGCCAACATCGCCGACAATAAGATGTAGGTGACCAGAGCCATCACGGGGATGTACATATCAGGGGAGTTGAGGTCATCACGAGGAGGGAGGAACATGGACGAGTATTGCTGCTGGGTGATCTGCCCGTTGGGACCGGCTGATGCCGTCGTCAGACGGGCTTGTTGACGGGACCATGGTTTGTGTCGCCACGGGAAGAGCACAAGGGCAAGTTTGTTTAAGACGTAGGAGTTGGAGACATTGAAGTAATGCTTCAGCGCCGGAATGGAGACATAGCGGTTGAACTGAACGAAGGTTAGCGAGGACTGAAGGTCTAAAATGGACGATTCTCTGGCAGCTACCAAAAGTCACTTACATTTTGCTCCATGTACTCTTGTCCTGCCATCATCGCCGTCTTTCCCACTTGGAATCCCATCTGCGCCGTAGGATCATTGATGAACCCGCCGAATCCAGGAGCGTACGTCCCGCTGCCGCCATGCGCTGGGGCTGGTTGATATGGGTTGCCATAGGTGGAGGACTGGGACTGCTGAGACGTCGGAGGAGGCGGGGATCGCATCATAGGGACGGTCGAGACATGCTGAGGCACCGGATGGTGGAGCGGAGGCGACTGCGCCGGCGGCGGAGCGAACGACTGGCGATACATGTTGGGCAGCGGGAATTGTGCAGAGTCAAGGGGAAAGAAGGGAGGATTAGTATTGAGGAGAGAAGGCTGCTATGGCCACCGAGAACCAAAGCAGCGACGGAGGATGGGTGTGGTATTGAAAGGGGAAGATGGGAGTGGTCGCGGTGGAGGAAGAAGAAGAAGAGAGGAGTGTTTATAGGTACGTGGCTGAAGTTCTCCGATCAAAAAGCTCAGCTTCCGCCCGCAACCTTCTCCCCACATCTCTTCCACCCGCTCTCCATCCACGTCCGCCGCATTCTTACACAACCAGAACAACGCAGAAGAGACCCTCGCCAATAATGTTGGAAGCTTTCGAGATTTTGACCACATCAGGTGTGGTTTTATGGTCCAAATCCTACGCGCCCGTTGGAGCCCACGTCGTCAACAGCCTTATCAACGACGTCTTCATCGAAGAGAGAGTCCAACTTCAAGCGACGACCAACACCTCCCCCATTTACAAAAAAGAGAAATACACTCTCAAATGGAAGCGAGTAAAGGAATTCAACCTGATCTTTGTGGTATGTGAGGGACGTCTAGATCTGTCATTACACTGCTGACGACTCAGGCCGTGTATCAATCTCTCCTCCACCTCGGTTGGATCGACAAGCTTCTGGACAATATCTCAACTTTGTTCATTGATCTGTACAAAGACCAGCTGAAGAGCTCGCGCGCTCGGATTGTCGAATACCCCTTCGAGAAATACTTCGACCAGCAGGTGCGCGAACTTGAGGATAATTCTGGCGCCATCACTTCGGAGGGATTTGTGGCCGAGACGGAGGACAAAAAGGATCCATTTGTCTCCTCTGATAATGGCGGACCCCCGCCGCCACACACGCCTCACCTTATGAGGGGTATGTTGCGCCTTATCCAATTCACGAAGCCTATACTAACAACCCATCAGCGCAGCGTCAAGCTGCGCTAGGTGTGCCAACCTCGGATGATAGCACGCCCCCTCAAACTCCAGATACATCTCGTCCATCGACCCCCGGAAGCCAGATTTTGACTGCGAAGAGCGGTCCCGGTGGCCGTGTCTCCCGCCGCGCGCGGAAGGCCGCCAATGCGAGCGCCCCCGCCTCGTCAGGCGACGAAACCAGCCGCAAGGGAAAGACGGCGAAGGGTGGAAAGAAAATGCGCAAGTGGGATGCGGACGGACTCGCCGACGAGGATGATGGTACGGTCCTCGATTACTCGGCTCCTGCGAATGACGACGAGGCCGCCGCTCCTGCTGTGGAAGCTGTCTCCCAAGACTCTTGGGGCCGGCGGACTGGTAAGGGACAGTTTGTTTTGAAAGATCTTGGTGACGAGGTCCACTCGATTCTTGAGAATGCCGATAACGAGAAGGCCAAGGCTTCCTCGTCCGGATTCGTGGGATCTGGCTTCAACGCTATTGGTGGTCTCCTACGCAACATTGTTGGTGGAAAGGTTCTCACCGAAGCAGACCTGGAGAAGCCACTCAAGACGATGGAAGACCATCTACTGAAGAAGAACGTGGCGCGCGAGGCGGCAGTTCGGCTGTGCGATGGAGTCAAACGCGAGCTGGTCGGCAAGAAGACGGCCAATTTCCAGAGTGTAGATGCAGCCTTGCAGCTGGCCATGGAGTCAGCGTTGCGGAAGATCCTCACTCCCACTTCTTCCCTCGACTTGCTCCGTGAGATCGATGCGGTCACCTCACCTACAACCAAGCAGCAATCTCCGCGCCCATATGTGATCTCTATTGTGGGAGTCAACGGAGTCGGAAAGTCCACCAATCTCGGCAAAATATGCTACTTCCTCCTGCAGAACAACTACCGTGTTCTGATCGCGGCCTGCGACACCTTCCGATCTGGTGCTGTGGAGCAGTTGCGTGTTCATGCCCGCAACTTGAAGGAGCTCAGCGCGCGGGAGAATGTCGGCGAAGTCGAACTATACGAGAAGGGATACGGCAAGGATGCAGCCAACGTGGCCAAGGATGCGGTGGAATACGGTGCGGCGAACAAGTTCGATGTCGTCCTCATCGACACCGCGGGTCGGCGCCATAACGACCAGCGTCTGATGTCGTCGCTCGAGAAATTTGCGAAGTTTGCGAGACCGGACAAGATCTTCATGGTGGGAGAGGCGTTGGTCGGCACGGACAGCGTGATGCAGGCCCGCAACTTCAACCAGGCGTTTGGAACCGGACGCAACCTCGACGGGTTTATCATCAGCAAATGCGACACTGTCGGGGATATGGTGGGCACATTGGTGAGCATGGTGCATGCTACTGGAATTCCCATCGTGTTCCTGGGTGTTGGTCAGCACTATGGTGATTTGCGCGGACTGAGTGTGCCCTGGGCGGTGAATTTGTTGATGAAGTAATTCGTCCTGCATATGAGCATTCTATTCTTCCTTTAGTGTCCCGATAATTAATCATTTCCCTGCATGTATTGAAGCTTCTTCATCCATAAAAAGAACACAACCTAGTCATCTCCTTCTCATTTGGAAGGAAGAAGATCAAAAAACTGACCTACGCAGGATTCGAACCTGCAATCTTCTGATCCGTAGTCAGACGCCTTACCATTGGGCCAGCAGGCCAGGCTGTTATTGAAGAACTGAGCGTAAAATGAATCCATATTCCAAAAGTAGGCCTATATTTAAAAGTTCAGACATGCAGGGGTGCGCTCAGACCGCTGTTCCTGCCGCGTCGCGCATGATCATTGGTCTGCCCTGCATCCCGTCGGCACCACCCGTCTTTATATACATCCGCCTCCTGCATCACCTCAGTCCCATATTTTACTTCTCATAAGAGTCAATTTCCCCTGGTAAAGTGAGGTATACAGAGTATTAAAACACCCTGTAATATGGTTGTTAGGCATTCGGAAGACAAACAGTCTCCTATATACATGTTTACTCTGTACCGGGGCCCGGGGAGCTATATATATTGGAGGATCGGGCAACGCCACCGGTCAGAGGTCCCAGATGTCCTTATCACAGTATCTAAGACATTAAACTACCATCTTAATATCTCCGTATAAGAATAAATAGATCGTTTACCAAAGATTGGTTCTAATTCAGGTACCTGGCGAGGGAGAGTGACATCATGTATAGATGAGTCAGCCTTCTGCTTACCTCATCCGTCATCCTTTTGCCTTCGAATCGACCGACGGGCTTCATTCCTTGCCTTCTTTCTGTCCCTGCACTCTACTTTGTCTCCCTGCTGCTGCGATTGTTGCCGCTGTCGAAAGGAGATTCGCTGTCTCCCATATGCTCATGCATCGAGCCTACCGGCCTACCCTGTCGTCGTTTTGAACCCTTCGCCGGGGCACTGACGCCCCGCAACACAGATCCGGAGCCCATTGAGCCCCAACGTCCTTTGCGACAGCTCTATCTTCTAGTCAGATCGGTTCTGGACAGATCCTGTTGCGCCGACCGCGTTCGAGCGCCATAAAGATGAAGCCGTCGGAGAATTCGTCGCTCCATCGGCGTCACTCCTCCACCCTGCACTACCAGACCTTCGAAACACCTCCCCCCAAATCTCGCGGGAGACCCAACTCCGGTCAATCGGGATCCTCCCGCGCCGACTCATACCGCGACGATCAGAATGACACTCAGCATGATTCCTCGGATCAGGGCTCCCCGCTGCCAAAGAAGCAGATGGCCGTGCTGGCGATGATCTCCCTCTGCGAGCAGACCGCGTTCAATTCAATCAGTCCCTATCTCCCCGAGATGGTCTCCACGTTCCCGGAAGCAAAACCGCAGATGGTCGGCATGTATGTTGGTTTAGTGGCGACGGCGTTCGCGGTCGCACAGTTCGTGACCAATTATTTCTGGGGCTGGGTTTCGGATCGCGTGGGACGCAAGCCAGTCATCATGCTGGGTACAATCCTGTCGGCCGCTTCCTTTTGCGCATTCGGATTTTGCAAGACCCTTGCGCAGGCGATTGTTGTGCAGGCTGTGCTGGGCGCGGTCAATGGCAACCAGGGCTTGGTGTCTACTTGCCTCGGTGAGATTACAGACCGAAGTAACCAGTCGAGGGCATTCACATACCTCCCTGTTTTGTACGGAATCGGCGGGATTACGGGGCCCCTGGTTGGCGGCCTCTTGGTGTTTGAGCATAGTCTGTGGGATCGGAGCAAGCCGAATCCGTATCCCTATCTCGCGCCGAATCTGCTCTGTGCCGCGATCCTCGTCATCGACTTCGTCTTAACTGCCATCTTCCTCGATGAGAGCTTGGAAGATGCTGATACCTTGCCAGATATCAAAGCGAGAGTCAAGTCATTCTTCTCGTGGATCTGGCAATTCACTAGCTCAGCAAAGCGTGCCCGATATGTCCACCCCCCCTACCCGGCTCGATATCTTCCGGTCCGCCAGCCTTCGGTAGAGAGCCAAGGACATGACAGTGAGCTGGACTCGGCATCCGAGGCCTCGGGGCATGTTCCGCCTCGCCGGGAGAATTTGACGAGCGAGATTTGGAACCGAGACACTATTCTGCTTCTCTTGACGTATCTAATCTTTGCTCTGTGCAATGTTTCATTCAACTCGCTGTTCCCGATATTCTCACAAGCTGCCCCTCCTCTTGGTCGAGGTTTGACGCCGGAGGAGATCGGTCTTTCCCAAGGATTCTCCGGTTTCGTGACGATCATCTTCCAGATCTGCATATTCGGCAAGCTGCGAGACAAGATGGGCAACCGGTGGTCATACCGAGCGGGTCTCTTTGGTTTTGTTATCTCCTTCATTTTGATGCCTTTCATCGGATATAAGGGCAACGATTCCCGTGGCTTGAGTGGGAAGACCGCCCTCCTGGCTGTGGAATTGTGTTTTGTGCTGCTAGTGAAGACCGTTGCAACCGTTGGCGGCCTGACAAGTGCGCTCTTGCTGGTGAGTGCACTGCTAACAGATCCTAATGCAAATATGCTAACCTTGCCATAGATAACCAACTCTGCTCCCGATCATGCAGTCCTGGGAGCACTTAATGGTTTGGCCCAGACTCTCTCCGCAGCGGGGCGTGCCGTGGGCCCCTTCATCTCCGGCGCCCTGTTCTCGCTGGCCACCCGGGTCAAGCACAAGGGTGAAGCCTTGGCGTTTGGCGTCTTTGCTGCCACCTCATTGATAGGGTTCTTTTTGAGCTTCGGGATCCGAGATCGGTCTCTTGAGGCCGACGACTGGGAGAGTGACAGCGACGGAACAGACAAATCCGACGACGGCGAGGACTGAGTCGCTCATAAGAACAAGACCAGTTACGATGTGATGAATTTCCGAGGAGTCTGGAAGCGATGAATTCGATCCAGAACCTAAACAAAAACAGATGGCATAGACCCTTGACAGCCTAAGATCTTCAAGGGGATACAGAAGATGACGATTCCAGCTTGTCATCCGAGGACAGGTTTGGCATGCATATGTGGCGTCAGGGTGTTGATTATGACTTACGAGCGAACGCGCAGCTGTACTTATTCTTTTGCTAGGTGCATGACAGAAAGACTATATATAAACTACTAGACAGTGATTCAGACTTAGCGCAGTGTATTATATCCTCGCCTCTTCCAATGATCTTTCTATTGCCGTCACTTCACATGATATCATCTTCAATGGGTCTTGGATCTTCCACCTCGCATGCTGTTTCTGTGAATACCGTCAAATATTGCAATCTCGGCCAGCTCATGAGCTGGCTGTTGTTCAGTTTGAAGGAGGTTATCCAGACAGATCTGTCCCTCATGTGCTCGTGTGAGACCTTATATCCCTATGATAACTGCCATCGAACTGCCACAACCGATAGATATGATAGGGCAATCTCCATATCATCTGGTTCTGTCGGAATCCTCCCCCATATTGTACTGTCTATGATCCTATTCCACCAGTCACCCAACAATATTGACCTTGCATTGGCTGCAGCTGACTTTCAGGTACAGTCCGAAGGGTACTCTTGGCTGTGTAAAAGGCTTATGAGGCGAGAAGACTGTAATCAATTGGGTCCTTATCTGTCACAACATGTCCAAAGGAGGCGGCCATAGAGATGTTCCTTGGTTGGTGGCAGAGAAATCAGTTCGGTCGATGTTAATTTCGTGGCAAGCTCCTCATGCTGCGTGGAGAAAATAATGCAGCCTTGCTCGCTTTGAGGCAGAAGGTCCGTCAACGGCAGAGCATCAGCACTGTATTTGGTCCACATGTCCTCATTAACACATGGCGACGATTTGAGCGTAGATACAGATCGGAAGTTCGAAATTTCTTTGGCCTGTCGAGAGGAGGGTCGGAAGGGCTCGATAAGAGACCACCACCGGGCCGTGTTGATACCCCTTTATTCAGACATACAAATTCCGGTTATTTCAGGCACATCTCCCCGCAAAAGTTCTAGTCATCCTGTCCAAGACAAGTCGTACAAGAAAAACGAAAAACACTCAATTCTCTGTTCTTGCAGCTGAAGATTGGTTAAGCATCCTGGAGCCGCTGCTCGCCACTGTTCCATAGCCGGTCCTTGACTTCTTGCACTCCCTGGTCACCTCTCAGCTCAGGATAAGAACTAAGCACAGTGTCTAACTGCGACCTTGCAGCCCCAAAGTTCTCCTCTGTCCAAGGGCAATACATCCTAACAAACTCCTTATGAATAGCTTTATAATGGAAAGCGGATTGGAAAAACAGTCTCTTCCCTGAGTCACTCAGCAACGTCGATATAGTAGGGAGTAGATGGGTTGAGCGCTCCTTATTCCTAATTGAAGCTTCGAGGAAACGACGGTCGATAGTAAACTCCTCGCCCTCGGATACACCGTCGTTCTTCCATCCAGGAATATCAGCTATAAACCAAGGGTGGTGGACAATAGCTGGCAGAGGTGCCACCGATAACCAATCCCAATCAATAACCCTGTAATCGATTACAGCTGTTAGAAGAGTACTATTTAGAATATTAGAAAAGGAGTCATTGTGCCTACCCCGTTAGATGGAAATTGTCACTTTTCATGATGTTATGCGCGTTCAGATCTCCATGGGCAAAGCCAAGACTGGCGTATCTATCATGCTTGGCAGCATAAGATGGGATCATAGACCGCATGATCAGATAGTCAATAGCATTGCCCCATCTAGCGGTACCTCTGAGAGTTCGCCGAAGTCCGCGATCCAGACTTTCCGTGAGCCAGGTTGAGTACAGGCAAGTTCTATTTTGAGCAAACGCGGACGGAGCCGGTACAGTCCATAGTTGCAACAAAAATTCCGCAAGATCATCCAAAATCCTCTGGCGTTCAGTTAAAGGAATTCGAGAATTCCAGGTTGCTAGCGGCTCGCCTGTGACCCATTCCGAGTATACTATAGGATGCTCTTCTTTAATGTAGATCTTAGGTGCTTTGATCTCCGGGCATTGCTGTTTGATATACTGGAATTGCTTAGCAGCTCGCAGTTCGAAGTCCCAGTCGTTGAGGTCATTGCTAACTCGGGCAGCCCATTGTACGGAGTCTTGGAAGACGATCTTGAAGACGCGGTGTGAGCCACCAAGGCAAGGAGTTTCGCCAGCAAGAGCACATGGCATGCCTAGGCGAAGACGACTTGCTTCAGTGAGGATGGCACTGAAGTCTGTCATACTGGAACTCCGTTGAATGGCGTGAGATACCAAAAAGGGGGAGGGATTATGGCACTACCTGAGGGTGAACCACAAAGGCGGGGAGAGCGCAGCGAAAACTAGAGTGGCTAGCCACTTTCTCCTGCTGATGTCCGTGTACTACATGAGTTGGTGTAGCATTAGCTCGCGGAACTTTGGCAAACCTGCAGAAATCGAAGTGTCAGCCAACTTTTGCCGCCTGTCTCCGTCAAGGTCCATGCTGGAAAAGTTGTCAGGACAGTGCATTCTGGATAATCTTGAGGGTCTCTTCTTTCCGTAGAACAAAGGGAGAGGGAACGTGCCACTTGTGACTGACGTAAATATGCAACCTAACGAGAAACGGCGAATCTGAAGGAGCGCCAACGCGTATGCGACCCTCATAATGATGAATTGATAGATTTCTCATACTCATGAGCGAGGGATAGCCGTTAACGGCGTTGTCGAACTAATCATAGCATTGCTGTAATCTCTTCGGCTAAGGGAGATATATAGCTAGCAGCGATACTTTCCGTCTGTTGTTAATAACTACACAACTAAAATTAATCAATATTACTTGCTGGACCTTCTTATTCTATATTATATTTGCGGCTTATTAGTCTAGATAATTAATACTAGTCTTATAGATCTGGGCCTTTGTATGTATAATATACTACCAATTGGGTTTTTCCGAATCCCATACCCTATGAAGATTGTAGGTCGTAACATTGATCCAATTCACGTATTTGGCCATTTTCTTAAGGTCAAACCAGCGAAGATACCAATAGGAAGATGGGGCGGTGAATGTCAAGCCATAAATACCTCCACTTTTATCGAATGCTTCGCGCGTGGTCTTAAGCAGTAAGACATAGTTTTCGGTCTGAAACCTGGGCGTTCGTAGAGATGGTAGCGCGTTGGTAGTATCACGGAGTAGATCTTCGATGTAACGTTCTGGTCCCTGTAGGCAATCTAAATGATGCACTAAAGGCCCCATGGACGGGGGTTATGCAGGGGTTTGACGAACTAGTCCTCGAAAGACTCACACTTCATTTCCACCATGTAGGGTTTGTCTACACGCTATATCGCCGTACAAATGGCCCGAGGCTCAAAAAAGCTTAGTAACTGGGTCTATATCACGCCGGAATATCCGGAAAGCATCGTCTTATGTGGATCCAGGATCGGTGGAAAGTCGGATCGTGCCCGAATTCCCTAGCTTGTTAGAGAAAATCCCAAGCGCTTAAGAAAAGAGGCCCACTTACGGAGGACGTTCACAAGCACTGGACGACTAACTCCATAATAACATGATTCGCAGTATCCCCTGAGCGTGAGACTACAGCGGACGGATGGGTTGTCTCTTGGGATGGGACTCATTACTGATAACCAGTAGTTGAGGAGGCCACAGGAGGCCACAGGATATCCTTACCTTACCCCTCTGATACAAATTTGCTTCGCTCATACTCTAGCCGCAGCAGGAAGTCCAATACTACCCATCATATAAAACAAACACGTTCGACGTTTTCTCCTCTCTCCTACCATCTCCCACAAACAATGTTCTCTGCGACTGCAAATATTCTGAGAACACAGATCCGTTCCCCTTGGCCAAGTGGCATTCCTCTAGCAAGAAAGACCATACGCCCTTCACTTCAATCTTCCAGACTTTTTGCACCGAAATATCAATTCCAATTGGCTTCGTCAGACCACTCCGCAAGCTCCCGCGAAAAAGCATTAGCGGCGCTGGCGAGACTAAAATTCACATGGGATACACCGCGGAATCCGTCTAAGCGCACTCCTCATAGGGAATTTGGCAATAACACTGCTGATCGCATCGAGAAAGCTCTAAACGATGCTGGCCTGTGCACCTGGGGCTTCCCTATCTATCGATGCACCTATCAAAACGACTCCGATTGGGCCGAGTTTTTACATCGATACCGATGGCATGTCTCCGACGCGCTCCAGTGCTATAATGGTCTAGACATGCTCGATAGCTTTCAGACGACTGTCTTCGAGGATCGAGCCCTTTTCGAAGGCGCGAGCACGGCGACCATCCGTGAGCATTTCCAGAAATGGGCCGTTACTGCTATCCAGGGAGACGGTGGCTCGCCGGATTTGATTCGCTACTGCAATATTCGAGTGGCGCGTTATCGGTACTGCCTTTTTGTGGATCAAGAGTCCTTGCAAAGTGTCCTTCAGGCACCAATTGACGACTGTCTTAATAAATATGCATATGTTAATATGCTGAAGGGGTGGTGGAAACCTGAGTCTATTGACGATTACCTGCCGTACGAGCTTGAAGACCTAGATCGGCCTGAGGACATACTGGATGATGGTTATGATCCTGTCGAAGGGTGCACTTTGAAGGATGTTGGGTGGATGAAGGTTGCTCTATGTGACGCGGGGCTGCAAGGGTATGAAAGTATGGGCGATGATTTTGAGTGGGAAAGAGTATATGAGCGTCCTCCTGAGATCTGTTACTATATCTCCAATTTCCTTAATCGGCGATAGAGCCATGCCCGGGTGGTAGTCGAGAATGTACACAATTATGGGTAGCCCGTCTTATTTGTAGAAGAAACATGCCTCTCAGAATAGCACACTCCATCCATTCTTTAGACACATTCGGTTCGGATTAGTGTCAACTCCTAAGATACATGTTTATAAACGAGATTGTCGGAGATTTTCGTTAGTTGAAAGAGACAACGTTTGCTGGTAACGTCCATCAACATTATGATGACAAGGGCTGCTGACCTGCGTTGTCCTGCTCTTCTGGATCAGCTCCGAGTCACTGTGGCATCTGCTCCGTACGTATTACTGACACCTATATCTGTACAGGGAAGGTCGAGCCTTCCACTTGCATACTATCGGAGAGATCTTCTCTAGTCTATCCAGAATGCAACGTCGGCTACGTCCAAACCACTTAGGAGGTGAAACATGGACTACAGCACTCGGTCTAAGCCCTGATTTCTAGGTAAACCCAGTGGGGTGGCCCCCACGACTTTAATGCATCCGACTCCACGCCTCATTTCCGACACTTTCCGCCTTTTGGGATTATCTTTGATCCTACGAACTGAGGGCTGTTGGCAAAGATCCCACGAGTTGCCGTCGAACCTTTGTCATCCATGTCGTTGGATATCTCGAAGGACAGATTGTCCGGTGGCATCCCGGACCAGGCATCATCGACCTTGAACATACCACTTCTGCTCATCTTGTCTGGTACTTTCATTGGGCTGATCCTAGTGAGTCATTATCCTTCCATGAAACCAAATAACCAAGCTGATATCTCAAGGTTATATACGTTGATGGAGTGGTTAACGCAGCACACGCCGCGACGCAAAGACCAGCTGCAGTGCAATCACTACCTCTACGACGGCGGCTCCGAGGTCTCCCCATCTTTCTCCTTCATCGGTTGCTGAAAGCCTCTATTCTCTCTGTATTTCCGGTACGGGGCTCTGATGTAGCGGGATGTTTCCTCTTGAACGTGGCCGCTGAGCTACTACTTTCAAACTTGAAAGTAGCTAACATACACGCCGCTATTACCCCAGACTCAAGCAATCCATACACACGCTATATCTTCAGCGGGACAACATGGTCGAAATGCTTCCGGGCCACGCTACTATGTAGCGTAGCCTCCAGTACAGGTTTCTACCTCCCCGTCTTCCTTGTTCGGTTATTAGGGGTTTGGGGTGGGCACTATGGAGTCTTTGAAGGTGTACAATGCGCTATTATGCTCTCTACAGTGGTGATCCTATACTTCGGCGCGGTTGTCCCTGCGTATGCTACTTTTATTCGAGTAGCTGCCTCTGCGGTGGGCGACTCACCCCAAGCCCCTGGTACCAAGAGAGCATGGCAGAGCTTCCCTTGGTCTGCTAGATTTCAGTTCTGCAAGATACTTGCAGAGGTCCTTGTCGTGGAGATTGGTGTCTCGATTGTGCTCTACGCATTCGTCCTGTTGCTTGTTCATCCTGCACTACATGATGACGTTGCGCAATTTTTTGTCAAATATTCTGGATAAATTATCATAACTCACCCATCTCCCTCTCGAACGAGACAATGACCGAAGGAAGTAAAAGTCCTCATAAATTTTGAACGATAGTACCTAATAGCTACCTAACCTATATACTGCCCAATCATACGCGTCGACTATTTCCACACCCATTCAATCACATACATAAACGCCTCCCCAAGATACCCCGTAAGTAACAACCCCTGCGCATACTCCATAAGCTCATTATCAGGAAGATCCAACGACCGGAAGCGCTCCTGCTCTCCGTTACCCCCACGCACAGCAACCCGCTTGTCGATAACCGCCTTCAGCATCTCCTTACCCGGCGTGACAAGCACATACCGCGCGTGCGGCTGCGCGACCTCACCTGGCACATAGCAGACCGCCTCCTGTCTCTCGGGCGACAGCCACTGCACGCCAGCGCCGTGAGGAAACGCCATCGACGAAGGCGAAGACCGACTCCCACTTCCACTTGGTGAAGTGGGAGCATTACATGTCGTCAGGTTTGATGAGGACGGCGCCTTGAACTCCAGTGGCGGATTGTCAACCGTGGCATACTGGATGTCCGAGTCGAGCGAGAAGAGAATAATGGTGTTGGCTTCGGAGTTCAGTTTCATGCGGAAGGTCGTGAAATTCCGCGGGTCCAGGTAGAACGTGTAGCTGGCGGTGACCTGCACACCACGCGAGCTGTTGAATCGCCGGATCTTGGAGACGGCCTGTTCGCGTGCCGACGCGGGACATTTTGGCTTGACGGCCAGCGACTTGGACTCGCGCAGGGACACGGATGGAATGCAACAGGGGAAGTGCGTTGTGAGGTTGGTTTTGTGGCAGAGGTCGCTGCAGAAGCGGAAGATCTTGCAGGCTGTTCATTGCGTTCCGGTTAGATGTATAAGATATTGAAAGGGAAATTATGGCGGACTTACTATTGCAGAGGACAGTCGTGGCCTGGTCACAGTTCTCGCAGGGACCAGGAGCACTTAGGCCCCATTCTTTGCGCTCTGCGGCGAGGATATCCCGGCGCCGGTTGAGTTCGGTAATGCGTTTCTCGGCATAGCCGATTCGTTTGCGCGAATGGTGGTCTTCTGGCGTGCGATGCGCCATGCTGACAAGCTGCTTGTAGGCAAGAATGGCCTTGTCGACGGAATCGAGATGCTCGCGTGATACACAAAGTGCGCTCAGTGCGTCAAACGTCTCCGGGGCTTCCGGTCCCTTGACAGCCAGGAAGTCCTCAACAAGGGCCTCGAAGAGCTCAGCCGCATCGCGGTTCAGTCCGGCGTCCATATAAGACCGGCCCAACCGGTGGATCACACGGAGGCCATCTGGGTCGCGGGACCGCTGATACTGATCGAGGACGTCCTGGATCTCGGGAGGAAAGTCGAAGTTATCTGAACTTTGCAGATAACGGACGACAGCATCACGAGTGACCGGGCTGGTGATGCCGAAGAATGTACGGCACTGGGGGATCGTGCGTGCGCAGATGGTGCGGGACTCCTTCTCAAGCCCGAGCTTCTGGTACAAAAGAGAAAGCTGGTTCATCGCGTTGAGCGTGGTTGCGTTTTGCATTCCGAAGACAGTGTCCAGTGCTGGGACAGCCTTCTCCAGCAGAAGCAGAGCGGACTCTAGGTCACCGAGCAGGACTTTTAAAGAAGCAAGATCCTGCATGCTGCTGAGAGTCTCGGGCGCGTTGTGACCTAGCGTCTTCAGTCGTCCTGCGAATGAGCGTTCGTACAGCGCGGCTGCTTCGGTGGCGTAGCCGTCCTTCTCGCAGAGAGCGCCGAGATCGTGGAGGACAGCGTAGTTCTTGGGGCTGTCTCGACCGAGAGTGCGTTTGTAAAGTCCTAGAGCCTCGAGATAGCACGCCTCGGACTCGGCTGGCATGTCGAGGTTGCGGTATGCTTGACCCAGCGAATGGAGCATAGCAGCTCGGGAGAGCCTATCGAGATCAAGAGCTGGGTTGCTGTCCAAGATCCTCAGAGCATCGTGGTACTCGACAACCGCTGCCCTACAGTTACCGTGTTTTAATGCCGACTCTGCCCGCAGTCGCGTATTGACCGTGCGTGACCAGATAGTAGCTGCGAGAGCTTCCTCCTTCAGCTGGAGAAAGAGCTGGGCCACCTCGTCAAGGCTGAGGATGCGTTGGCGTCCAGACGCATCATGTACCACTGCACCTCCGGAAAGATATTGCATGTGCACGAATATGTTTTGACTGCTGCGTAGGAGGGCGACATACTCGGCGTCGTTCACCCCAGTCGGGCTTGCACTTGCTTCTCTCCGTGGTTCGACCGGTTGCGGCGTCTCGTCAATCGAAGTTCTGACACTGTCAAGCGCAGCTGCCCTGCTTTCGCTCCTGGTATACTTGCCAACAAGGGAAAATCGTATGGTGTTGGCTCGTTTGATGAGTTTCTTGCCCCGATTAGACGCAGACCGTGAGCGCGATACCCCCTTTGTCTTGCGGCCGAATATCTTCTGCAAGAAGGACTGTCTGCGCGATGGAGTGGTCCTCCCTCGAGCGTTTCCACTCTCATCTGAATCACCGTCCAAATCCATCATATCCCCTCTGTGCTGTTCATCCTCGCAGAGCTCAAAGGGCGAGCGTTTCCCATCGCAGATGATCGAATCGTTGGCGACACTCGATATGAAGCTCGCATTTGACGGCAGGGTCTGCGTTTCGGCTGCGGTGCTGTCGATCGGCTGATAGATGCCATTCGGAGCGTGCACTCTCTCCAAGTCATAGAGGTCAGCGAAACTAACCGCGACCAGCTCGTCCTCATCGCCCTGCGAGAACTTCCGGAAAGACCAGGAATCGCGGATCTTGCGAGCCTTCTTCACAAACGACGGTTGCTCCAGTCCGTTTCCCATGGTGGGCAATTTCGAACCTAGGGCGCCCTTTTGCGTGACGCTGGGACTTCGACTGTGGCACGGGCTCGCCATCTCTTTCTGGGTGTCTCGAAAACTGGCGTCGTCACGCGGATCGTTCAACACCGGTTCATACGAGATGTTGCATTTTCCACCACAGTTCTTGCAGTCGACGAACAACGGGCCATTACGCGGTCTCTCAACTCGCTCACCGTCCCCTCCGATGGCAAAATGGCGCTCGCAGTGGTGGCAGAAGAATCGTAGCGACGGGGAGCTAAGCGGTATGAGCCGTTTCTCCAGACGATATCCTTTCGTAATTAACCGGTCCCGCATCATGACATATACCGCAATTGCCGCGCCGGCGCAATATTTGGACAGATAATGTTGCTTCAGTTCGCTCGAGGAAGAATAGACCGCGTCGCAGTCAGGACATCGCACGTCCACTGAGCCCAGGGTGGCCCCGTCGTCATCTCGGAACGGAGGAAACAGACGTAGCGCTTCTTGAAAGTTTTCAACACCAGCCGACGACTCCTTCGAATCTGGAGAGCCCCCCATCGCTGCGGGATTAGCTTGTTATTCGCCCGACCGCACCGCGTATACATGGTAGGTGATCCGGGACAGCGTACCAGGCGTAGGTCTACCAGCCAACGACAACAGAACATCGGAAGCTCGTAGCACGCGCGTCTTCGTGCCTAATCGGTTGGATGTGCCGCTTGGAGAGTCGCCTAGCAGGATTTCCTTTTCGAACTCGCGTCTGGTCTCTGACTGCAGCTGTGATTGATCGCCGACATGTCTACATGGAGTATATGCATAATCAACAGGCTATTCTTTGCCGCGTGCACCACTGTACATGGCATTGGACGTGAAATACTCACCGTTCCGACGACGGGGATGTGTAGTGACCGTACTCCATGTTCCACACGGGAAAGGGAGGCAGATAGACAAGACAAAGAAAGGGCAAAGGAGAGGAAAAGAAACCCAGAAAGGGAGAGACACAAGCGGCAGCCCTCAATGGTCCACAACCATGAGAGTACAATAGAAGGCTCCCGGAAGAGAAGCGAAAGCAGGTCAGAGCTGGAGGCCCGGGTGAGGCATCATTTTCAATGAACTGTCCGGACGCATATGCGGGTCAACGGCGGAGGATTCTAGGAGTCCCAATCATCCATCGAAATGGACCGAAGCAGTAAACGGCGTTCCCGCATACTTTTCCTGTTTCAAGGAGGGCAATATAGGAGTGGCCTGTTGCTCTGTTGCTTCATCCCTCGCGTGGCCCATGTGGGGGATAGTTCGGGGTTGAACGCTAGCGAGCGCTTGGGCGTGTTTCGCTGCTTGATCGTTCCTTTCTCTTCATTCAGCCAATGGAGCTGGAGATCGGGTGGTGTTCTCCTTTTTTCTCCTCCCTTGAACGCGCTTCACTAGACCTTTTGCCCCTTGCGTCGTCGGAAGTGTAGTGGATAGAGGAAGAAAACAGTCCATCCGCGTTGACGGATCGCGTTCGCCGCGTTGGTGCTGCATCTGTTGCGTGAGTTCGAGCCTATTCTATTTTATCTTTTCCTGCTTTTGCTTCGCGCGTCGATGTGTGTGCTTCCAGTCTTCGATTGTATGTTTCTTCTGGTTTGTCTTGGCTCGGGTGGCGTGGCCACCTGTCAGATTTCCGACGATCATCGCGTGTACTTGCAGACCGAAGTGACGGATCACACGGCCTCAAGGGAGTCCTCAATAATTGACTGGCCCATGCTAGAGTCCAGACAATAGTCCTCCCCGCGAGGGACGGGCTCATTGCAGCGCTGAGCGTGGTCTTGCGTGGTCCGCTGCCCAGCCGAGAAAACGCCCTTTACTTGTTCGGGCATGGCAAATTGGCAATCGACAGTGTGGAACACGCGAAGAACACCGAGGGATCTAATCTTCACGAAAGCATAGGCCAATGCTAAGATCTGCGTGGGTGATGGTGGGTACATCCAGTGGATGATCAGCAGTCGATGATCAAGTCGCGTCAAGAAGTTCGAGTGTCGATATCACCAAAGGAGAAAATATCGAGCCCACCAAGACTGCTAGTCTGGAGTTTAAAGCCATCGGTCTCGACACCTCTATAAATCCCTTCCCATATCGTCAGCAAGGCGCCAGAGAACGAGTCGTAAACACCTGTTCAACCCATAGAAGGAACAGAGTTTACAGTATACCAACTCATCTTGACCCTGGCGTCGCTCATGACGCGCGACAAAAGCAAAACACCATGGACACGTCGGCCCGGCTCGAGACACCTCCAGATGGACATACTCCATGTAATGTACGATCGGAGCTAGAAAGCTCGCGCTGGACGGCCCTTGCGGACAATATTTAGACGTAGGGTCAGTCCACTGCCGGATCGAAGTGTCGGCATGGAGATGACGAAGACTGGAAATGCAAATAGTCCTTGGTAAAGTCTGGGTAAAACTCGGGTTTTTTTGGTATACTGGGCCTTCCTATATGGTTGTGTGTGGCTCAATTCTCTCTTTGGGCGTCACAATGACCGACAGATACCTCCATTGCACGTTACCATTGACTACTTCATTGCATATATAAAGAGTTCCGAGACAACACACTGTCACAGCCTGACAGAGGCTCCTGTACACGAAGTTGATGCTATTCTAGTCAGAAACATTTCTTCCATTTTGTCGATCTTTCTCGTCCTCTTGAAGAACAAGCTCACCTCCAGAGGATTTTTTCGTCAAAGACGGTGACTGTTAGTTTCCTACCTAGTACCCGCAATGCGGCTCAACCACAATATGCGTTTCCATGTCGTGAATCCGCACTCTCGGCAAGCTCGTCGAGCAACTGTGGGGGAGCCCCGGAAAGAGATTCATCATGTCCATCATGAGAATCAAAATCTGCGCCCTTAGCCACTGCTAACCTCGCAAAATCAAGTTTCTGTTCGACGGATCTAAGTTGATTGTGAATGGCCCTGCGCAGAGTCAGCTATTATCTCTATGGCTTCATCGTCGCCATACATTTGAGCTTGAAGGATATTTGTCAATTTTTGGTCAACTAAAAGCTGTCAGTGTGTCGCTTCATAAGGATGAAGCCTCAAGTTTCTGTACATTGGACGGTGAGTATCTGACCTTTTCGTAGCTCATGCACTAGCTGTCTAGCCCAAGTGGGCGTGAGGTCGACACGCTGTGGCCGCAAGATCAGTAGCAGCTCCCTGGCATAGGCTGCCGCGGCTAATGCAGCGTATTTATGCCACTCATCATTTTTATGGGAGTCGCAATAGTCACAGATGCCTCGGATCACAAGAGATGGAAGAACGTTCATTAGGCCCGCAGCTTCCATCTCAAAACATAATATATTTAGCTCTGGATCCGTTGCATATGCGTCACGCGTGATGGCGTCCTTAAGCACACAATTCCCCGATGCAATAGTTCCATAGTGGACATGTAAAGCACGATCACTCCGGCGGCTCGGGCGTTCTACCATCTTACGAGGATCGCATTGACTGCAATCCTCTCCTCCAACATGAGGGTAGTCGCTCTGGTAGAGTCGGTCATTGTCTGGCTTTTCGTAACCTACCATACCGTCCATACGCGCAAGATGCTCAGGAAGTCGGTCGGGTAGACGTTTGTCGTTGTAGCGCCTTTTCATCTCCGGTAGTACCCCCAGAAGTTTCTCCGGTGGAGCGTTTAGGTGTCCTGTCCGTTTAAACCGACCATTCGGTAATCTCTTCCCAAAATCATGTTGTATCACCCCGCCGAATCCGTCGGCTGGTTGGCTCACGACAACATCTCCGAGTCTGATATCATTCTGGGGAGTGGGTGCTCCGCCGCCAATACCGACCATCAATGCAAAACGTAGTCTGGGAAACGTTCGCACCATGTCACGGCCAACACACGTGGCTGAAGACACTCCATATCGGTCAGTAGGAAGACGTCCGATCACTACCAGGTGTTTCGCGATGCGACCATAGACATACATGTTTGCATCCGTGATTTCAATTGGGCCTGGAGCAGCAAATTCTTCGTCCAGCATCCGGCGTGCACACTGATACTCCTCTTCGAGGGCGCAGATCCACCCTACAGTGTAGTATTCAGGAGAGTCTGGGGACTCCCATTCTTCTTGCTCCATGGTAAGTTACGGGAGAGCATGTAGGAAGGTCATTTGTAGGGAGGATGGAGTAGAATGAATATTATCAGCATATATGGAGGAAAAACCCGCAAGGCAGGTGTGATTCAGAGGAGGGAAAATGTTCTTCGGCGCTTAGCCAGCTTTTGGAGTGGAAAAAGTCCCAACATGTTAATCTGACAACCAAAAATGACCGTGTACGTGGTTTGACACAACTCGAGGCCCTGCAGCGCTAAGCGGGATCCCGGCGCGTAAAGCCGGAGGAGTTGGTTACTTGATATTTCCATCGTTGTATTGATTCTGCCTGCAAGATGAGAGGGATGAAGCTCAAGAAGAGAGGGTGAATTGCATTGTTGATCCAGTGAAGGTCGTGGAGATATTGGATGACTTCTATTTACTACGGACCGTACCTGGAAGCCAGGCAGGCGCCAGTACTAAATAACCAACTCCAGAGCCTTAGGCTCCAACAGAGGTAGATTTAGCGCACTAAGACGCCGTCCTCCTCAAGGTACTCCAGAGTACAAGACCCAGCCTCGCCCTATCTATTCTCTACCTTCTTGATTTCTCCCATTCTTCCTCTCTGCCCCCTCTACCTGGCGCTCGTTGACAACCCATATGATCTCGCCTTTCGCCATGGGAAAAGGCGAGAGAACGACGACCCTTCAAAATCCTGATTAGTAGTGATAAAGATCCTCGAGTGGAATGGACAAGGGTGGTTAACCATAATTAGATCCTTGAAACTCGTCTGAATGATCATAGCTGAACGACATCCAATGTCGATTCTTCCACAACAGCTTAAGAGATACTAAGATGAATATGACCGAATAACGCCATAGAGGAATCAACAACTGAAACATAGCGCAGAGCCCAGTGTGATCACCCGTGCATTAGCGCGAGGCTGTGTCAAGGTCTCCTATATTAGAAACCCGGAGACGCATGCTCACCTCGTGGGCCGAATCGAACGTGACTGAAATTCGGCGACGTTGGCAGCAGCTTGGAGCGTTCCTGCCAATTTGGACACAACACCGACCTTGACGGCGAATATAATACCACTTCCCTTATCTACCTGGCTTGTCATCTGCCGTTGCTTCTCCTACATCCTAAAGACCTCGCCCAAATCAGATCAGAAAGCAAGGTTTAAAGCAAGAATGGAAAGTGATGGACAGGAAGTAAAAGGGGACCGAGAATCCCTCAAGCGAAGCAGTGCGCTCTTCTTCCCTTCACTAACGCAAAGGGAGCGTGAAGCCCTACAAGATGTGCCAGCTATACTGACAATTCTTTGACGACTAGGAGCCGAGTTCGAAGACGATGAGTCGACAGATGATAACTCTGAATACAGTGAATTCAATGACTCCGAGGAAGAAGAATGGTGGAAGGAAGATAAGAGTGAAGACTTGGATCGTGAACGGGATATTGAAGAGCACGAGTATATCACCCCGGGTGACACGGCACGAACGGTGAAGATCCGGCTCTTTTTGACCGATGAGGAAATGAACGAATTTAAGTGGATGACAAATTTTATCGCTGAATGCACCTGCGACGGCGTCGTAGTCGCCACCGCGCTGGCTCGGTATATTCATCGAGAGGGTATGCGCTCCGAATTCTGGGAAAATATGGAAGAGCCCAGCGAGGAAACATGCGATGTGGCTTTCCATGTCTTTGATCGATACGGAACGGTCGAGGCCAAGTATAAGGACCATCCAGTGCAAAAAGGAACTGGAGTATGGGGAAATGAGCTTGACCATGGCCCTCTTTTCCTGATCGAAAGACTTCATGTCACAGAACCGAATCTGCGGCGGAAAGGTCTGGGGCAGAAAACAGTGTCTTTACTTTTGAACAAAGCCCAGCTGTTCTGCCTAAACAACAAGCCAGATGGCGAAACCGCGGATCTTTTCTACAGTTCTCATAAGGCCTTTGAGCAAGCATGGACTCTGCATGCTCTAGTTACCCCCGGAGAACTAACAGCTGACATCGAACCACAGTTGGTGGGCAAGTCTGCAGAAGAACGCTTGGCGATACGGATTCGAATTCATTCCAGTGCTGTTGCATTTTGGCGATCGTGTGGTTTCCGCCGAATCGGAGCATCTCGGTGTTTCGCATTTTCGTTTGACCTCCAGCATCGGTCTCGCGCCATTGCGGCGGCTTCGGATTTCGACCCGCGTACAAGCCATGCTGAAGATCTTGAGAATGAAGAACTCGAAGTCATCTACGAAGCAAATCGATTTTCTGGGGTGAAGAAAATCAAAATGGAAAGACTCCGTCACGCGTTGCCGCTGCATCATGCAGCCCTTACTCTGATGGACGAAGAGCTCAAAACTTTTTTCGCCACTCATGCCGACGACGAGATTGGCTGGGACCGAGTTACGAACTCTGAAGCTACGCTTCTGCATATAACAGCTTGCCAGCTCAAGCCCCTGAGTACACAGTGGCTACTTGACAATGTCCACAACGCCAACAGCTGGAAGACGGCCCGTAATATTGACGGGTACACTCCGCTCGAAGCGTTACAGGAGACTTTAGAGACAATACGTACGCGAAAGGAGTACGGCTTTTCCAGGATCTTGAACCTATCAGACTGCTTTGAAGGGTACCCTGACGCTGCAGTGTCCTGTCTCTCTTTGCTGCTTGGGGAGGAAGCTTTGGGGTTGAATAGAGCATGCCTCCGCTACGGATGTACATGCGGAGGGTGTGTTGGAGGATTTCTATCCGCTCGAATGAGGTCCTCTTTGATCTTGCAGGGCGAGACTATGTTCGACCGTACGCAGGATGGAATTGATGATGGCGGCTTGTGGATAGAGGAAAATGAATTCGAGCTCAAGCACCTCGATCTCGAGGTGCGAAAGAACCTCAAAACCAACAAGTCTCTACGAAAAGGCTTTGTGAATATGTTCCAAATTGCCGTGAAGTGTCTTCAGGCGAGAAAAGTTCCCACCGCGGAGAATCTCGAATGGTTCCGTGACAACCGGAGCGAGTGGGCACCTCATACCAAGAACTACCTGGAACGCGCCGGTACGCAGATGGGCTGTCGGGCAGTGCTTCGTTACATGTTCGACAGGGCCAAGGCAGACGATGAGAAAGCAGGTAACGGGGAGAGTCAACTCGTATTGAAGGAGGATTGGTCGCGCCTACCAACTTGCAGAAACGATCATGAGTTTGAATTTGTTGCCAGGGCTTGTGGCTACGCCGGAGATGATGTCATTTAGTTATCATGCTAGTAGATCAAATTATATACTTGCAGACTCCGGCCTGGCCGCCTCATTGAGGAGAATAGCTTGGGTGGTAGAACAACTGGTACGCCAAAACGTAGATGGACGACTGTCGGTGCGCTGGTGGCCTGGTTACAATTAGAAAGGTGGCTGTTTCTGGCTTCCAAAGACGTAGACAAGATGGTCATAGCCCCACGATAAAATGTCCCTTGAATAAATGTAGAATCTCAGAGAATATAGCCATTCATACATAACTAGAATCTACACATTCACCTCCAGCAACTATCTAGTCTAATGCATAAATCGAATCAGACATGGGTATCAATGGAAACAAGCAACTCCACAAAATGCTGAAAAGCAAAACATCACCAATGACTAGACAAATGCCCCCTCAATGCATGGCCGTTAAAGGTGTACCATGTGAGCAACTGGGCAACGGAATAGGTCACGCCCATCTCCAACCCGCATTCCAAGAAGCCTGGTTGCCCATGACCGAGGAAACAAGACTGCTGCGGCCCGATGAGACAGAAGTACGACCTCCCAATCGCTGTTGCTCCTGGAAAAGAAGGTCCACCGCAGCGTCGGCATTGATGCCTTCGCCAGTATCTGTGATCTTCAAGGCCCATTTCGCGTCCTCCTCGGCGAATCCGAGCTGGCCGACGAGCAACTCGAGGGCCTGGTCGACAGGGTCTCGGACTTGTGGACGGTACATAGGGGCGGTAGGTGGCGCAAGTTGGGTGCAAGGTGCGGTATGCGCAGGATGAGCAGGTTGATTCGGCGGCGCTGTGTGCACCGGTTGAGCGGACGGCGTTGACCGAGATGTTGGTACACCGAAATTCGCGCGCGGCGGCGACAGCGGCGTCATGATCGATGGAGATACGGGCAGAAGGGGCGGTTGCTCGTGTGGCAAGCCTGCGAGACGATTCATGATGAGGCCATAGTTCGAGATGGGACGCTCCTCGGCAAATACGTTGGGCTGTGATCCTGGCTGCCTCTTGCGGTTGCGGAGTTGCTCTGCGTACGCAGTTTGCCTGCGGCGATGGCTTGGGACGGGGACCTCATTGATACCAGGATCGGTGCTGGAGTTTGAAGTGTGGGAGGCAGAGGAACGGGATGATGGGGGCCGAGGAGACCCCCCAGGTCGAAGTTCTTCGCGAGGCTTGTAGGCTTTCGAGACGGCTTCCTTGAGGAACGAGGCACGGCTGATACCAGACTCGGACTGCTCCCATTTTGTCAGGCCGATCACTTTGGCCCTCTGGAACGTGGCGAGGCCGTTGTCCGCTGGACAGATGGAGCCCAGGTTCAGCACTGCGGACGGTCCGAGAGAGAGGATGTAAAATGTCCATTCCTCTAGTATCGCGTTAGTTGGATAGACACACAATTGGGAAAGGGAAGGTCTGCTTACCCAATACTGCTTCTTCCTTGGAAGGGCTCTTTTCCGACACATTGTGGCCTTCAAAAATCCCCGTCTCCCGTGCCTCCTTGCACTTTCCATGGATCGGCTGCAGGAGCACCCCAAGGCAGTTCCAGATCTCCGTCATATCGTACAGCTGGCTTTGCGAAAGCCCGCCCAGGTTCCCCCGAGCGAACCCAGCCGGGGGCTCGAACAAGACATTGTTCATGCCGAACGGCTCGGTAAGAGAGACAGACATCGCCTTGTGGTTGTTCATGGCGGCGACGCCCCCGTTCAGCCAGTCCAGCTGGCCGAGAATATCTCCCTCCCGGTTTTTGCCGCTGCCAAAGATTCGGCAGAATGTCCAGATTCTCCAGAAGGCGTCGTCAAGCTCCGCAGCGCGCGCAGTGTCTAGACCAGCCAGACCACGGACGGTCTCCGGACGAAGAAATGTCCCACAGCGCGCCAAAATCAATGATTTCAACTGAGCCAAGGTGTAGATGTCCATGGCGTAACAGCGCAGATAATTGGAGGCTGTATATTCGGGTACCGGCGCATCGGGGTCGACCAGGATCTGCCATTCGCTATCCCATGGAGGGCTCATTTCACGCAACTCCCACGCGGGTGGCGACATTGTGAAGACCGTCCGCTTGATCAGCTCGAGCTCGTGGGCCTTGAAGACGCGGTAGAATTGGCGGGAGATGGTGGCGAGATGGAAGAGATCATCCAGAGAGCACACCTGTTTGAAAAGCGCGAGAACAACATTGTCGGGCATCGCCGTCGGCATTGGCACTGTATAGATCTGGATTGTGGCGGGGGTATCCTTCGGGGCTGGCCCGCTGTCTAGTTCGTAGATCATTTCTGGTGCCGATGGGTATACTTCGAGTTCACAGTATTGGTGATTCATTTTAGGGTTCGGGTTTTTGCTAGAAGAGACCACCATTTTCTCCTCAGACTTATCGGCTGACTGATGTGGATTTGTCTCCGCGTTGTCAACCCCTTTGGACGGCTGGTTAACGAGCTCGGTCGTGCTTGTCCATAGACGAGGCAGCTTTTCACGGAGCTTTCTCTCGCCATCCGCAGACAGGGGCCTTGGAGAGGTTGTGTGTGGATATTTCGGCGGTTCTATAACGTCCATCCTCGTCTCCGTTCCTGTGTATGCTGACTGTTCCTGACTGGGGACTGTGGGGGACTCCAATACATCGGGACTGCTGCGCGTGCGCCCGTGCACACGGTGATGCCTGCGGTGGAACACTGGGATCGAAAAGGAAAAAGGAATCATGCTTCTGTGAAACTTCCTCTGGTGCTTTGGTCGTACAGGTGGCACCTGTTCGCGCATCTGGGTGACAACGCGGGTATCAATGGGTGGCGGCGGAGGCGGCCGCGACGGGACCATATCCATATTCCCTCGGCTGATTTGGAGCGGCGCATCGAGGACCGACAACCGTATATCAGTGTCTCCAGGCTCCATGACTCCAGCCAGGGCGTTTTCCAGCTCCTCCGCCGCTTGCGAGAGGGTAGGCTGGTGGCGACGACGTCGAGTACTTGCACGGGTAAAGACAGGGGGCCGGGAATTATCCATACTACCGGGATTCGTGATGCTCTGCGGCGTGCTGTTCCTGATAGCCAGCGGGGCGAGTTGGATAGCTGGCTCACGCGGCAGCGGCTTATCCTGCGACGAGTCGCATGTCTCGGATCTCACCAGGGCCGTCGATGGCGCCCTCCACACCGATATAGAGTCGTCAAACACTCCCGCTTTGATGGGGGAGATGATCGAGAACGCATCGGCTGATCTATAGACGGATCTCGACGGCTCGGAGCCCACACTTGTGACTGAGGATCGCCGACTATAACACGACGAGGCGCTGTCTGCGAGGTCGTTGGAACAAAGAGAGGAATCGGCGGTGTGGTCGGTGTCGGTTGAATAGAAGCGTTTACGGCCGCTGCCCGGCAGAGGCCCATGGAGGGTCAGTGGTTGGGCGCCAGTGGTGCTCATCGGCGACACCAGTGACGCCAGCTCGGGGAAGAGGCGAACGAAATTGGTCCCCAGGTTCCGGGGACTTTTGTCTGACAATGGCGAAACACAGTGGTCATCGTACAGGTCGTCGTCAGTCCAGCAATCATCTGCTGCAGGCATCTCGACAAGCGACGTGCCCAGTACGCTCATGTTGAAAGACGCCTCTTGCCAAGATTAGGGCTGTCGATGGAGGGTCCAGGCGAGGAGGGAGGAAAGAAGCACGTTCACGTTGTGGTTATTGAGGTCTTTTATTGCTCTTGAAGGGGCGATAATGCCGTGCAGACAAGCAATGCTTTACCACTCTGTCCAAGAACCCATCTACTCGAATCCCCAGCAATTTCTTTGTTTCTCTATGTCTCTCTTTGCAGACTTTGTCCAGGGATCAATGAGCCGACCAGACGTTGTTTCTATGGCGATGTCGATTCAGAATGGCCCAGCCCTTGACAGCCTGAAAGAGATCGGGGACTGGATTGTTAAAGATGCAGGCAACCCATGCGCCCTCTTTGTCGTATATTCCCCGCGCAGGGATGGCTTGCAGTCAATGCAAGACAAAGGCAGGTGATATCAAATATGGTGGGATTGGTCTGATGGAGGGTCTGTGCAACAGTCACAGACACCACATGCTCAAGGGAAGATGAACAGGAACAAAGAAAGAAACAATGCGTGCAGATGCGGGGGAAGGGGCAGAAGAGTGATCATGTAAGAAGAAGATTATTATACTCCGAGCAGACAGCCATGATAATTATAGGTAACTCGGAAGAAAACGAGGGCGGCGAGGTTATACGGACTCCTTATACGGACTGCGACCCACTGCCGGGCTCTGCAGCGGGAGACACGGGGCTAAATAGCTAAATATGGAGGATGATCGGCAGAGTCCGTTGCAAGAATGGCATTAATGAAGACTGCAGACAGCCTGAGATGGTCAACGTGCACGGAATCCGACCGGACAATAACGCATGGGGCGGAAGTACTGGGCTAGTATTGTATCGTCTGGAGGGTGAGTGCTCCTTGCTGTACCTCGGTAGACTAAACCTAGAGTAGAAATTTACCCTGTTATGAGACTGTCACTATCATCCCAGTACTTTATCCCCATGCTCTCCTGTCTTACAGTATAGTAGATAGGTAGCATCCAACAACCCAACAATCGAACAAACAGTCAATCGCCCCCCTCCCTCTCTCATTCTTCCTAAGCCCAAATATGATGCAGTTCAACAAGAAGATGCCTGCCTCCTTACAGCAGGTGGCTCACTCACGCGCAGGATCGACATTCTCCTGCTTCGTATCGAACCGTTAGCTGTGCGCATCTTCACCCGAACGAGCTCCCCCCATCGTGACAGGCGGGGGCTGTGCCGACGCTGTCCTTGATATTAATAGTCACGAATATACTCTTCGTATCTATTAATACCAGCACCTTATTCGTCCTTCCCGAGGGTGGTGTTGCATTGCATATCGTATCTTGTATCTTCAGGGAATTTCTCCCTTTGCCTTGCAGTGGCAGAGAGGCTTGTCTACGGAGCATCGCCCGATTTGTACGGAGTATAAAGCTGACTGCGTCTAGATCGACTCTGTAGGCCCGAGGCTTTTTTCTGGCCCCTAGCATTCTTACTCCATCTCACCCAACACGGTCCTACATATCCACAGCGCCCCCAACGTATGCAGTCATGAGTCTTAACAGGATATAATCCATGTGATTACATATAATATGACACTTAATAAATTCTAGAGTACAGTCCATCTGTCAGGCTCACTTCTCCTCGGACCACACACCCTTCAGACTCGTTTTCCGCAGAATCAAAGCCGCCAGGTCATCCACGCTCCCACTCGTAAGAAGCTCAAGCACTTGTAGATGCGCATGGATCTCCTTACTGATCCAATTCCGCAACTCAATCGCGTTGAGCGAGTCTAGCCCAATGTCACTGATCGACCGCGTCGCGGGCTGCGCCTTGACATCTTCCGGGGAGATCATCAAGATCGCAGCAAGTTTGTGTCGGACCCCAGTCGCAACAAGGTTCCGCGCCTCTTCCGTAAGGGATGCCCGCTGCATCTGGACTGCGATCGGGAGCTCGGCCGACGTGCATGATCCGCTGGCGTCGGCAGCGGCCGATCTGGCAAGGGCCGCGTCGCGGAGATGCAAAAACTTGCCATCGGATGCGTAGTACGGCAATGAAGACGCGTCTTCAAAGTGCAGACCTGTGATGCATTGGTCGGTGCCCAGTTTGCCCGCCATCGCGCTCTCCACTAATGCGAGGACGTCCGCTTCGTTCATTGCCGATCCGGAGATGTTTT
The DNA here is from genome assembly GCA_002927005.1 of Aspergillus pseudoterreus. Classification (NCBI taxonomy): domain Eukaryota; kingdom Fungi; phylum Ascomycota; class Eurotiomycetes; order Eurotiales; family Aspergillaceae; genus Aspergillus; species Aspergillus pseudoterreus. Next base: position 1,267,274 of record PIJX01000017.1, on the reverse strand, counting down.
TGGCGACCTGCGCCTGGCGAGAGGCGTTCTCCGCCAGATACCCGACGTCCTCGACAGCTGTCAGGTCAAGTGACGAGGCTGCAAGACCCTTGCGACGACGGAAGCGAGCCAATGCATCAAGGTACGTATTCGCGCCAGCGTACGCTGCTTGGCCTCTGTTGCCCACGATACCAGCCACAGACGAGAGCATGACGAAGAAGTTCAACGGGGTGTCGAGAAGGGCTAAATGGAAATTATATGCGCCAGAAACCTTGGACCGCAGCACGGACTGATAGTCCTCAAAGGACATTTGCTCGAAAAGAACATCCTGTCTGTTATCAGTGTGTATTCCAGCATTTCTAGCGGTGGTAGGCTCACCTTGAGCACCATCGCCGCGTGGACAAGTCCTCGGATGGGGGGCAGAGTGGCCTGCAAATATGTGACCAGAGACGTCACTGCAGTTTGGTCGCCAACATCACACGGCATCACGTATATAGATGCACCGGCAGTCTGGCTTTCGGCAATCAGCTTCTCGAGCTTGCTGTTCATTCTCCCACTCCGAGAAAGCAGAACGATATGGCGCGCTCCCCGCTCCACCATGCGTCTGGCCATAGAGCGACCAATACCTCCAGTACCACCAATGATCAAATACGTAACATTTCCGTCTAGGAAGCTGTAGGTCGTTGGATGCGTAGCCTATAATGCGGGTCAGTCAATTGAATGTAATGAAGTGTAGTCTTTCGCTGTGCATACCTTGACTTGCTCGTCAACGAGGTGGCTCACCACGACCTTGCCCGAAGTCCTTCCACTCTGCAGGTTTCGCAAAGCGACCTCAACCTCGGAAATTCCAACTACCGAGATTGGTGTAATCGGCTTGACAGTCTTGTCATCGAGCAGCCTCATCACAGCACTCAACACCTGCCCCATGATCTTGGGTCTCTTCGCTGCAACCAGCGTCAAATCGACCGAGCTGAATGTACAATTCTGCTCGAACTTCGACATCTCAAGCCCAGTGTTGGACGTAATGTCCTTCTTTCCGATCTCAATAAACCGTCCAAACTCCGCCAGGGACTCCCACGATTCGCGCAAGATATCGCCCGCCAGGGAATTGATCACGACGTCAACCCCTCTGCCCCCGGTGACTTCGCGGAGGGCAGGCCCAAAGGCAGTGTCTCGGCTGTAGAAGATATGGTCTTCGCTGATGCCATACATTTCCATGAGAAACCGCTTTTTCTCGAGGCTTCCGACGGTTGCGAAAATCTCGGCGCCGATGTCTTGCGCTAGCTGGATGGCCGCTTGTCCGACACCACCGGCCGCTGCGTGGATCAGAATCGTTTCTCCCGGTTGTAGGCGTGCGAGCTCGACAATCCCATAGTAGGCTGTGCTGTACACAACTGGAATAGAGGCCGCAACATCAAATGTCATGTCGTCGGGGATGATGGCGGCGCTTGTGGCCGGGCACCGCGCGTACGTGCCATAAGCCCCGAGAGACATGGCACAAACGCGATCACCGACCTTGAGAGTGCTGACTTGTGATCCAACGCGAGAGACAGTACCGCTGCACTCGACGCCGAGGTAAGGGCTGGCAACTTGTCCCATGGCAATGACGACGTCCTTGAAATTCATGCCGGTGAAAGCCACCTTGATCTCGATCTCATCGTTTGCCAGAGGTTGTTCCGGTTCGTCCTTCCAGTAGATCGAGTCAAGCGACCCATATGTTCCAACAGCGACCTTGAGTCTGCGGCCTGGTTGGCTAAAGTCCTGGGGATAAGGTGTTGTTGACTGGGTAGCACGATGGTGGGCCAGGTTGATGTCCTCTCGCTCAACCACGCGAGGTACTACTAGTTGACCATCCTCTTCGGCGAACTCGTAATCCACCGGGGTACCATCCTCCGGCAGAGAAGACGACGACTCTATCGCCTGCAATATCAGCTTGGCACGATCGGAGTCTCCCAGCTGACTATTGGGGTCTAGGTCCAACGTAGCCGCAGACTTGGACGATTCGGAGCGAATAGTGCGGAGAAACCCTTGGCTGATGTTGCACTCAGGGTGTTCCGCAAAGTGATAGGCACCAGAGGTGACCCAAAGGACGGAAGAACAGGTTGTCAGCAGCTTCTTCAAGCGGTCAAAAACCTCAGCAGATGCATTATGGAGAACCGGTGCATCCAACTCGGCCAAGAAAATATACTGAGCGGAAGACGAAATTTGTACATGGGAAAAAGGCGAGACGCGAGGTTTATATCCGGTCCGGAGCTCGATGAGATTCGAAAGAGCAGACACAAGTGGGCTTTTCTCGTTTCTATCGGTGACGAGAATCAAGTCAGTGCCGAGGGTCCTTGGTGTTGAGGCTACATGGTTGCCGTGGACGCAAAGAGTGCCGTTAATAGTTGATCCGTTGGAATGACCGTTGCCCAGGGCCTTGTCACCATTCGTGTGCTTTCCATTCTGGCCAGCAATATTGGTCTGAAACTTTTCAAGAGGAACCCAGTCATAGGCGTAGCATAAAGATCGCACCCCTTGGCTGCCTTCACTGTCACTGTACACCGGTGTCATCCTGAACCCGGAGATTTTGACAACGGGTTCAGGCTGCGTGTCATGCCAGGCTTCCAAGTTGAAGTCAACAGGTCCGGGGTTAGAGAAATCTGGACAACCATGGGCCACCACTTGCACTTGGTCACCCGGTTGATTGGGGAGTGTGCAGCTAATCTCGGCCTCCTTGACCGATGAGGGCATGTAAAGAGATTGCATTTCGCCGCGTCCAGCACCCAGGATTGGAAAGACAAGCTGGAAGAATATGTCCATGAACGGGGTTGAAACTTTCGAAGGCGTCTCGTAAGAGTACGGCATGGCTGATGCTGTTTCTGGCACGGTGACATTGCAAGTGGAATATTCTCCTCGCGCCTTGAGGTTGCTGCCTGGCCGGATTGTGAAGTGGGAGCTGTACCCGGCACCATGAGAATGCAGCTCCTCGTAGAATCGATCCAAGCTCAGGTCACTATCAGTCAAACGGCTCGCATGCTCTCGTCGACCGATTACGCCCTGGAGCTGAGCAGCCTTGACTGGGTTCGCAGACTGCACTTTCTTGACGCTGATAAGACCGCGACAATGCTCAAGCCAGCCTCTCCCAGACGTCCACGAGGAGATGGTGAACTCATCCCAATCCTTGGAATATGTCCGCGTACCCTCGGAGTATGCCTTTAATGACACAAGTGTCTCGTAAGGGGGCCCGTCGTCAAGGATCAAAGCTTTCGAAGCCTGAACCTCCCGAAGACGGAACCCAGCAATCTGGTCCGCTGAGACGCCTCTAAGCTGGCTTCTCTGCGAGGCTGCCTCGATGGCAATGGAAATGTATCCGGCAAGTGGAAAAGTCGTCAAAGACTGCATTTTGTGGCCACGCAGCCACGGCAGGTCATCGGTCGAGATCACATTACGCCAAGTTGGTGCGGCATCGCTGTACGTATCCTCAAGCGTACCAAGAAGGTCATGACGACCGAACGGCTTCAGGCGATGTTGTTTGCTGATTCGCGTTTCGTGCCAGTATTTCTGATGAGACCATGCATACGGCGAAAGGTCTGTGAGCACAACTGGCTTGACCGCCTGGTCATCGGTCTGGTTCACTGCCCCGAAATCGAGAGCGTGGCCGTTAATGAACAGATTTCCTGCAAGGCTGAGGGCTGTAATGGTTGCGTTCTGGTTGCGAACCAGTGAAGGGAGATATTTGACTTCTGAAGCTGCCTCTCGACCGATTTCTTTGAGAGTCTGCTTGATCGGCCCTTCAAGTGCAGAATGCGGGCCTATTTCCACGACAAGATCTGGCTTAGTCTCAGCATAGAGACTTTCAAGCGCCGACGAAAAAAGAACAGGCTTGGTCAAGTTCTCCACCCAGTACGACGCGTTCAGAGATAGACCCGTCTCAAGCTTCTGGCCCAGCAGGGAAGAATAGAATCCTATTCCGTCTGTCACTTTGGGAGATATGCCTCGTATGAATTTCCCGTATTCGTCTGCTCCAAGCCGCATATGAGAGGAGTGGTATGCGATGTCGACACGCAACTTCCGATTGAAGATCGATTTGCTTTCCAGTATAGCGGCCAGATCACTCAAAGCACTTTCATCACCAGATACTGTGACAGAGTGTGGTGAATTTTCGCATGCCACGTCGATGCCCGACAGGCCGGCCGACTTGATAATGGTTTTTACTTCCAACGGCCCTTTTCCTACAGCGAGCATACCACCGATAATTTCGGGATATTCAAGCTTGATCTTCCGTGCGATGTGGCCGCGATAATATGCTACCGCCATGGCATCCTGTAAGGAAATGGCGCCGACAGAGTAAGCGGCGGCGATTTCGCCGCTGGAATGCCCCGTCACTGCGGATGGCTTTACACCCCAGGATGAGAGCAGGTCGGTGAGAGCAAGCTGGATTGCTGTGCATACAGGTTGAGAGATATGCGGCTGGTTGATATTGGACTCACTTCCACTCTTCGATAATTCATCTATAAGGGAGAAATCAGCGCCGAATTCCCCGAGGCATGCATCAGCAGCAATCATGGTATTCGCAAAAACTGGATGACTGCTCATGAGCTCCTGACCCATGCGAGCCCACTGCGCGCCTTGACCGGTATAAACAAAGGCAATTTTGGGAGACTTGACGGCCCGATTAAGGCGGACGTCGACACCATGGAGAGCTGCGCCCAGCTCGTTGCACCCAGATGCAGCAATCGCGACACGCCATTGAAAGTGCGTCCTTCGTTCACCAAGGGTATACGCGAGATCGTACGCTAAACGTTTCTGAAATACTTCTGGGTGTTGCTCGATATAGACCGAAAGCTTCGTCATCATGGACTTTGCTGCCGCTTCGTCATTGGCAGATAGAACAAATAACCTGGGCGATGCTTCGATGAATGATGTCTCGGTGTCAGAAGGTGGTCGGAATCTTTCTAGGACAACATGTGTGTTGGAGCCACCGAACCCGAAGTTGTTGATGCTGATAAAGCGCTTGTTCTTGGGCCAGGGGCGAATAGTCGTGGGAACTTTCAAATGATATTTGTCGAACGGGATAGCGTCATTCGCTTTTTCGAAGTTGGCATTGGGCAAGATGAAGCCCTTCTCGAGCATGAGCGAGGCTTTGATGACCGAAACTATACCGCTCGTGTTCTCCAAGTGGCCGAAGTTGGATTTCGCGGAGCCCACATAGAGTGGAAATCGCTTCGTCCGTCCAGGACTGAAGACGCGCGATAAAACACCTGCTTCAATCGGATCACCGACTTTCGTCCCTGTGCCATGAGCCTCGACGAAACCGGTCTCTTCTGTCGATATCCCTGCGCGCGTGTAGACTTCACGGATGAGCTTTTCCTGGGCATCGCCACTCGGATTCGTGATACCTTTCCATTGAGTGAGTCAAACCACCAAGAATTGTAGGTATGTCCCGAGGGAAATAGAAATCCTCACCAGTTGTTCTTCCATCTTGATTGACACCAGTATTCACAATGACAGAGTAAATATGGTCGTTATCCCGGATAGCTTGTTCTAACGGCTTCAGGATAAGACACCCAACACCCTCACCGCGAGCAAAGCCGGATTTCGCCCGGTGGTCAAAAGAATATGTCCTCCCATCATCATTGAAAATGCTGCTAGGATTAGCTGTGCGCTGAGAGCCCTCAATCTCAGCACTTACCCAAGCATGGACATGGAAACGAATTCCGCGGGTTCTAGATTAAGATTGCATCCAGCAACAACCGCTGCGTCAGCTTCTTCGGATCGAATGCTCTGAACGGCCAAGTGCAGAGCAGATACGCTCGATGAACAGGCAGTATCAACTGTGAGACACGGCCCATGGAGATCGAAATAGTACGACAACCACGCGGCCTGCATTGACTGATGATTCCCCGTGGCATCAAACATAGGGACCTGGTTCAGATCTCTGAGATTTCCCATCCGATAGTCTGGTGATCGTCCGCCCACAAAAACCCCCATTTTACCGCTAGAAACCGACATCTTCGACAGCCCGGCGTTTTCGAGGGCTTCATATGTGCACTCCAAAAGCTGCCGTTGTTGTGGATCTACTTCTCATAAGTGCGCGGCTCGTTGGACACATTGAGGAGAAGGAAAGCCCACCCATTGCGATTGCTTCCTGCCGTGTCATCTGGAAGAACGGTGCATCGAATTTCGAATAGTCGTGCTGAAGAAAGTACCCCCCTCGCTGGTTAAAACAGCCCCCCTTCTGCGGATTCGGGTGGTAGAAGGCATCACTCGAGAATCGCTCCTTGGGCACAGGGGACCACGCATCGCGAGATCGCGACACCATGGTCCAGAAATCGTCCAGCGTCGAGACATTTCCGGGAAGCCGGCAGGCCATGCCAACGATGGCAATGGGAGCGACCTGCCGTACTTCTTCGTCTCGTGTCGACATGATATGTGGAGTGTAGGCCGCAAACAGGAAATCGGACGAGAAACTCTGAAGAGAGGGCATACAGTATATGTATTTCTCCCTGAGGATGGCTACCGCTGACCCCCTCCGTAGGGAGGAATTCAGTACGTGGAATACCTCACGAGTATCAGCGCCATGGACGCCCGCCCTTTCCTTTCACGCGAATTCGCGATCCTCCCTCCAGCAGTTATAATTTGCCGATCAGGGGATTAGAGACCCATCAGTCCGTCCCCTACATACCAGGTTGTGTTCGTGGCCCGTGGTGAGTCTCCGTTTCACCCCTTCGCATCCCTTGACGCGAACTTGGGAATCTGAGATTAGAGGCAGCACTGGTATTCAAAGTGAACACCAGGATCACTACCTATGCCTAAAGACGTTCCACATTGCGCGATGGCTGCTTGTCGTATCCTAATCTATGGTCTTCTCCAGCGTGCAATCGGAGATATAGTGGCCTCTATCGTGCCACCCGGTCATTCTCCGACCACCGCAATGAGTAGTAGAAACGCGAGCAAGGGACTAATAGGGTAGCGTAGCCTTCCCCGTCCTCACGAATGCGCAGCTTCTTGCCTCTTGATCTGTAAGATGATTTTCATTGGATAAAGCACAAAAAGATGCACAATAGCTGCAGAAGAGAAAGCACCAAGAAAACGCCATGTGGCCTACCGTGTATTGGTCAGGATACTAGTAAGAGAATCGCCCGATGAACTCTCGTGCTGAAGAAAGACCCAGACACATTCATTCATTCCTTGTTTATTTATTCTTCGCGGGGTGGAACTAGGGCCATCCCTAGCTCGAGGAGTCAAAACACCGATATACTTCGTCCCTTAAAAGGACGATCCAAGCATCCCTAGATTGCCTCCACCATCGAAAGTTTGCTCAAGCGGATACCTTCACAAAAGATCTGAGCGTTGTGGACGCAGATTTGGAATAGCGTTAACTATCTATAGTGCTGCACCATGCTAGAAGATACTTCCTGGAGGGAAAGAAGTATATCATTTCATAGCTGAATATACAAGTCTGGTGTAGGAAGTTCCCAAACCTAGCGAATGCGAATACCGTTGTATGCTCGTCGACGTTGTCTACCTGCACGACATGCGCTTTTCTGCCTTGCTCCACGTGTCCTGGATAGCCGATACCAGCTCTTGCATTGTCTTCATGTCGCGTGGCACGGTGTGTCCCTTTCCATGGTCAAATAACGTAGCCGTATCTTCATCGCACATCGAATACAACGCCAGAGCCGCGTCAATGTATGGGTCATTGCAACCGACGACATGGCATGTGGGCACGGTGATAACGTCGTCACATTCGTCGGCGAGGGCAAACTTGGTCGAGTTGTTATCGCGGAGGAAGGGCGGCCAGCCAGCGAAAAAGGTGGCATGCTGTGTATGGCACGGGATGATCAGAACCGACGGCATGAGAATGGAGGTTGCCCATCGATGCTTACCTTGATCTGACGGTGGCGGCCATCTTCATGCCAGCGCCGCTGCTCCTCCAACACAATCATGGAGGCTAGGATGGTCCCTTCGGAATACCCAAACAGTCCCTATCAACATCCTGAGCCTACCGGCTCAGCCAACACTGAGCAATGCGCTTACCTCAATCTCTGGATCATCTTCCAGAATCCGGAAGATCATGTCCATGGTTGGCTGGATCCGCTGCGAATAGGATACTTCGTGGCTGTTGTGTAGCATTCGTAACGTGTCCTCCGCGGTCACGCCCTTTGGGCAATTGAGGATGCTGGAGATAGGGTCGTCTTTGAAGTCTTTGGATTCGGACGGAAAGAAGCGAAAATGCGGTGCTGTGCCGAAATACTCCCCAAACGTCGGAGGTGCCTCAGTGGTGTAGAACCCATCGATCCATTTGAATTCAATCGAGCCCGGCTTTTCCAAGAGCTTTACCAGAGGGCCCAGCTGGGCCTTGAAGGTCTGTGACATATGTCAGTGACTGCAGATACGATGTCTGCCAAGTGAGAGCCAACCTCTGCGCTGCAGAACGCGCCATGCAAACATAAGACTTTCATGGTTGGTTCGCAAAGTGCAAAGGACGAGGGGGGGTGCATGTGGTTGAGTTATATACGTCCGGATCGTCCGACGGAAGCCCTAGAGCCCTTTTAGCCCAACTCGAATCTACGATCAAAGTCAAGGACAATTTGGAGCTCACCGATATCGCCTGATTTTTCACTGGCGCACTGATGCCGACCGATTTCGAGCCAGCACGCCTAGATTCAGTCCCTTGCGTCTGCCGTGACTCGATCCCTTCTTGCCTGGGGTGGGTAGGACACATTATTCGGGTCTGTCCCGCCCCTGATCTGGTATTTTCACAAGCTTTTCTGCGACATGGCGGTCAAACCCTTTCTGCGAACGCTGTGAGCCGATGTACTCATGCCAGAAGGGTGACAAGTTGGAATGGGCACTTTAAAAGGTTGTCCTGCAGTCATGTCCAACATCGTACGTCGCGTTGTCTATTCCACGACCGACGCAACAAGCCCCCTCGAGAAGAGAAAATGACGTGGCAAACGGAGATCCCCGGTCTGCCTGACGAGTTCATCTTCCAGAGCCTGGTGAAAGTCGCCAACGAGCATCTTGAGAGCAACGCAGTCACTCTTTACGACCACCGGACTAAATCGAACACTAATTGCGCCGACCTCCTCGCTGATATCCTAGGACTACAGAAAGTTGTGTTGAATATATTAACCCCTGAAGCTCGTTCTGCTCTTCGCGCCGGCCGAGATGTGTTTATACTGATTGTAGCTCCGTTGGGATACGAATGGCTTGTTGGATACTTGACGGGATTCTCTCTGGGGGCAGTGGTAGCTTGCATATGTGAGTTTAATGTGTCCATAAATCGAGCGCAGCGTGATGCTCACAGATGGAAGGATGCAAGTATAGTACTAATCAGTATCATAGCTGATGATTTGCCTGGGCCTGAGGTCGCCCGTTTCATCGAGGATACCAGTGCCTCTGCCGTCCTCCTGGCAAGCCATGCCCGGGTAACAAGACAGTCACTTTCTGATTTTGCAACATGTCCTGCTCTTAACATTCAACAATCTCTCCCCCATCGGCCGCTATCCCGACCCGAGCAGTTCACAGTCAATCCCGCTCATCGCCCCGATCCTAAATCTATCGGGACCGTCATGTTCACAAGTGGCAGCACTTCCCGGCCCAAGGGGGTCCTCCACTCACGAGAAACAAACAATAAGAGGGTCAGCGATGTTGTGGACGCTAAACTCATGATCAACATATTTTCGTTGATGACTTCTGCGCCTGCTTCGGGGGCGACAGGGATTCTATACTCGCTGGCTTATATTGTCTTGGGCGGTATAGTCCATTTCCCACCGGCAGTGTGGACGCCTCGGTGGGCGTGGGAGCTGATCCGTACTGGAACCGTGTCATCTTTGGTGGACTTTCCGAATGTCTATCAGGAGCTAATCGAATTCTACTGGGAGAACCTGGCGTCTCTTCCACCCGCAGAGAAAGATGCCTATCTTGACGGACTGCGGAGCCTGGTCTATGCCGGTGTCATAGGGTCAACCGTCCCAGAGCCGATGCGACAACGCTGGCTGGCTATCCCTAACGCACCCAGGTTGATCAACACCTATGCTGCGACAGAAGTTGGGCATATCTGCTTGACTACCCCCGCCGATGAAGACTTCTCCAACGTAAGCAAGCCCCGTCTGTCATCCAACGACTTGAATCCCAGGACATGCACATAACTGACCCCACAGAACTGCGTGGGATACTTGGAAACTGGGGTGGACGTCAAGCTTGGAGACGGACCGCTGTCGGAGCTGTTGGTCCGGACGCGATACATGTTTCTCGGGTACGCTATCTCATCTTCTACTGAGATTGCACCTAGCATAGTCGCTAAGTTCTCCCAGATACCTCAACCGGCCAGATCTCACAAAGCAAGCCTTTGATGACGAAGGCTACTACCGCACGGGCGATATAGTCCGGCGCGAAGGCGGGAAATACTACATCAAAGGACGACTTCGGGTCGATGGTATGATCTCGGTCTTGATGAGCTCCTTCGTCTTTGTTTGACGGGATCTACTAACTCGTGAACCGCAGTGGTCCAGATTGATGAGCACCTAGTCTTCGTGGCGGACATTGAGGCCGCCATCATGTCCTTGCCGTATGTTCGACAGATCCATGTGGTGCCTCTCCCGACGGCCAGATCACAACAGGCGGTGGCAGCCATCCTTCGTCCCAGAGAGCATACTGTGTCCCCTGCTGAGATCACGATCGACCGTCTTCGAGAAGACCTCAGGCGGACAGGGCTTAAAGAACATCAACTGCCGACTATTCTTCGGGTTACTGACCCATCCATTCCGCTACCCATTGTCGGGGGAGGCAAGCCGGGAAAAACCAAAACTCTCAAGCAGTACTTCCCTGAAAGTTATAGAGTGGAATACGAGTTGGAGAAAGCGTGAATAAGCGCCTGGGCGAAGCTCTTTCGATAGATGAGAATGTCGATGAGAGCATCTCTCTTTGAAGAAGCAAATAACGACGGATCGACTCAGAATGCTCTATATTAGCGGGGAAATGACCTACGCATCGCTTTTGCCTGACCAACCGGTAATCCCATCAGCTTTGCTCATCAACGGCCTCTTGGTTCGTCCTTGGAGTGCTGCCGTGATAGTTCTTAACGGACACGATAGTTTCCTCTGAGTACGTGCTTTTAATTTACGAAGCACACTGACAGTCAATCAAATATGCGATCCAATTTGTGGTGCTTCTGTGACCCGATTCATCTTCAGACCCCAGTAGAGTAAAGCTGCCTTCCCTTGCACCAAGGAATCTATCCTGTCACCAGGCTAAGATAGACAGCCCATACAACCCCAAATAGACTGCCAACAAGCAGCCGCTGGTCAACAGGCACGACAGTGAAGTTCATGATCGAAACGAGGGGCCACAATTTCAGCCCAGCAATCACCATCGGCCAGAAGTCCTGGGATAGATATCAGTTTCGTGGAACACTACTAGATAATGACGGTATCTTGAAGGCAGGATCGACCTACTGTACGGATCTGGTCAAGGATAGCTTCGAAGGCCTCCCCTCGCAGCAGGCCGAGGGTCGCAATGAACAGGACCGTATTCCACACAGCTCCGACCGTCTGGTCGATCGTGATTTTCACCACGGTATTCTTCACATTGAGCCTCGGCTTTTGCGTCTTGTCATTATCCGTTTTGGATTTCGTGCGTTCGGACTCGACAGATCCAGGGAACGCCTTCTCCAGTCCTTCTCCCCACAAGAACATCAATGGTGAAGATATGAAAGCATAGGTGGTGAAATAGAAAAGGCTCTGGAGATCGAGCTCAAAGGGAGTCTATGCAACATGTCGAATGGCAATTAGCTTGAAATGCTATGACATGGGTGTCAGGAACTAGACACGGATTGGAAGCCCTGTACTCCATATCACGGCTAGATCTCGTACGGTAAACCACAAAGCTATATTATCATACCTCATTCTTGTAGGCTTTGATTCCCTGCGCCAGCATATTCGAGCCGGCGTTGATCAGGGCAGCCTGCAAGGTGGCTTTTGCGATGGGAGGGACAGCCATTGCGCTGACACGAGCTGTACAGGATGGGTAAACAACCAACAACCCAGCTTGAATGCTGAACAAAGCTTGAAAATGATCAGTATGACGTCCGCTTTGATCCGTTTCATACAAATAGTAGCACACAAACTCACTCCTTGAAGGCGCCTTATCTGGTGGAACTGTCCGCGTGGGATGCCTACGGAGTACAGGGCCCTGAGGAGTGAGACTCCAAGGCGTTGGGCAGCTGAGACCACAGAACACGAGACGATAGTAAAGACACAAGAGGCTGGACAGTGCGCTGAGACCGGTGGGGCTTGTGTTCACGCTCCTGTCGAGGCAGGGTTACTCACTTCAAAGATTTCAGCCACCGGCAAGGTCGACTTTATTATCCAGTTCGAGTCGTCTATCTACTCCGACCGGAAATCGATACTTGGCAACTCCTTGGGCTTCCATTCCAGCGCAGCGGCTAATGCTGTAGCCAAGAAATCACCGCCGTTTCAACCATTTAGGCTGTTTTATGTTGGTTTTAGCTGCACCCCCATTAGTAATGCCACCATCTTAGGCTCTTGGACAGTCCAAATCCATTCCTCATGGTAGTACAGAGTATCTCATGGATGCAGTTTGCATCCCACACACGGCGCGGGAGCCTCATTGCTGCCATATAGTTCTCTTCTCTCCGGACCCGACACATTCAAATACCCCACCGCCCCCTTGTCCAGGCGGAATATCGCATGATCAACCAAAGTATACGTCCCCGGCACCACCATCTTCATATCGACAATCGTGGCAGATCCGGGCGGCACGCTCGTCGTCTGCACAAATCGCCCGGGAGGGCTGATCACATCTCCGTCGCGGTAGAGGTTGGTAAAGTTGCTGCCGATGATGTGGAACGAGCTGGTCAGATTGGGCCCTGCATTGCCGAAGAAGATCCGCACGGTCTCGTCAATCCGCGCCTTCAGCGGCTTGTCTCGCGTCACGGCTGCTTCGTGGCCGTTGAAAACCACCACGCTCGGTTCTTCGCGCAGCCCGTTGGGATAGGAAAACTCCACTTCCGGCGACAGTCGCCCGTTGTCCAGCTTCTCCGGCGGCTCGTGGTAGAACTCGCTCTGCATCACGTAGTACTCCTTGTCCACGGGCGGCAGGTCCCCCTCCTCCGGCTGCACATATATCAGCCCGTACATGCCGTTGGCGATGTGCACCGGCACGGGAGCGGCGGCGCAGTGGTAGATAAACACACCGGGACACATGAGCCGGAAGTAGGCTTTCTTTGTCTCGCCCTCGGAGGCGGTGGTAATGGCTGATCCGCCTCCGGGGCCCAAAAAGGCGTGGCAGTCGATGTTGTGTGGGTTTCCTGTCTCGTCGCGGTTCGTCAGAGAGAGCTCGACCACATCGCCGACCCGGGCGCGAATGAAGGGCCCCGGGACGGAGTCGTTGAACGTCCATGCTTCGTATTTATAAGCGCTTGTCAATTGGATCATCTTGGTCGTTGTTTCCAGCGGCACTTCTAACAGCACCGGATGGTCGCGTTCGATACGGGGAGGAACGTCGGGGGCTGTCGTCAAGACAGCCTTTTCCCTTGGAAGGTCGGCGATATGGGCGGGAGATGTACCCGAATGTTGGTGCATTACTTCCTCCGCGTTGGGATTCAGCGAAGGGTCTGCGCCGTGACTCTTCTCCTGGGCGCCTTCGAGTTGTACTTTGCCCTGCTTCTGCGCGTAGAGGCATATGCTCGCTGCGGCAGATGCCGAAAGAACGAGCGCAGAGGATACCCAGGGACGGTCGCTGCCGAGTGCGTATCGCTTTGGGACATTGCCAAAACTTCTTCGTGTAGAAGAATAAGGCAGTCTGTTGGATATCCCATTCGGGGAGTAGAACGAATGCCTCGCATCCAAGGTCACCCGGGAGAGGATCCGCCGACGGAGAACAGGAGCTCTACTCATAATTTTGAATCACAATATGGTTGGTATTGTCGTGCCTCGACACATGTTTGTCTCTTTGAGCGAGTCTGCGCGTGTTCCACTGAGTTATAATGTTCTGGAGTCTGCGACGGATGCGGCCACGGCGTGGCAGGCCCAAACGGACGATGATGTAACGCTACTACATCTCCTCGGAATCTCTTTAGATGCCTCACGGAGACAAGGATTATGTTTGCCAAACAGCGCTGCACCGCAGAGGAAATGATTCGAGCAACCATGTGCCATCGAACCTTAGAAACCTCGTCCATCCAATGGCCAGTATCCCTTTCGTAATACTTTTGCCATGTGAATTCAACAACCACGGAAGTATAAAAAGTCAAGAAGCATGCGGAACTGATATAGGTTTTGTGGTTGTACCCAGCGGATTGGTACTGCTTCTATAGAGTAGTTCATCTAGGTTGTGTGTTCGAGTGGCACTCTTGTGTCTATCTAGATTCTTCTGGTAGTCTCTCTCATTGGATCACTGGAATAACACAATATGATAAGGACATACAGAGCATCAACAAGCGTGCTCTAGCTTGATTTGGTATAACAATGCATGACTGAAGCACGAGTCTGACTTATTCTTCCGCAATATCAATCACAATCTTCATTGCCTCTTCCTTTGCGGCTTCCTTGGAAGTCGCATACGCCTTTAGCACATCATTGAACGGGAACACTAGTATGCATCAGCTGGTCAATTGCAGATACCTCCGTGGAAACGATGCGCTCACCATGCGTAATTAATGGCCGAGCATCTATCTGACCCGCATCAAAGAGACGCAGCAACATCGGCGTAGTAGTTGCATCCACCAGCGAGGCTCTGATATCTGCCAATCGTTAGTCTGCCACTAAACATTGGACAAGCAAGACACTCACTTATATTACGATCCCACAGCCTTTCCATATGGAGAGTAACCGGCTTTCCATGGACGCCCACGTTTGCTACAGAACCACCAACACCAATGATCCCCTGACACAGTTCAAAAGTCGCAGGAATACCAACAGCTTCAATGACAGAATCGAACCCACGTCCGTCCGTCAGGGCATTCAACGCCGACTTTGCATCAGTCTGAGCAGAGTTGACCGTCTCGTGCGCACCGAGCTCCTTCGCCTTCTTCAGCCGTGCTTCATTCGTATCAACCATCACGATCAACGAAGGCGAGTACAGCTTCGCCGTCAACAGCGCAGCCATGCCCACCGGGCCCGCGCCGATAATCGCCACCGTATTGCCGGGCTGCACATGCGAGCTCAGCGTGCCGCATTCCAACGCCGTCGGGAACGCATCGGACAGCACGACCGCCGTCCGCACATCGGTCTTGTCAGACAACTTGAAGAGCGAAGACGTCGCATGCGGGATTCGCACGTATTCCGCCTGCGTGCCATCAATCGTGTTACCCAGTAGCCAGCCCCCATAGGCGCAGTGCGAAGAGAGACCCTTCCGGCATGGGCCGCACACGCCGCAGGCCGACACGCACGATATCAGCACCTTGTCGCCGGCCTGTAATCCGGACACGGCGCTGCCCATGGATTCAACCACGCCGACGGCTTCGTGGCCTAGGATGCGTCCCTCGTCCACAGTGGGAACATCCCCTTTCAGGATATGCAGGTCTGTGCCGCAGATAGAAGTGTGCAACACGCGTACGATCGCGTCTGTCGACTCTTTGAGCTCTGGCTTCGGACGGTCCTCGACTCCCAGCTTCTGGGGCCCGTTATATACAAGGGCTTTCATGGTGGCGCTGGGGGTTGCGGACTTGTATAGTGTCAATTCTGAGATGTCTGCGGGAGGGGGATTGACTTACGTTGAATTTAGTAGTGTGACTGTACAGACGCTCTGGCACTCGTGAGTAGCAGCTCAATGGTGTACGTGAACACTTGGATTGGGTCAGTAACCGCAGCCCTAAATTTCGAGACAGAAGTCTTGCATGGAGTGCCATTACACGAGAGAGTTGCTTTTAAGGTACAGTTCACCAAGCTTAAATTTATTTGGCGGAAATCCATCCCCGAGCAGCATGACGTCGTACCATTTATGTGTTGAAGGAGATCATACGATGATACGGTGATCCAGGGAACGCCGCAACCGCTGATGAGTCTTTGCGTCACTGTATCTACCACAACGGGAGATAACTAATTTAAGACAATGGCTCGACATCAGATGAGAGCAGTGGACCAGTCATTAATTATATCTATTCATTTAGACACGTGGTTGTTGTCATCACCAGCTCAAGTCGGCATGAGAAGATCCAGAACATTCAATCTCTCTACAGACTGTCATACGAATCAGTGATATGATTCAGAGTATTGCGGTTGCGGAAAAACTTACGCTGCTCAGCCTGTTCAAACCGGGTGTTGTTTCGACCTTTTCGCATGGCTGGAAATACTTCGGCGCTGAGAGATTTCTCCAGCTTTACATGCGCCTGAAGATGTTCCAGAATAGTTCTTTGCATGTCTTCAGATTCCAATTTTAGTGATTAGCATCAATAAAAAGGGTCGTGACCAAACTGACCTATACCGTCGAACTCGACATCCGAGCTCATGGACACCAAGGCCCTAATGAAGGCACTATATCAGTACTTATCCTCAATTATACATATGATTTAGCACATACCTCTCTTGATACTCTTCTAGCGCCTGAATAAACCTGACTAGTAGACTGTCAAACCTCTCGGTAAGCATACCCGAATGCGAATATTCATCTCCACGAGTATATAGATCGTATCGCACGGATGTTTTCTTCGCGGAAATTGGAACGAAGCTCAAAGTATACCAGGCCCGTGTCCCTTTAATAGTATGAAAAGAGCTCATCGGGAAAAGGTGCAGGGGTTGAGGTGGTCGGCGAAAATCCAGCAAGCTGAGAGCAAACCGTAGAGAGCTCTGTCGTGAAAGTTCATCTTCCAATGGTGTAATATCAAACAACTTCATAGATCGGACTTGGAAACAATGTCAGCCATAGCTAGTCTCGCAATAACCGTGCACTACTTACGGCCCAACTTCCAGTTAAATCCTCCCTCCACAGATTTCCCTCTAAACCATTTGGCGCCCTCCATTGCATTGCTTCGGACGAACAAAGATAAGCCGTCGATATCCACCGGGGGAACGGCCGGGCTCGCATCCAAATTAATAAATATAAAGCCCGCTAGATCCATAAACGTATGAATCGCAAACAAGCCATTTTGCGACTTATCAAATCCCGGAACGTTATCAAAGTGAGGGGCCTTGATGAGCTGTCCATAGGTGTTATAGCTCCAGCCGTGATAGCGGCATCCCAGTACCGGGGAGGATCCGCTCTCTTTCTTAGTGATAGTGTATGCTCGATGCCTGCAGACATTGTGGAAGGCCCTGACGTCTCCGTCGCGTCCCAGGATCAGGAATATAGGGAACCCTGCGACGTTGAACGTTTGGTAGTCGCCTGCCTTGGCAAACCGACTGCGATGGGACAGATAGAGCCAGTTCTAAAATGCGAACAGATATTTCATCAAGTCATTATATTGATGCTGGTGGTGGTCCTACCTTGCTGAATATAGCCCGTCTCTCGAGCTCAAAGATATCATTGCCCACGAACCATGTTTCGGGGAACTCCGACTCTTTCGAAACGGCCTGGGGTAGCCCTGGCTGAGGGGTCTGACTAGTACGCTCGCTTTCATCATGGCAAAGTTTTTTATCGTCTGGAAGAAAGAGATATGGCCGAGCACGATAGAAGAAGAAGAGCACTGTCATGATGGCAACCAGCACTGGAGCCGGGGTATACGAGTTTAAAGCATCCATTCTGGCGGCGTCAACAAGTGGATAACCGTAATACAGTCATGGAAGCAAAAAAAATCTGGACAAGGTAGAGCACCGTCCTGAGCGCCTTTTAAGGATCCCTGGGAGCTAGCGATCCCAAATGAGCACTGATCCCGTCTCCACCACCTGCCTGCATATCGATTTCACATGGTCAACTGCAGCAAGGAAGTGGCAGCAAATGATATCAGAAGTCATATCATAGCCTTATACGGTCCTGATTTCCTGGGTTATTTGAATGCGTTGCATTTAACTGGGGAGCGGGGTTCTCATGATGGTCTCTATCTTCTATATCATCTGAAATACATCATGCATCGGTCGGTGGTATAAGTCGTGGACAGGGCGTTTACTACATACGCTGGAACGACATTTCAACACTATCACTGGTGTCATATAGCCTCGGGACAAATTTCATGAAGCTTCTCCTACAGTCTAATCGAAGAACGATGTATTATGCCGCTGCTTCAACATGCGCCGACTCGACAGTTTCAAGGTCCATGGAACGGCTCTGATCTTGACCCCGTATATCTGCAGCGTGCTGTTCACACACGAGTTCAAACACACGATCCTGGTAGTCTTAAGAAGGCATTAGGAGATGCAAGTCAAAGACTGTCCTGGAAATGAATACTCACAGGAAACACCGTTCTCCTTGGATGGGTTCAGAATCCCCTCACTATATACCCCCTTTGTGAGATTATCCTGTGCCTTTTCACAGAGCTCGTAGTCCTCCATAGCAACTTGTCGAACAAACTTATAGTACTCCTCGAACTTCTCCCCAGATTCAACATGATAGTAGTCGAATTCCATCCTCGTAATATTCGGATCTTCGGTCGGACAGACACGGAAGGATGACATTCCGCCACCGTATACATTCAGAGTGCAATTCGGGAAGAAGTATAGGAACAAGCCGTCATCCGGCTTCCTTGGGTCCGCAATATGTTGCGAGAAATTCTGGTGGTTGTGCACTTCATAGAATGTAGGCGGGTAGTAGATGGAGAACGAGGGGTGGGTATACTGGCAATGCAGGCATTCTTGATACCCATCCACCCTGATATCGGTCAGCGATTGATTTCCCACCCGTCGAATACATGCAATTACATGGTTTTCCAATTGAACCGACCCTCGTATTTGATGCTGCGCTTGTACGGTCGTTTAGTGAAATCCACCCGCTCAAGTAACGGCTCTAGGTCTGGAAAGTATTCATGAAAAGTGGGTGCTTCGTCCGACAGAGCGGCAAATACGAGACCTGTCGGGGTTACATGCTGGGGTAATGGTCTCTCCTATAGCAGGGTCAATGGGTTGTGTATCTCATCCCACTGGCACGATACGAACTGTCTTTGCACAGATCACGCGAATCTCGTCCGGTCCAGGAAAGCTCGAATCTCCTGAGCTTCGATAGGCAAGAATAGACTGCTGGGCAATCTCATACTCGACTCTCTCTCCGATATGTTGAAATCTCGTCACAGGCCCAAGGAGGTACCAGGACTATGGCCATCAGACTCTTGCGCACACAGGATGTGATTCTGTGAACATACCTTCAGGAAGACCGCTCTCCTCTCCAACTGATACAGCGGGAGGCTGCGATACCATGAAGCTGGAAGGGTGCGTGCAAGCTCAGACATTGTCAGATATCAAACATTGGTGTTGTCAGGTAGATGGATATGATATCTAGAGCGTGGAGGCACGGCTGTATATGAAGGATGGGGGAACTAGATGCATGATGCAGATCTGATCCCTGTGGATCATATGCCTTCAATTGGACAGGCATATTATTACCTGAAGAGGTTATGTCTTCCCCCGCAGAGCTTGGTTGCTTTTAGGTAATTTCTTCAACGTTGCTCATCAAATGACATGAGGGGGATTAATCTGTATTCTAGATTTGTCTTTCCCAGGAGCAGTCCGTATAGCCTATCTATCGCTAGTTGCGGATATACTAAAGCACGCTTCTTACCAATATAGTTCGAACCAATATAGTTCAACTGTAGCGTGCGATTCGGCTATATCACATGTCCGAGATCCAGTGCCTCTGGAAGGATCACGCAAACGAGATCTCAATATCTGTTATCGTCTATATCTAGGAACTGGTGACGCATTTGATGACACTCAACAGAGAGTTATTTATTCCAATTCTCGATATAATCGACCAAGTAGCCTTACATATCTGCGTCTCAGAGGGATTCTAATTTCTTATAGACAAGAGTTTGCAGTGGACAATAAACATATAGACCCTGACTGAGAACTGGCTGTGGGGCACAGAAATAGATGACTAAACTTGAACAAGATGGCTGTTTATCCCTGGTTTTTCCATGCCAAGTTCTTCGATATCAACCTCTAATGTCTTCATGTCTCAAAGCTCCAGTCACTATCGCCGTCTGCCTCAGCCGCCAGTCAGGCTGACCCTTAGAATGGTAATCCAGTTGGTGCAAGTTGATGGGCAAACACTGACTCCAGGTTGGCAGAAGTAAGGAATACATGTGGAATCCATGACGATCTGCAGGCGATGAAATATTCAAAATCTGTGAGACCTCCGTGCTAGCGGTCACGCGATGTCTTTCTGCTCTGGTTCAACCAATTCAGCTCGAAGGCAGCTGCTCCGGAGGATCGTCAGTTGTCAAGTCAATGCCGCTACGGCACTTTGCGTGCTGCACGATGCAAGCAGCATACATTATGTTCGTCTTGCAGTATGCTCTGAGAAGCTCTCTAGCATCCGGGAATTGGGATAGGTTCCGGGATTTACTGAATGGTCCTGAACGGGGCGCAGAACATATAGAAATGGAGAGACTTATAGAGGAGTTGGGTCTTGGGATTCAAGATGTGCTGCGGGTTATGGACCGCTGCTTTCCCTTTTTCGAAGGGATAGCAGCAATGGCTGAGGAAGTTCGTAGCGCATACGACATTGCTGGGCCAGCAAGTGAGATTCTACTCAGAAGGGATAGCAGTAACCTTCTGTAACTATTTCTCAATCTATGCGTTTCGAGGCTCGGGGATTGAAGCCAACGCCGGCCGGTGTTCCGGTGTTTGAACACCCCGCTTTGTGATCGTCCACTGTATATAAAGTCAAATATTCTCTGATCCATTCCTCCGGAAACCCTTAAATTCTTCTCTTTCTCTATATCACTGCTTACGACTCTGTTATCATGACCCTCACAGGAAGCTGCATGTGTGGCGCGATCACCTACTCCGCCGAAGGTGAGAACACCGCTACTGTATGTCATACCAGAGGAACATGCTAAGTCTAAGATAGCCGATGAATACCTTCGCGCGCTTTGTCATTGTACGGATTGCCAAAAGGTGAGTGTCATAACCACAAGTCCTTCAGACTTGTTTATTTACTTCCCGTCGCAGTGGACTGGTGGCGCCTTCACCTCCAACGCATGTGTTCCTCGGACCAGCTTTAAAGTCACCAAAGGTACAAAGGCCTTTATCTGACAATTACCCATGTAACAAGTCTGATCAAAATGCAGGGACCCCTTCGTCTTACGACGCCACCGGTGCTAGTGGCAAGATTAACAAGCACTTCTTCTGCCCTACCTGCGGGTCGAGTTTGTATACCGAGCTGGAAATCATGCCTGACATCACCTGTGTGAAGGCTGGAACCTTGGACAATGGAGGTGCAAACCTCGGAGGGAAGATCGATGTAGAGCTCTATGTGAAGGACCGGCCGAGCTATCTTGCTGCTGTGGAGGGGGCTAAACAGGAGTCTCGAATGGGGTAGTTTGGAATATATCTTTACGCTTGGCTTCCTCCACGTCCGGATAGGCCCGAGTCTGAAATTAGCATGTATGCTTCCTAAACCATCAGAATGCAATATTCTTATATTCTAATCTGAGTAGTAACAATCTGAAGTGGGATGGTTGAAATAGTTGAAACTGTATAGTTGCCTAGATCACATGTTCGGCGGTGCAATCAGGTGGAGTCCGCCCATTACGTCGATTGTTGCGCTGAAGTCATTCTTTCACTCATTTCATCCTTCCTCTCTCCGCATTCTTCTCTCGTCGCGTTGTCTGTCAACAAGATCCCCTTTATTCCCTCCTCTCAAAGCATGCTCACTCACCCCCTAGTCCTTTGAGTGACGATCACCCCCTCCCATCCACCATGGCCAGCTCCGGAGCCAAGTATACCCCTCCGCCTTCGCCGCCTTCCCCGACGGCATCCTTCTACGATGTAAGCGACGACGAGGAGGATGAATACAACACCATATCCCACGCTACAAGCCGAAGGGGCGTAAAGCTCTTATTCTCCAAAAGCAAGGTGCGTCGCCTCGCACCTCCCACTCAATTACTCCTGGCTGACCGTGGTTCCGATTCATCCCGCTCTATAGGTCTACGTGCATCCCACGCCTTCCTCCAAAGACAACATCCCTGGTTTTATCGCCCTCATTCAACAAAAGCCTGTCCCCTCCTCTTCCAATACCACGACCCCCACCTCTTCTCCAAAAAAATCCGATCTCTCCTCCTACCTCCTGGCCTGGGTCCCCGAATCGTCTTTGGGTGATGCCTACAGCACCTACGTCAAGGTCGACCTCTCCGAAGACGACTCGTCGCCAAAGCAGAAATACCTCGTACCGCCCCTCCCTGCCACAACGACATACAAAGACCCCATCGGTCTCTACGCATTTGCTGTCCCGCTATCAGAGATCTACTCCCTACTCGTACGACCTCCAAGTCTAGGATGGTGGTTCGGCAGTCTCGTGATCAACTCCCGGGCAGGTGATAGCTTCCCCGCACTGTTTTTCCATGACAGCGAGTGCCAGTCGACTATTCTACAGAAGAAACGAAGAACGCAAGAGTCCTTCGATCCATTCGGCGAGGATGGCACTGTGTTCTGGGGTGGCGACGAGGTGCTCAGGTGGCTTCGAAAGTATGCCGAGGTTCAACGGTCCGCCGTGGATAGTAGCGTCTACCTGATCAATCCATCTGACGAGGACCGGATCTCCTTTGGACGCCCGTTGTCTTCAGGCGGGGCTGCGAGAACCTCGCAGGACCAAGCTGTCACACCGGCAGGTGCAAGTGCTGGCGGGCCGCAAGACGCTGGAATGGATCCGTTCATGAAGGCAATCAAGGAGACGAGGTGGAAAGTGCTAGAACAGCTGAGCAAGATCACCACCTTCACGCGTCGGACAGCAAACGAAATCGCCGATAATCCGCGCATCCCTCCACAGGTTCGCCGTCTGATGAAGACCCCCGAGATCCAGACGTTGCAGGATGAATTCGATAGCGCCCGTTTATATCTGGCTCGCTGGGCTATGAGCATCTCGGAGCAAAGTGAACGTGAGCGCAACCAACGGATATGGACGGCCCGCGATGTCCTCGAAATGGAAAACAGCTCCGTTGGCGATTTCGAGATCCTTGACTTGGAGACGGGGACCATGTCGATCCAGGAACGTCGCAAAGTTCTGACCCTGAAAGAGTGGGAAGGGTTTTTCGACCCAATGACTGGGCGGTTACAGGTCACTGTCGACGAGGTGAAGGAGAGGATATTCCACGGAGGCCTCGAGCCGAACGACGGTGTCCGGAAAGAGGCATGGCTGTTCCTCCTTGGGGTATACTCATGGGATAGCAGCCGAGAGGAACGTCAGGTCATGATGAATTCTAAGCGCGATGAGTACATCCGCCTGAAGGGCGCCTGGTGGGAGAGAATGATCGAAGGATCATCCACGGCCGAGCAGTATGAGTGGTGGAAAGAGCAAAGGAATCGGATCGGTATGTTTGGCAGTTGATTTGGAATGACGAGCCCTTGCTAATATGGCAACCTCACGAACTGTAGAGAAGGATGTCCACCGAACCGATCGCACAATACCTCTGTTCGCGGGAGAGGACATTCCCCATCCAGACCCAGACTCACCATTTGCGGATACAGGGACGAACGTGCATCTAGAGCAAATGAAGGACATGCTATTAACCTATAACGAATACAACCCGGACCTTGGCTACGTCCAAGGGATGAGTGACCTGTTGGCGCCGATATACGCCGTCATGCAAGATGACGCTGTTGCATTCTGGGCATTTGTCGGATTCATGGACCGAATGGTATAACTCTCCAGTCTTGCAGCCTCTGTTTTTACAAATCCCACTAACTTGAGTACAGGAACGGAACTTCCTACGTGACCAGTCAGGCATGCGTGTGCAGCTCCTCACCCTGGACCACCTCGTGCAACTCATGGACCCTCAACTCTATCTGCACCTTCAATCCGCCGACAGCACGAACTTCTTCTTCTTCTTCCGCATGCTTCTAGTCTGGTACAAACGCGAATTCGAATGGGTCGACGTCCTCCGCCTCTGGGAAACACTATGGACAGATTACTATTCGAGCAGTTTCCACCTATTTATTGCGCTCGCCATTCTTGAGAAGCACCGCGACGTGATCATGGACCATCTCAAACACTTTGACGAAGTCCTCAAATACAGTGAGTCGATTTTCCATCCCAAACAGTTGATCAAGCTGCAGTCTAACCAATCATCCAGTCAACGAACTCTCGAACACGATGGAACTTGTCCCAATACTGACCCGCGCGGAATCACTCTTCCGCCGGTTTGAACGTGCCGTTCAGGCCATCGATAAGAAGAATAATTTCCCGGCTCCCGCAGCCCACCAACGAAGACCTGCGACAGCGGACCCTTCTTCCCCAGACAAAGGCAAATCACCACAACGCCCAACAAGTACTGCGTATAGTAGTGGCGTCAGCGCAGGAACTAGTGGCAGTCATCTAGCGGGTGACAACACGGAGCAGCCCAAGGTCATTTCACCAGAACTGAGAGATTTGTTCCGCAAGGATATTTTCTGGAAACAAGAGCCATCGGGACGGCAACAAAACGCTCCAGCGGCGTCTTGAAATGGGTCACCTGATTCACGTGGAATATGGATGACGAGATATGATACCAGTATCTGCTAGATGCCACATCTATGTGTTTTTCTATCGCTTAACGAATTATTGCGAGGTTCGGAATTGGGTCCTCGGGGATACGGCGTTTGCGTTGAGCGTTTGCAAGTTGCAAGTACCAAAGGATTGTCTAAATAGCAAAGATTTTCTGCTCTCATCTTTCAACTTATTAGCCTCGTAATCTAGGGCGCTCAAGCTTATAAATGGCAATGCTGACACTCTGCTTCACACTATGTTCTCTACCCTAGGGTGATACCATATGCAAAGGATGAGAAAGATATATGTACTATTATGCCAAGTATTATGTGCGATATGATAGACAAACAGGCGACAGGACATGGAAAATTGTCTTAAAATTCTAACAAAAGGCCGACACCGGAAAAAGACGAGGGTATCAAGATATCAGAAAGATGCTCAATAGAATAACACCCAAATGAACCAGCCGGAAGATCGTATATGCAAAAAGACTCCAACCCTGTTCGCTTGTAATGCTGCAGCGGAATGTAAAGCCCTGTATCGAAGAATAAAAATGGTATGCCCGAGAACGCAACGAAAATAAGACAGACACCAATAAAAATGCAATGCCAGACACTTTTGACACGCGCTTGTGCTGTGATCCAAACAGAAACCCGGACAAACGGTAACGCCAGTGCTATGTGGAGATTAATGAGATAAGATCGAGGTAAATGGCAGGGAGAAATGTAATTAGGTTTAGAAGGACCGGGGGGATGGATTTCAGTTTAAGCGGCTTCCAAGTCCACGCAGAACAACTCGTCTGCTGGAACCTGCCGCACCGATATCATTGATGCTTCGAGATTTGGCGAGAGCCGGTGTTCGACGCCCGGTGGATTCTTGGTCCTGAGTCACGGGGAGCGGCCGCAAAGATGCGCTCCGTCGTGCTTGGCCGAGGACATCTTCCACCCAGGCTTCACTCTCCGGCGTCATCGAGATACGCCGGGACCTCGGTTTGGGCCCGGCGAGCCCCAGTGGGATGGTGGGAGAGGTACCGCCGATTGTGGTTGAGGGTGAGAGGTTTGCAGACGAAGCCGCGCCCGCAGAGGTATTGGACGAGACTGAAAGGCGCCTACGTGACGACACTGTCGACAACGGGGTACCCGAGGAGTTTAGAGCTGCACCAGCACTGACAGCCCTGAATCCAGCTACGTCAGAGGCGTTTGAAGAGCGTCGGGGTTTGCGAACAGCAAGCGAGGAGGGTGGTCGATTGCTCAAAACTGATTGAGGCCGAGATGGAGTGTTTCTTCCATTCCCGGAAGGCACCCTGGTAGCAGGTGATGCATATGACGGCGTGGTTTCGCGAGAGGACAACTCTTGTACTTCGACGCGGGGAGCCTCGGCGAAATGTCGACTCCGGTGATGCATAGCATATACCGTCAGATACTCGGCGAGGTCAGACCAACCACCACCAATGCGTGCCATGACACGCTCTCCATCTCTACCAACGGTACGACATGCGAGCTTAACAGGCTTGTCGCCGCCATGGAGGTGATATACCTTCATTTCATTAGCACCCAGGGCGTGGGAGTGCCTCCGGCGAGAGGGAGCAGGCGTGATGGTCAAACCTGGACCGGGTGTGCCGCTGCGCGATGATGCTCGACTCCGTGATGATGTACGAAGCTCTCTAGGTTTGAAAGGGAAGGACGCCACAGAGGATGTCTCCTGTTCTGAATCCTCGGCTTGCATCAGGGAGATGTTGCCTGGGATGCTTGTCAGGATGGAGCTGATTTTCTCATCCATCTGGTCCTTGGGCTTTTTCGGCCGACTGCTCCGAGACGATGGTCGGGACGAATTCCTGGCCCCAGACCTCGAATGTGCTTCATCTGCAAAAGATTTGTGTCCTCCGATATCTTCAAGACTGGGATGCGAGGCTAATTGCCGTCTCAAGCGGGCAGCTGCGATGTGGATGGGTGGCTCAAGATGAGGGTGACTCGATATTCTCTCCTGGCCGGCAGTTTCGTTGTGTTTCCATTGGTTTGTGCGGTCAGGCTTTCCGATCTCCGATTCAATCATAGGACTTCCTTCTAGAGGCTGTTCCATCCGCTGTATCGGACTATGCGGGCGAGTATTATTAGGCGGCGCAGGCTGTCGGCTTTTCTTCTGTGATCGTGGAGCAGAGGCTGGCCGAGAACTTAGCTTCGTTGGTTGAGATACATCTCTTGGACGTTTGTCAGCTCTGGTGCTTTCCACACTGGCGTTGTTCTCGTTCTCATAGTCCAAATCAAGTCGCTCATTGATAAAGCGCTGCAAGGGAAGACTCAGAGCTCGGTTATGCTTCAATGCGGTTCGTGGAGGCGTCACATCTTTGTCTAGGCCGAGAAGACGGTCTGCGTGCAAGGTATGATTATTTGAAGGGGTAGGATCGGTCGGTTCACACTTTAATCGGACCTGAGGGGGCGTTTCCAAGGGTAATGGTGTTTCATTCGTTGACGTGGTTGTGCGCGGTCCATGGAATTCCGGACTCGATATGAGCGACGGGTAGTCGGAGTACGATGCCGCAGATGCAATAGACGACCGGCGAGCGTGAGGTCTTGTATCGTCCCTCTCAGAGTGTGAGCGGGCCGATACCCCTTTAGAGAGCTTTATGGGACTCTCCAAAGGCCGCTTGGGGGGTTGAGGTTCATCGGACTCTCCGGGTGTATTGGAAAGGGAAGACACTGCTTTCTCCTCTTCGTCCGATAGGTTGGACTTGGACGAATCTTCTGATGGGGCGCTTGACTGAGACGTAGAAAGATCGTTCCCATACACCGGAGACACAGAAGCAACGTCAGTAGTGGTAAGCTGCGTATCTCTTTGGTTCAATGAAGCCGAGGAGTGGGGAGAACTCTCATTGTCAGGAGAAAGCATAGATCCTTTCGGTGTTTCCACCTCACCAGGTTTGGATACCTCCTGGACTGGAATAGATTTGCCTGCGTCAAGATCTTTCGGAGGTGAAGTATCTTGCTCAGGGTCTAGCTCAAGTGCCAGCTCAGGTCCCGACGACGGTTCAGGGAGGGGCGCATCTGCAGACGATAGGGAATGGCACGGAGATCCAGCACGGAGCGTCTCGCCCTCCGTTTCCGATGTTCCATGTTGAGCACATACAGACTGCACAGAGTTGTGAGACTCATCGTCATCAAGTTGCTCTGCCGGTTTTTCTTGCAATGGAGAATGCTCTTCTGCGGGCAGATTGGTGGATTGAGGGCTAGCCGCGCCATCCGATTCTTCGCGCACATATGAAGCTGGTTCGGAGTCGCCTGCTTCACTGCTAGACGGCGAAGCTCCCCTTGTTTTGGAAGTTTCGGGGTACTCGGTTTCAACTGGGCTTGCCGTAGTGGCTTGAACCTCGCATTCATCCGACTTGGTCTCGAGGGGTAGGTCAAGAGTACTCGATTCCACGTCTTCAGATGAGACGGCGCCAGGTACTTCAGAAGTAGTGGCTTCAATACTGGTCAGGACGATAGAGGGTCGATCAAGGCTGGGGAGATCAGTAGCAACGGCTTTCAGTGGACTGTGTGGCTCCTCTTCTATCGTTTCCATTGGATGCGGGCGTGTGACGTCGGATGGAAGAAAATCGGCTGAGATCAAGACATCTGCACTTGCAGATGCTTCGGGCAGTGAATCTGTTTGGATAGGCTCGAGTTCGGGTGCTGTCGCTTTCTGTTGTTTGGTTGTCATCGCGCGTCGCCATTCATTCTGGACGCTGCGTTTCTCAGCCTCCATGACCCATGATCCAAATTCCGACTCGACGGTTTCCAAGTCGTCGATCCACGCTTCAGGCAACGAGTCTTCACGTCCTTCCAACGAGTCGAGGATCCGATCCATGCGCCTACCAGCGGAAATAACGGTGGCTTCTAATGCAGTGCGCTTAACATGGTAGTTCGCTCTCGAATACAAGGGGTCCGTTTCGGTGGGCGCATCGCTGGAATTCAGCAGGTCCATCGCCGAGTTCAATTCGGAACGGGCCAGGCGGAGGCCCCGAAGTAGTCCAGGGATCTGGCGAAGGACCAACAATCGAACATCCCAGGCAGAAAGGAGGCTATTCAGACGGGACAGAAGGGGAAGGGCGCGCAGGATCGTGGCCGTGATGACGGCGGTAAAGTCACTCAATTGAACATAACTGAGCGGAGGCGGCGTCGATACGGTGCTGTTGGATGACGAAGGTCGAGACCGGGCTGGAATGTGGGCACTGAGCACATGTTCTTTGAGTTCATCGACATTTAGATTCTCGAGTTCATCCCGAATCTCCTCAATACGTTTTTCATGCTGTGCAACGACGGCCGCAGGGAGACTCCCATAGTATTCCCGTTCCGCGCTCTCGGTCTCGACGGAGGGAGAGACGAATCCCTTTCCTAAGTGAGCATCGGTGCCTTTCGGCCATTGCCAGCCCTGGAGTTCGCGATACCACTGTCCGAGTTTCTGCGCGGCGATGGCGGCTCGAATACCGAGGGCGCGTTCTGCGGGTGAGACTTGGGAAATACTCCGAGCGAGGATATCGTGGGCGCCCCTTTCGTTCGTCGGGACCGCGTCGGCCGAGGTCAAGGCTTGGAGAGTGGCTTCGGGAGATAGGTTTCCCAGGAGTGGATCGATCGACTGGTAGTCTGGTACTGCTATTCGACTTGGAGACGGGGAGCGGGCGGAGCGAGACCGAAGTTGGGGCGGCGGGAGGTATATTGGGGGATGAGGTGGACTGGCAGGATGAGTAGCCATCTTCGTTGAAGGCTCGTTCAGAGACGCTTCACAGGCGCGGGTGAAAGGAGGGAGGTCGCAATATGGAGTCAGTCGGGGAGAGGCGAGAGAATGGCTGACAAGCGCGCATGCTGGGACGCGTCGAGATCGGCGGTGATACTGGCGAACACCCGGGGTTGGATAAGGGGGGAGGATCCGGAGTGGAGGGAGGATCCGAGACGGTTGCAAGGTGTGAATCCTCGAGGGACTCGGACAGTGAATGCAAAGATGGTAGGTATTCTTGTTTGGAAGAAGGCAGGAGAATGTCAGGTCGAGGACAATTTAGTAGAAACGACAGAAGCGTTTGGGATAGAGGATGGGGGGTGGACCACGGAGATCAGGAGAGAGAGACAGGAGATGGCTACGAAGAGCCACGAACGATTGGGTAGAAGAGGAGTGAGTGAGCGAGAGTGTGTGTGAGGGGTGGAAAGGAGTGGAGAGGAATGAGACCAGCTCGAGAGTGTTGTCGCGACGAGAGAAGAGGATGAGAGAGAGAGGAAGACGAAGAGATGAAGTGGTGGCGGTTAGATGGAGACACGCGGTGGGTGGTGGAGCTCATACTAGGCTGACTATTGCTCTATATTTATCCCGATCAGGCCTCGGACGAACAGAATGGATGCAAGGGCAGAAATCTTCGGGATGCAAGAGATGCCCTGCCCTTACTGACTTCCACCGTAAGGAGGTTCCATCCAACCTCTGGATTGTGTGTGTTCTTATCCGAGTGGAAGCTATACAATCCCTTCTCTGTAGATGATCCGATGAAAGACTCCAATTCTAAATGACCCCTATACTCATTTTACATTAATCTATACAACACTCTAACCTAAACGCACAATATCACAAAGAATGTAAAAAGAATGTAGACAGATCTCTATCCATGAGGAATGCGGAGAATGAATGTTTCTTCTCCACTGACACCGCCCGCATCTCTCCATCTCCATCTCCAACCTCATCTTCAACCACCACCATGCGACACTCTTTTCCCCTACAGCCCTCCTATCCAGGAATGACCACTATGAGTTAACCATGCGCTTTCGAACCCAATTGACCAACATTACCACCTTCACCAGTACGTCTCCCGTGTCCGTCTCCGTCCCTCCGCACGCGTCAGTTGGCGCGTCGCGTCAAGACATCTATCAACCAACCTCTAACCACCCTCCCAGAACTAACCGCCTCCCTCTCCTCCCTGGGAAAAGTCTGCTGGCTACGTCTCGAAGATGCCGCTGTCCGATTCACCATCATTCCCGACCAGGGTACCCAGGTCTGGGCCCAGCTCCCAGTCGTACGTCCCTCACCCCCAATGCATTCCCATATCCACCATCCCACTAACACCCCCAGGACGCCATCTTCGAAGAATCTACCTACACCCTCCAATCCAACTCGGGCGTAATCAACCTCGAGGTCCCCGTCGGCGCCCTCCATCGCGCCCTCCGCTCCGCCGCCGCCGCCACCTCCGCCCAACTCCGCCTCACAAAAAAGGGCAACGTGCCTCTCCTCGCGCTGACCGTTCTCGCCTCCTCCTGGACCACCGGTTCAAATGCGCTGGGCATCGCCGACCCCACCACCGGGTCTGACACAACAGCGGCGGCAAACGGCCCCCGCGAACGCGAGACCGTCATCTCGCAGGAAATCCCCGTCAAGGTACTCCACGAGTCGGCCGTGGAGGGGCTGCACGAGCCGCGGTGTCGCGACCCAGATGTGCACATCATCCTGCCCAGTCTGATCCAGCTGAAGAGCATCTCGGAGCGGTTTACGAAGCTGGCGGCGGATGCGAAGGGCGCGGGGGCTGGAGCTGGAGCTGGGGCGGCCGGCGCCCCGCGTCTCGAGCTGTCGGCGAATATGCACGGCTCGTTGAAGTTGGCGATTGCAACAGATGCGCTGCGCATCTCGAGTGTCTGGTCGGACTTGGTCAATCCGGCCTTGGACCCGGGGCAGCTGTCGCAGAGCCAGATCGAGCAGCTGCCGAGTGAGCGCATGCGGGGACTGGGCGAGAACGACGAGGCCGGGTGGGCGAAGGTGCGGATTGATGGGAAGGACTGGGGGCGCGTGCTGAGTGTGGGTCGGTTGAGTCCGAAGGTGGTTGCTTGTGAGTTTGACAGAGGCTGTATGCGTGGTGTATGTGTTGGTGGAGCTGACCGGGCTAGGTTTTATACATGAGACGGCGCTGGTGCTCTACGTCTATCTGCCCAGTAGCTGGAATGGAGAAGACTCCTGTCTGACGGTGAGTTCAGCTGCAACACCGGACAGATATCCTGCTAACGTCGCTAATCCGCAGTACTATATCAATTCTTACTCGACTTGATCTCATCACGAAGGCGTTATGAATATATGAAATATCACGACTGGACAAAACTGCCAACTATGGCGCAGGAATGGAATTATTAGCGTAATATTAGACCGTTGAATAATTAAATCATGTTCCATCATGTACCTCCCAGGTGGCTGGTTCTCATTCAGCCATCACGTCTCAAGCTCAAACAAATGAAACAAAATGGAATCATTAGCAAAGGGAAACACGCAGAAAAGCCAATATGTAAATGCACATGACATATATAGAATACATGAATGACCGACGTCATCGATCACTCGAGAAGGTTCCAAATCAAGTCGTGGCCCCGCAGAGACACGATATGCAAAGACTTTTTGCAAGCTTGTTCAACAATTCTATACCTGACCGTAAGCCAGAACGCGCTTCATAGAGAAGAAAGCAAATCACAGAAAAGTGTCAGGCACGGCTCATCAGCAATGAGGGGAGACATCTCATTTCGCCATCACGTCAACGTATCTGCCTTTCTTTTTGCCCTTGACAGTGCCGCCCTTGCGAGCCTGTGGCGGACCAAGCAAATCGTCTATCGAGCTTGCTGTGCTCAGTGAAGTTGCTGGACGAGGCGGCGGCCCGGAAGAACTACCGGGACGTGTCGGTGGTGCAGCCGCGCCAGTAGAGACAGATCGGGGAACCGCATTGAGGAACGGGGGAGGAGCACCAAGTAATGATGGTGCTGGACTTCCAGTTTGCGGGGGAGGAGCACCAGCAGAGGAGGTAGGTCGACTGTCAGGGCCGGGCGGCTTAGGAGACGCAGCCGGCGGAGGAGCACTACTGCCACTAGCAGTCCTGCTAGGAGCAGCTCCTCTTGGTGGGGGTGGTGTACCACGGGATACAGTGGCACTGTTAGGATCCTTTTTGTTGACCCATTTCTTGAGCTCTTTGTCGTAGTAGAACGAATTCTCCTCGCCGAGCTTAGCACGGATGGGGCCACCAGAATTGTTGTTCTCTTCTTTCTTGCCGCCTCCGAACCACCCAGGCCACCACGATGACTTCTTTTGTTGTGGTGCATTCTTGGCTGGAAGTGACAGTCAGTCTCTGCTCCGAATTGACGTGTAGATCAAGTCTCTTACCTTCGGCCTCCGCAATTCTCCGGAAATTCTCCTCCGCTTCACGGTCCTTTCGCTCCTTCTCCGCCTTCTGGAGGGCCGCAGCACGGGCTGCAATGTCATCGTCATCATCGTCGTCCATGAAAGATTTTTTCTTCTTCAGAGGCACATCATCATCAGGTTCGTCCGTCGATTGGGTATCCGGTGCAGCCGTTGTCTCGATGGTGGGGGGTTCATAGCCAGTGCTGAAAGTAGGTGGCGTATAGCTGGACCCACTAGTTTCGGGCGGCATGTAACTAGATGCACCCGTTTGAGAGTCCGTCATGGAACCCCGATTGAGTGGCTGGCTAGATGGTCCGCCAGGCGGCAAGCAAGGAGACGTGTTCATGGCAGGTTCGTGCGGCGGTGCGGATGCAGCAGGGTAAGACTGAGTGGCCGAATCCTCTTCAACAGGGGCAAGTGGCATGTAAGACGTCTGCGGGGGCGTGGATTGGTATCCAACGGCAGGTGGAGAGCCGTAAGGCCCGCCTCCCTGGTAGAAGGTGTTCTCCATGGGCGTTGCAGGCTCCTGAGATCCCCGTCGCTGGGGGAAGGGAAATCCATAAGATGATGAGCGCTGCGAGTCCATCGAAGACCGTCCGCGAGGTTGTTCAGGAGATGCATTGGGGGCATATTGGCTATTTGGCTGGTAACGGGAGGGCCCACTGCTAGGAATAGGCTGAGCTGCAGACGCCGCATAGGGGCCATACAGATCCGTGACCGACGGTGATCGGCTCACGGTAGGAGTCCCCGTAAATCTGGCAAAGGGACCGACATCACCTTCTCCAGCCTTTCCAGAGCCTGTAGAGGCTGCATCGCTATCATCGCCGGCGACAAAGCTATTGAATTTCGCCCACATCGAGCCCGACACCTTCTCCATACTTGGCTTTGATATCCAAGAGGACCCGCCATCATTGGTAGTTTGCCTAAGGCGGGCTGATAATTCGTCCACACCGAACAACAAATGCTGGTTGTGGTATCCGGAAGGCTTAGTGGTGGATTTGAGGGCTGCCGCAATCGCGTCGCAATACTGCTGAGCCTCGGCTTTGCGTCCACAGTCAGCGAGAGACCAAGCGTGAAGCAGCTTGAACGCCAAGAGATGAGGAAGCGTGGCCATGGGAGCTCCCGCGAGGATCGTTGTGGCATACTCGTACGCCTCGGTAAGCAAAAAGGCATCCTCATCCTGCAAGATAGTAGATGGCAAATGTTGATGATCAGCACCGAGGAGGACGATGCATGACTGCGGATCATCAGCCCCGCCAAAGACCGCAGCGCGCGAGAAAATGAAACAAATGTGCGCAGCTTCGACGCGGCCATAGGACAGAAGAAGCCGACCAAGAGACAAAAGCGCCTGGTGATCGTCAGGGCTACGGTTGCTCAGCATCAAACCCAAAGTATCTCTCCAGCTATTCAAGCCGTCCAAGGCGTTCTTGGCTGGCCCATGTCCGTCAACCGTGCTAATCATCTGCATACCGGCTCTTGCGGACGGTGGGACGAGTTCATCAATGCTTTCCTCAACGTTGCCTGCAAATATCTCATAGAGCGCGGCCAGGGATTCAGTGTTGCCGGTTGCAGATCGGACTTCGCGCCGGACGAACTCCTGGACCACTTGCTTCCAGACCGACTTGTCCATGGTCGACGCGATAACCATCGCATGGCCCCACAGCCGGTTATCTACTGCACTCCAAACTGCTTTTTCTCGGTCTCCAAGAAGAAGGCAATTTCGAAGGCTCCCGATTGCTTGAGGATCCATCGCGTCGGACTTCGATGGCGCATCTAATGGCTTAAAGTCACCAAAAGACGGGACATTGGCTCCATAGCTTTCACCGGAGTCAGGATTCTCCGCCAGATGAGGGAAAATGACACCACGCAAGGCCTTTTTGATGGGTTCTGATCCTTCCAGAGAACCGTCATGTTCCACCAGGATTCGGATGATCTTCCATAGCAGGATCTTCTCATCATGGCGCATGGCAGAGTCTGGGTGTAATTGGGCAGCTTCCGAGATGCCCTCGTTTTCGAACTGGGCAATCTTGCTAGACAACCAAGCAAGCAAGTCCTTCTTCTTGGACTTATTCTTGAGAGGGCCAGGATGTTGAACGATACTGTCTGCCATGGGAACCCAGTCGCGGAGCTGGTGTATCCTAGCTTCACCGGGAGCGGCCATGATCTTTGGCGCAGGTTGGCCAGCCGTGTAGCGTGGTATGTGTTTGGGGAAGCACGAAACGATCGCACCACCAAATCCAAATTTGACAATGGGTGCTCCTCTCCACCTCTCAAGAGGATCCAATTCTTGGCCATCAGTAGGTGGGATAAATTCGAGCTGCTGTGAAGCCACGCGGTTATGGGAAGGAGCTGAAGGAGCATACGGACTAGAGGACTTTGTCGGAGACCCGGAGCCGTGAACCGAAGCAGGTCGTTGCAAAGGATCGACCGCCGGCACGGAAAGCCTGGGGCCCAAGACTTGCTGACTAGGGGATTGTGTCTGCGATCTGCGAGGTGGCATGAATTGTGTTTCAGTGGCTGGTGGTGCAGAGGCTGGTGGAGGAGCGCTAGTCATAGGCGCCACGCGCTTGGAAAACTCATTCACATAAGCCGGGGGAGCATAGGGATTCCGGGGCGGAGAGGTCTGCTGAGGAGCCATTGGCGCACCGGTGTTCTGCGTATCTACCGCCGTTCCACCAGGGACAGATTGGCCGACATGATGTTCATCAGGCTGCTCCTGTATCTCGATTTGAGGACCCGCAGCCGATTCCTGCTCAGCAAATGACGGCTTCCGAAGGCCTTCCTGTGGCTGATAAGAGACCTTCTCATGATAAGCCAATGGGCTCGACGTCCGAGGCTGGAACGGGAGAATTGTCGTCTGACCAGGTCCACTGGAAGGTTGAGACGCATAGCGATTGCGAGGGGGCACAGGAGCGGTGGACGGGGGTGGTGCCGGAGAATACCGAGGAGACGGCGGAGGTTTGACTCCACCTTGTAGAGAAGGAGGTTTGGGCGAATACCGAGACGCGGCACTGGGCACGCTTGGTGCGCTTGGTGCACTGGGTGCGAGAAGATTTGCATATGGATCTGTCTTTTCTGGCTGATGCAACTGAGGCGGTATACTGGAATCAACCGTGGGTGGAGGTGGAACAGCAGCATATGGATTGGAAGGTGGCGGCGGAACTGGGTGAGACGACGCCGGACCCGGAGTATAGCGTCCAGAACTGGACGGCCTAGATTGCGGTTTGGGCGGCGGTGGGGGTAGCTCTTCATAGAAGTTCTTCGGCGGGGCCGGCGGAGCCGTCGTTGTACTTGGCAATGTACCCATTGGGGGAGTCGGCATGGAGGGAGCCCTTTGAAGAGGGGGAACACTGGCGGCGGGTGGACCTGGAGCCATATTATTGCCAGGCACCACCACCGGCCGATGCGTCGCGGCAGCTCTTCGAGGGCGAGCCAGATCCTCAGGCAGATCGTATGGTGATTTGTACCCTTCTTTGGAACGTTCCGCGAAGCTTTCCGCTCTGCTCGTAGCGGGTTTCGGCGGCTGAGGCGCAAAGTAGTTAGGAGCTGTTGTGGTGTTTCCCTGAGCATATCCCTGCGCGGGGATCCCTTGAAGTAGATCTGATGTAGACGGTTGATGCGGCGTGTAAGACGTTGGCTGTGCCTTGGGCCGAGCTGCACTCTCCGGCGTTCCAAAAGGGCTGCTCAGAACAGGTGGCGCGCCCTGTGAAGCGATTCCATTCATGTGCATCTCCTGGTTTGATAACTCCCCCGAAGTTTCATCCTCCAAAAGCATATCATCGTCATCGTCGAGTTCTGCCTGCCACCGTGCCGCCAGGTCATCCTCAGGGGCCGGTTCAGGTTCCTCATCCGAGAGCTCGGCTTGCCACCTCGCAGCTAGATCTTCCTCCGACGTAGGCTTCTTCACCTGGTTCCCGGAAGCCGCCGCAGCCAAAATGTTGTCGAACTCCTGAGCCGTTAGCGAAGCATCGCTAACCGGAGATTTTATGGAAGTGTCAAGAGAGTCCAAAACTTGGGACGTGCTTTTGCGTGTCATGTGGCCGAAGGGTCGGGATTCGTCTGTTGAAGCTGACTGCTGCACCTCGTTAAAGAAAGCGCCCTCTTCCTCTTCGTCGCCATCGAATATCTGATCTATGCGGCTTTCTTGGTTGGCCGTTGGCTCGGTCGGTGAAGAGACGCCATCATCCAGCAGTGGGACACCTTCTTCATATCGGGATTCGGACTCGGGGGGTACGTAGATCGGTTTTGTTTGCGTCTTCAGCTGGTCAAAGAAATCATGCTCGCCACCGGGGGAAGTAGGGCTGCCCCAGAGATCATGGCTCGTAGTGCCGAAATCGCCGTTGGGAGAGATGGGAGTTTCCTTGCTTTGTTGATGCAGAGTCCACACCGAATCATCATGTCGCTCGACGGCTTGCGGCTGACTGTCCTCAGCCCACGACAGATCTGGCGCATTCTGCGTGGGTGGGAACGCCGAGTCGTTGCTTTCAAGCGAAAACACGTTTCCTTCATCAGTCGCATTTGTTGAGACCGCCTCTTGAGTTTCTTGGGTATCCTTGGGGGTATCGACAATCGCAGGTGGGATATCGCGATCGGTCTCTTCAGGCTGGGGTTGGGTTTGATTTTGGTCGAGGGCGCTTGCGATCGGTTGAGTATCACCACTCACAGGCGGAACAACCTTGTCCACGACATCTTCCGGAACCTCTTGGAGTGGGGAGTCTTCTTGGGGTGGTGGAGTGACGGTCTTAGCTTGAGATTCCACTTGTTCAACCGGGGAAGTTGGTTGTTGGTCGAGGGTGTTCTCTATCGTGGGTATCGAATGGTCCTCGGATCGTAACGCTGGATTCCACGAGGCGAACTGTTCAGAAGCTGCCATGGTCGCTAAAAATCCTCAAATGGTTAGTCTAAGATGAGGAACCGGACACGTTGTTTGAAAAATCATGCTCACCCAGATCAACGCGGCAACTAGCAGAGGTATAGGGGTAACAAAGATATTAACAAGACATGGAAAGTCAGATGCGAGAAAATGAACGATGCACTGAGTCAAAGAGATGTAGTGATTAATTAGACCGGATGCATCACAGGAAGTTGAAGCACAGCAAAGTCATGGCTGCATTACCGAGGGAGATGGCGCGTTTGGTCGCGATTGGGAGCCGTGATGGATTACACCGGGAGGAAAGCAAACGATAGCGTTAACTCCGACATCATAACTGCCACCTATGCGTTTGCCGTGCATAATAGTAGATGACTCAGCAGATGCACAAAGATCTTGTGTTGGTATACCGACTATAGACTCTGCTCAACACCAGATACAACACGAATCATGATGTTCCACAGGCTATTCGCAATCATAGAGCTCCTCCCAGACTCACCAAGCCCAACCCTCTCATTTAAATTGCAATCCATCGCGTTTCATCCTCATATACCTGAACCGCCACGGCCAATCATGTGATCGGAGCTGTCTCCGCCTGCCATCATTGCATTCCAGGCCACCATGGCCATGACCAAGAAACAAAGACTCCAACCACTGCTCAACTCTCCTGCCTCAAATCTTACCAATTGACTCTGCAACATTTCTTTCATCGGCTGATCTTCATCGCCCTTTCTAGCGCAATCCCGGCTTTCTCCACGATCAAATAACAATGGTCCCGCGGAACCACCCTGTCAGTAGCTCACAGTGACATGATCTCTAGCGGTTGGTGCAGGACCTTGGGAACCGCGTCACTTTTATGAGGATCTCTCCATAACATCCGCGATTGCCCTGCCCGTCATGCCTTCGTCCTCCGATTACCTTCATCCCCACAGCCGCACCAGCATCGCCGGTGACTCCGGCTCCGATACAGATCTAGACCTGGAGGAACTCGACCCAACCACAGCCCAAATCCGAGATGAGCCACCGAGATACAGGAGCCAGGGCCCTGGAATAGCGCTGAGAAATTTGCGAGTCGGTGTAGGGAATCGCATGTGGAGACGAACTCCCTCTGGACTTCAACGAAGTTCGGAGGATATGGAAGGTTTACTAGAGGAACGCGACGATGACGGACAACGAAGATCACACGCAAGTTCACGCAACTATACGGACGACGATGCGCCTCTCCTTCACGAGGGCAGGCGCAGTTCCACTCGCTCATTCAGAGATGATGAGCGGGTGTCTCCGCCAGGCCGCCGATTACGCTTCTCCAGTCTCAAAGCCTCCCTTTTTGGATCTTCGCGTCGATCAGCAGCAAACAACATCCCGGAGACCAAACCGCCTCGAGATGTCCTAGTTGGGCAGGCCCAAACATCCAAATACCCCGCAAATGTCGTTTCCAACGCGAAATACACTCCGTGGAGCTTCCTCCCACGCACCCTATACAACGAGTTCTCCTTTTTCTTTAACATCTACTTCCTTCTCGTCGCACTTTCACAAATCATTCCCGTCCTTCGGATAGGCTATATGTCGTCTTATATCGCCCCTTTAGCGTTTGTCGTCTCCATATCCCTGGGAAAGGAAGCCTTGGATGATATCGGCCGTCGAAGAAGGGACGCAGAAGCAAATGCGGAGGAATTCACCGTCCTTTCTTTTGACAGATCTTTGAACAGAAGGACACATCCCGGCGAGCCCCGTCCGGACAATGACGGGGCGGTGGAGATTACAAAGAGGTCGCGTGACCTAAAGGTCGGTGACGTCTTGAAGGTTCGCAAGAACCAGCGTCTACCGGCCGATGTTGTGATCTTGAAGAGCATATCCAATGATTCGACCACAATCGCTAAAGACCCCGTCACAGAATCTGCAGACCTTCTCAACCCAGACCAGGATCCGGTGGACGCAGAGCCTAGCTCAAGTGCAGCGCCAAATGCTGCGGACGTATCGTCAGCCAGTGATACTTTCATTCGTACCGATCAACTGGATGGAGAAACGGACTGGAAGCTGCGCTTACCCTCCGTTCTATCTCAAAGTCTGTCCTTCAGGGACTTTACACGACTAAAGGTCACCGCAAGCGCCCCAGACAAACAGGTCAATGAATTTGTGGGTGCTATCGAACTTGGACCACCGGCTGGGTTCTACGACCCTCATCTAAATAAAACGGACGAACCCGACGACCATGAGGGCGCGCAAGCCAACTCAGCGCCTCTTACGATTGACAATACGGCATGGGCCAATACTGTCCTCGCGTCAAACACCATTACGTACGCCGTCATTATCTACACTGGTTCTCAAACTCGCGCCGCGTTGTCAACATCACCCTCCCGCTCCAAGGTCGGGCTTTTGGAATATGAAATCAACAACTTGACGAAGATCCTATGTGCATTGACCCTCACGTTATCCGTCATCTTGGTTGCTCTAGAGGGTTTTGAACCGACCAACGACAAGGAGTGGTACATCGCGATCATGATCTACTTGATTCTCTTCTCCACGATCATTCCCATGAGCTTGCGGGTCAATCTGGACATGGCGAAGTCCGTGTATGGCAGGTTCATCGAACGAGACAAAGATATCCCGGATACTGTTGTGAGAACAAGTACAATTCCCGAAGATCTCGGCCGGATTGAGTATCTCCTATCGGACAAGACGGGAACATTGACCCAAAATGGTAATCCCATCTCCGCGTCTTCCATTCGAGTTATGACATAGCTAACAGTCGTAGAAATGGAGCTGAAAAAGATCCATGTTGGCACTGTCTCCTACGCAAATGATGCTATGGAGGAGGTCGCGTCATATATCCGACAAAGCTTCACGGGAAACTCCCTCACGACACCATCGGCAGCATTCGGAACCCAAGCTGGACTTGGAGCGGCTCCGCGGACGAGAAGGGAGATTGGTTCGCGCGTCAGAGACATCGTCCTGGCTCTTGCCCTATGCCACAATGTCACCCCAACTACCGACGAAGAAGATGGCGTGAAGGTAACGAACTACCAAGCTTCATCGCCTGACGAAATTGCCATTGTACGTTACACGGAGGAGGTTGGACTCAAGCTATCCTATCGTGATCGCCAGTCGATCGTGCTTGAATCTACCCACACGAGCAACGTTGTTGTGCGGGTCCGCATCCTGGAGATATTCCCTTTCACGTCGGATAGCAAGCGCATGGGAATCATCGTTCAGTTTGAGACAGGTGAGGAAATACTGGAGTCGCCGAAGACAGAGAGCGAGATATGGTTCTACCAGAAGGGTGCGGATACCGTTATGTCCACAATTGTTGCAGCCAATGACTGGCTGGATGAAGAAACCGCGAACATGGCCCGCGAGGGTTTGCGGACGCTAGTGGTCGGACGCAGACGGCTTTCCTCTCAGCAGTATCAGGAATTCACCACGAAATACAAACAGGCTTCGCTTGCGCTCCACGGCCGAGACGTTGGTATGGCCAAAGTCATCGGCGAGTACCTCGAACGGGACTTGGAGCTGCTGGGAGTGACTGGCGTGGAGGATCGGCTGCAGCGCGATGTGAAACCGTCGCTCGAGCTTCTCCGCAATGCAGGAGTCAAGATCTGGATGTTGACCGGCGACAAAGTCGAAACTGCGCGCTGTGTGGCCATCTCTGCCAAGCTGGTTGCCAGAGGCCAGTACATCCACACGGTTGCTAAAGTTAAGGATAAGTCTACTGCACAAGAAGCTTTGGATTTTCTGCGCAACAAGACCGACTGCTGCCTGCTGATTGACGGCGAATCTCTTTCTCTGATGCTCAGCCAATTCAAATCGTCCTTCATCTCCGTGGCCGTCCTTCTCCCCGCTGTCATTGCCTGTCGATGCTCTCCCACGCAAAAAGCCGAGGTGGCCGATCTGATTCGACATCACACCAAGAAGCGAGTATGCTGCATCGGAGATGGCGGAAACGACGTCTCGATGATCCAAGCCGCAGACGTCGGAATCGGCATTGTCGGCAAAGAGGGACGTCAAGCCTCTCTCGCCGCTGATTTCAGCATCACCCAATTCCATCACCTCACCAAGCTCCTCGTATGGCACGGACGCAATTCTTACAAAAGATCAGCCAAATTAGCCCAGTTCATCATGCACCGTGGTCTCATCATCAGCGCCTGTCAAACCATGTACAGCATTGCCAGCCATTTCGACCCGAAAGGCCTGTTCATCAACTGGCTCATGGTAGGTTATGCGACGGTCTACACCAACGCCCCGGTCTTCTCGCTCGTGTTCGACCGGGACGTGGACGAAGAACTGGCCAACCTCTACCCCGAGCTGTACAAGGAACTCAAGACAGGCCGCAGTCTCAGCTACCGGTCGTTCTTCGGCTGGGTGCTCGTCTCCGTCTACCAAGGTGCCGTGATCCAGGGCTTATCCCAGATCCTCCTCGACACGATAACGGGCCCGCGGCTGATCAGCGTGTCCTTCACGGCGCTTGTCCTCAACGAGCTCCTCATGGTCGCCATTGCCATCACCACGTGGCACCCGGTGATGATCTTCTGTATTATCGGGACCGCCCTGGTCTACGCCGCCAGCGTTCCCTTCCTCGGGAGCTACTTTGACCTGAGATACGTCATCACGGTTGACTGGCTCTGGCGTGTGGTCGCCGTTTGCGCTGTGGCCGTGGTGCCAGTTTGGGTTGGGAAACTGATCAAGCGATCCTGGCGCCCGCCCAGCTATCGCAAAGTGCGCGGCTGAGTCGTTCGCTTTCTCCATATGGATTTCCTTTATTTGGTTGTCTTTCCTCCTGACTTTGGGTTTCGGAAGTGTTTGGAGCGATTTTCTGCTTCGTGTATTATGTTGTAACCTTCCTGACATTCATTTAGATATAGACTATGAAATGTCATTTCATTTATTTGGACTAGGAGTACGAGTGAAGCATTATCTCTTGGGAATGTTCTACTGGAGTAGAGCACGTGTCACGTTAGCACTAACACATAATGCGTATATCATACATAATCATAGTCAACGACATGGTATAAGAAGCTCAACTACCCCCACGACACACTCTACGTCTCTTTGATTTCGAACACTAAGCGCCCGGGCTGAAAACCTTCTTCAAACGGAAGCGAGAGAGGTCGCGGATAACGCCAGCCGTCTGCTTGACGTTTTCGCGGACAATAGACGAGGTCGGACGCGAGAAGAGCTCGTCGATCTCCTCGAGCGACTTGTTCTTCGTCTCCGGCATGAACAGGATCTGGTAGACCCAGCCAATGGCGGCAATACCACCGTAGAAACCCAGCGTGAGGCCGATACGAGTCATAGAGTTCATCATGCGGGTGAAGTTGTAGGTGACGATGAACGAGCAGAGGAAGAGGTTCGCATCGGCGGTGGTCATGCCGTAACTGCGCAGGTAGGTCGGGAAGACCTCGGCGGGGATGACCCAGGTGAGGCAGGCGTAGCAGCCGAAGAAGCCCATGTAGAGGATGATGCCAGTGAGGTAGAGGCCCTCGGCGGCGGCGGGGTGGACGTTGTAATCGATGGTGTAGCCGGCGCCGACGAGCACCAGTCCGATGAAAAAGCCCGGCAGCATGGCGTTGGCCCAATAGCGCCGGCCGAACTTTTCCATGTACATCACGGCTGGGATAGTGCCGATGAGCAGCGAGCCGCCGCCCACTAGCGACATGAAGACGCTCTTGCGCTCGTCGAAACCGATCTTCTGCATGAGAACACCCATGTAGTACATGATGGCGTTGACACCAGTGAACTGGCCCAGGAAGACCATCACATTGGCGTAGACCATGGCGCGGCGGGCGCGCGGCTCGGTGAAGAAGTCCATCCAGGCGAACTTCTTCGTCCTGGCCTGCTCTTCGTTCTCGGCCTCCACGGCCTGTCGCATGCCGAGGAACTCATCCTTGGCTTCCAGCGTGTCGAAGCCGCGGATGCGCTTCCACACGGCGTACGCTTGCACCGGCTTGCCCTTGTGCATCAGGAAACGGGGACTCTCGGGGAGGAAGAGCATGCCGACGAAGAGGAGGGTGGAGAAGACCAGAGAGGAGCCGAGAATGTAGCGCCAGTTACCGGGAACATCGATGAAAATGGCAGCGACGGCGTAGCCGAGGACCTCGCCGAGGGCGATGTTCAGCTGATACAGCGAGACCAGGTTGCCACGGATCTTACTCGGCACTTGGATAGGGTCAGCGAGGAGCAGATGGGGGTAGAGACTGTTAGGAAAGGATGTACATACCACATTCCGCGACATAGACAGGGACCGTACCGCCCTCCAGACCGACGCCCATTCCCAGGACGAAACGGCCGGCGAACATCATACCGAAATTGATTGCGCCAGCCTCCAAGCCGGCACCGATGGTGTAAAGAATGCAGGAGACAATGATAGCCATGCGACGACCGAGGTATTCGTTCGCCGGCGACAGGATGAGGGCACCACCCACGGCACCCAGGGGCATGCCGGCATTGACCAGACTCTGCTCCCCGTCATTCAGGTGCAAGGATCCAGGCATCATGAGGTTTGCACCACTGATCAGGGACTGGTCCAGGCCGGAGAGGAGACCACCCAGCGAGGCGAAGGCGACCAGGACATAGGTGAAATACGCAGGGTTCGAGAAGGAAAACAGCATGCCCGTGGACTTCACATCGCGCAGCTGTTCCTCCAGATGCTGAATTTCGGCGTCCATAGCCGCCTCCTTGAACTCGGCGGTTGCCTTGGGATCCTGCAGGACATCGTCCATCTCCAAGGCAGTAGCCTCCTTGTGGTCGTCATGAGACGCCTCGACATCTTTCAGGGAAGACATATTGGGAAGATATAACTGGAAATAAGCGTTTACCGCCTGAAATGGCCCCGGTAGATGCACGAGGAACGCAGACG
This sequence comes from Aspergillus pseudoterreus, assembly GCA_002927005.1. Taxonomy (NCBI): domain Eukaryota; kingdom Fungi; phylum Ascomycota; class Eurotiomycetes; order Eurotiales; family Aspergillaceae; genus Aspergillus; species Aspergillus pseudoterreus. The sequence continues at coordinate 1,222,854 of PIJX01000017.1, read as the reverse complement.
TGTAGCCCAGAGAAGAGAATACAGATCCAGTCCGAATGCTAACGCTCACGGGAGACCAGCCAGTCACCCCAGGGCACCCGGGCCGGGTTATAAGGACATCGGTCGACTTGTGCGCTCACCATCGAGTCAGGTCACGCCGGCCGAGTGTGGAGCCATGACACTGCCAGAACGACAAGGTATTGGAGAAAAGGTAAGCAAAGAGGGGGTCAGGAAAAAAACCGCAGGCCGTAAGGGTGGGGATGAAGGGGTTGTAAAGTTCACCTGGGGGGGCATGACGGCCAGTCGCAAGGAGTCAGGAGAGGAAGAATGGGGAAGAAACGGAGAGGCCTCTCCATCCCCCACAGGACCGGCCAGAATCGAGACGGCATTTCGAGAGTATCCCCATGGGACGAGGCCGAAGCCGAACCGCGACGGTGGAACCTCGGAGAGATTCCGGGGGTTGTTGTTGTGTTGGGTGAGATTCAGACGGGGTGTTACGAAGCATAACAGGGGGCCGCGTCGGTCGAGATGGCCCAAAAGGGGAGAAATGATGCCGGTCTCGGAGAGTTTGGAACGCCCAGCACGAGGGATCTCACTCCCGAGCCTTTCATTCGCCTGGAGGATTGTTAAGATTCGTCGATGAAGGCTTGAGTGGCACGACCATGGTTGGCCATCTCCACCACAGCGTGGGATGGCCGCGGTGGTGGAGAGGAGTCGTCCGACGGCTCTTGGCTCAACGAGAATTTCCTGCTCACGGCAATGCGTTCTCCCGACAACGCTGTTCTGGGTCTTTTTCTTCTCGAGAATCTTCTAGAGGGGTCGTTTGTCCTGGTTTGGCTTCTTGTCAATCTATCCAACAGTCAGCCTGCAGGGAATACGCGAGGGGACGTATAGAAGCCCTACGCCTGTCCAACCAGGTATACCAGTACTTGGGGGTGGCAATTTTGATCAAGAGTTAGCGTATTGTTGCATCTGCACCTCAAGACATGTGATCCGGAAGACGTCGGTAAACTAGTGCCAGAATATGGGATGTTGGCTCCCTGTTCCGCGGGGATGGAGAGAAGAGTTGGAGAAGGGGAGACAGAAGAAGCAACCAGGCCAAAATGGTTCTAGAATATCTTCCCCAGTCAGCAGTCCACCCAACAACAGCCCATCCACTTCTCCAGATTGTCCTTCCCCTAGTACAACCTATAAGCAACAGAACATATAGAAGTGACTGTATTAATTATCATAAAATATTCATCTGAATCAAACCACCTCTCCGGAATCCCAACCCAGGACCAGCCAGCAGTACCCAGAGGATCTATCTCTTCTTGTATGTACACAATTTCGCCACGAATCATCCTAGAATGTCAATCTCTGTCCCCAGTCACTCTCCATCTTCCTGAAATACACTGCCCTCCCTTCACCGCCGCCCCGACAACCCAACTGGCTTCCGCGCACTGGGATCACCTCCATAGTACGGCGAGCCCGGCCGATTGCCCGGAGCCTGACCCGGGCTCGGCGATCGCCCGCCGTGTAATCTCGCGCGAAGTCGCTCCTGGGCCGATGCAGCTCGTTCCAGCGGCTGAGTTCCGGGCAATCCTCCCGAGACCGTCTGGTAGGATCCGGCCCGCTGGCTAGGCAGCGGTCGTGCTCCGGCGGGGTGCAGCGATGGTGATCCCGCTTGCATCGGCGGCGATTCCATGGGGGTGTGGGGTGCGCTTTTGGCAGTGGTCAAGGGAGGGGCACTGCCCACACTGCCAGGGTTGCCTCGTCCACGTCGCAGGCTGGCCGTCTGCGCGGCGGGTGGTTGGGCTGCTCCCGAGTCTCCCCAGAGGTCACCTAGGCCGCCTCCGCTGTTGCGTCCGTACGCCGACGCCCCAGGGGCACTTCCATAGGTGCCGGGTTGGATCTGCGACGTCGCGATGGTGCGGGCCGGCGAGGGCTGGGGCGCTTTGGGGTCCGGTGGGAGCCAGGAGGGAAACGGACGGCCCTTCTCGGTATAGTACGCACGGAGGACGTTGGAGATGTGGGAGCAATCTTCGTGATCGGGGTCGTCGCCCTCGTCACCGAGGGTGATGGCACGCCGGAGCGAGTTCAACCGCGTTCCCAGATTCGAGATCGCCGATGAGGACGTCAGGGATGAGAAATACGAGGTCATTCTGTGGTTTGGTGGAGCGTATCGTTTGTGATGTGGTCTTCTTCAGTGGGAGGCGATAGCCCACGAATGCGCGGGGTGAAAAAACCGATAGATGGATGAGGCGATGTTGACGAAGGAGAACAAATGCGACAACGCCAGGAACACCAGGACTGGGGAATGCAGAGCAGACCAAGGCAGGGAGCAAAAAAAAATTAGGAGGATGGCAGAGGCGGGATCAGGACATGGTTGATACTGCAAGTGTGTCGGATTGAATGATGATGTTGGCTCCACTTGGTTTCCCCCCGCACGTGATCCGCCTGCTAAGCTTATCTATAGAGACAAAAAGATCTTTAGCTTTGAATAACTCCATGATGTCTACTGCAGAACACTATATGCAAGTCACGCAGGGTATGGCGGACCCGATCACAACAGTAGCAGAAAGATAAACAGTAGAAGAAATCTCAACAGAACCACTCAACGCCATACAGAAACAAGCCCCATTGCTTTTCTTTTTCTCTTCGTTTTCCCGCCAACATTGTAAGAGGTCATTAGGTATATCCCCCCTAGGCCAGGATGTTCTCCTTGCCAGTACCCTCGGTCTCATACTCGATCTCAATCCGAGGTCCCTTCTTGCGCGGCTTGGCCTGGGGAGCAGGGCGCTTCCGCTTGAAGCCCGGCTTGGGTTTCTTGACCTCTTCCTCGTCGCTAGGAGCATCGCTGTCCTCCTTGTCACTCTCCTCATCGCTCTCATCCTCGTCTTCATCATCCTCCTCGTCGTAGTCGTCGCTCGAGTCGGCGGAATCGGCACCCAGCCAGTCCTCAATATCCTCCAGATCCTCCTCGTCCTCGAGGTCACTCACATACTCCACCTCGCCAACGCCATCTTCCTCCTCGTCCTCCAGCTCCCCATCATCCATATCCTCATCCCGCTCTCCATCACCGGAGCGCTCCAACCCACGCAGCACCTTCTTCCAGATGCCCTCCTCCACGTTCAGCGGCCGATCGCCGTACGCACCGCTGCGCAACCGTTCGATCAGCTCGCGCTCAATCGCCCGCTCCACCTTAGCCGCCGACTCGGCCTTGCGCTCGCGCGTCTCCTCCCGCCGACGGATCTTCGGCGCCAGCTTGGGCACGACCCGCTCGCCCAGGCGCTCCTCCTCCTTCGCCAGCTTCTTCATGCGAATCGCCACCTGCGTCAGGCGCGTCAGGCGCTGCTTGCACTTGTGCACTAGGAACTTCGGCCAGTAGATCAGCCGCTCGTCCACCTGCTCCAGCGCCTTCGCGTAGTTCGACGACAGCCGTATCCGCTCCCACCACTTGCTGGGCATGTGCGCCCGCTCCACCGTCTTCATGTACAGGTACATCGCCCCGGTCTCCGGGTCAGACCGCACCGTCGCATACCGCGAGTTGGCCAGCGGGCACGACTGCCGGTTGCACAGGCCGCTGACATTGTATTCATTTCGGCAGAAATTTTGCCCCTTTGTGGTTCTGTCGAGATTTTTTGTGTCAGTAAGTTATATTTCCTCGTGGTTCAGTTTTATTGCTGCATTGGGGTTTGTCGTTGCACATGTCTAGGACGAGCCGTAGAAAAACTTGGATTGGGGCAAGAAGGCATCATTCAACTCACTTCAGCTTGTAGGAGCAGAATTGCTGGTTGATTACCTGCCAGACAATCTCGTCCGACGACATTTTGTTCCAAATAACCCAGCGACCGCGCTGTAGGACCCGGGGGTATGTTGGTTGGGGGTGTGAACTCGGCCAGGCTTTGATGGTTCAAGAAAAAAAGTTGCCGCAGCGATGGTCACGTGGCGGCTCTTATCGATAAGCACCAAATTATCTGGTACTCGTAATGAACGGGTGAGAAGCAAGTAAAGAAGAAAATTCACTCGGGACAATCAGTCATATTCGTCTATTGGGTATTAACGTGCCGTCTATCATCGTCTCACCATCCCTCCATCTGCATAGGTGCGCCCTCCCATTCAGTACCATTCATCATAGATCCACCCATGTCGTCCTCACCATTCAGCATCTCCTCCCCAGCAAACCCCCATCCCATAGACTCGAGTTCGCGGACAAAGAAGTCCCGCTCCTCCTCCATGAGTGAAGCGCCTTCTTCACCGCCCATCACGTCCTTGTAACGACGGAGATGCCACCAATGTGTGAGACCGCGCAGCGCTTGCTCCAGAGGAAGAGCCTCCTCAACCTCAGCATCGATATCCGATCCGGCCAGCCAGTCATCGCGCAGCTCCGGTCGACAGTAGAGGTAGATGGCTGTTATGACACGCATGTTGCTCTGTCGCCACTTACGGCCACAGTACGGGACCTGCGACTTGAACAGCTTGAGGGTGTAGAATCGCAAATGAGGATCGGGGATCTTGAGTCCCTTCCGCAGAATTGTGCTCGATTTGTATTGAACGAGTAGAAGACACCGATGGGCCTTGTTCCGTGTGATCTTCTGCATTATATGCAGATAATTAATGGCGGAGAAAAAGTTGCGGAACGAGAACACCTTGATGGGCTCCTTGGGCGGCGGTGCCGTCGGGTAGCCCAGCTCGTCAACCTCCGGGCGATGAGGACCCTCGCCGAAGTCAGGGCTGGGTTCCTCCGGAGATGGGCCTCGCACGGACGTGCTGCCTGCTGCGGCGTCGGAACGATGTCGAGCGATGGGCGGAGGGACGGCCTCATCCTCGCTGGACTCTTCGTCAGTTGACGGAGACTCGGGCGGCTGGTCCGAATGGACATGGCAGAAATGGAAGAACCTGCCACCGTCAGTATATTTTTAGGGCTCGAGTGAGCATGTTACTTACCCCAACTCCTCCCGGTCATTTTTCTGTGCTACTGCTTGATCGATATCCTGGTGAGCAAACATTTTCAGGATCAACGGGAGGTAATTCGAATCCAGTAGCAGCTGCGTCATATACTCGAATTTGAGGATATCTAGACATGGTTAGTTTTGAGTTTCTCCCATCTAATAAATTCAACTTACGAGATCTCTTGAACCACTTGACTAACAGCAGCAGTGATCCTGAAATGGCTTTGCCTGTGATCTCACGTAGCCGAATATTATCAAGCTCATCAATCACAGCATCGAAATCCAGCGCCGCTTCGTGTCGAGCAAGCCCATTGACAGCCCCGTAACTATCGCTGGAGCCTGTTCAGTAAGACCCTCGGCAGAAATACAGGCAGTCACATACCTCCTGCTCTGGCCACTTTGACCGTTGGCCTGATTGACCATCGCACTGACGTTTGTCAAAATGACCTTTAAGAAGACAATCGTAATCGACTGGAGATGCACAAGTGCATCGGTCTGCAGGAGCGTCAGTAATAACATTCCGATCCCATTCAGCATGGGAACCCACGTAGAAAGCTTCAACGGCATCCAGACGTCGTTGAATATCTTCATTTTCAGTTTCCTTCTGCGAAGGCCAGGCGGGACCAGACTTTTTCTTTGTCTGAAGATCAAGACCCTCCAACTCTTCGGCAAGCTCATCTTGAACATTGTCATCCGATGCATTACCGCTGTCATCCAGCCACCAACCACGATCATATTTCATGAATCGCTCCCGCTCTTCCCAGAGTTGACGCATGGCCCGCGTCATCTTCACACGACTGGAGAAAAGTTTGCCGGCTTCAATAATCGATGCGGGGACATCGCTTCCTTCCCACTTCTTTCCCACCAACACATCCTGGAGCTCAGTAGTGCCCTTCCCACCGAGGTCGTTGCTGGAATTGTCGAGGGGAGGATACATAAAGGGGAAGTTTTGGTTAGTCTGATAGTTTTGTTTCTTTCCGGCTTTGCCTCCAGGCCCAATGGGAGAAGGGGGAGGTGATGGTGCCGGGGTCGCAATATGAACAGACTGGTGAAGGATCGAACCATTTCCACCTGCGACGGATGGTCCAACTCCGGAAAAGAGGCCGTTGGAGGAGGCTGCTCGACTCGGGTGTTGCGGCAGAGGAGGAAGGATAGAGCTGTTTTCTAACTCCAGCGGGACCACCGGTGGAGGCGGGTTGTATGATGGGTATTTGGATGTGATCTCCTGTCGGAAGGCGTGATAGTCGAGAGGGGATGCAGTGAGGAAAGGGGTCCGCCGAGAAGAGGCATCCTCTTTATTTTCAAATGACGGCTCCAGCTCTTCCTTGGCTTTCTTCAAGCTGTCGCTGCCGCCAAAAAAGAGAAGGAGAGACTTCCAGAAGAGAAGAATGATTCTCGTGAGCGGAACATTCGTGGCATCGTCCCAGCGCAATCGTGCTATGATCTCAACCAAGAACACTAGCAAGTTAGGTTTTAAGTCCATGAGAGCGTCCCTGAGAGGTGCATTCGAAGGGTCACGGGATTCCTGCCTTCGACCAACCTCTACTGTCAGATAGAAAGCCGTGAGAACAAGGTTGGCCTCCCGTTCTGAAACAGCAAGTGAGGCTTGATTAGCTTCGACGCCCGCATGGTCTATATCATCATTGGAGGGGTTCCGAGTCTTCTCGAAGGCTCGACATAGACACGCGAATAATGGCTCGATGCCAGCGCATTCGCAAAATAAGGTTACATTAGTTTCCATCCACTTGATTTGGAGCGACTTGGGCTTGGGATCCACCGCCTGAGACTCATCCACGGGATAATCATCCGTAGCTCTGCCAGCAGTCATTGCCCACACGCCAGTGACGGCATAGCATATGGCCTCCAAGGCCTCGATGCGAGGAAATACTGCAGTTTCCCCAAGGCTTGTAACCAATTCACTCATGAACTGCTTCCGTAGATCACCCGGGGCATCTATCCACGAAACCCGCGTCTCAGTCTGCTGACGCTGGCAGAACGAGCTCCACTTCTTGTCGAAAGACGACCTCATTCCAAGGAGCATAGCTCTATCAAAGTCGCTGTACTGAAACCATTCTTCAATTTCCTCTGCGAATGGCTGCGCATCGGCATACTCAAAGGCGTAGGCAGGTTGTTCCACCTTGGGCATTTCCTGGACGAGTTGCCTGAGCTGGGCTAAGCTGAGAGAGTCTGGAGGCCGTTCCATGTTCTGCTGGATCGGGGCCGGCGGGGGTGGCTGTAGAGGAGGTGGGGGCGCAGATCCATCCCGACGCAGTTCGGGACGGCGGGGGAGAGGTTGGGGCTCCGGGGGTGCACCCAACGCAGCAGGTTGTGCAGCCTGTGAGGCCTGCTCCTGTCTGAGGCCCTCGGCAACCTCTTCCATCAGCTGGTCGTCCGAGACCGGACTGATGTCAGTCCCAGTTTGGTCGACCTCATCGGCGCGGACGATATGAGGATCTTGCAAAGCCAGGTCGGCAGACACTGGGGCTTCATCCATGTTTGTAGAAGGAGGGATCTGATGTTGCTAGGAGAGACTCCGGCTGAGAGAAAGGTCGGTGATCAACAATCAATGGCCAGGTTGTTTAGTGCCGACTAACGGAACCGAGGACACTGACAAGCGTGCAACCTGAGATTCCATGGGATAGGCCGTGGCATGGTACTCAGTCCAGCTGGAAACACATGGTGGAAGAAGCGTTGGAAGCGATTGCGGGGGGCGATTCGGCAGCAGCAATCGTTGATAACGATCTCAACAGCGGCGGGATTTCGAGGCGATCTCCGCACAGTCACGTGCAAGGTACCGAAAGACGGGGGACCTTTTCATTCCTCTACTCTTGTATCCTGGATCGCCTAGAACAATTAATCCTGCTACTATTATTGAAATGCTTGTATTGACTTTGGGTTACTGGGCTGTGTGCTCACCACATCCATGTCAGGTCCATACATGTAGTTCAGAATATACATCGCGACAAACATATATATCCACGGTCTCAAAATAGAAGCAACAAACACAAGGGGTATCAAACCATGCCCTAATAAACTATGTGATATATCATCCGTATATAATAGAGCCCAGCCAGTCACTTAGACTTCGCAGCAAGATAATCACTATTTTCTCGACGTCTCAACTTCCGCTTCGCTTCCCACCGTTGCCAACCGGCCTCAGTCAGATCTTCACTTAACACCAGATCTCGTAACCGGAAGAACCTGGCAACTTCCAAGTCCAACGTCCAATCTATCCATCCGTGGGCCCGGAGGGACCCCGTTATGCAAAACCACGCCAACGCACACGCGATTCCCGCAGCACAACCGGCGAGGACCTGCCGGGGAGTATGGTAGTTCAGATAGATGCGACTGATTGCAACGGCAGCGGCGGCTACACTAAGCCCGACGGCGAGGATGCTTCGCATGCAGAACGAGAGGGCGGATTGGGATGAGGTGGTCGGGATGTGACGAAACAGGAGGAAGAGACCGAGATATACGGCAAAGTAGGTCATGAATTGCGCGTGGGACGACGGCATGCCATAGCCCTTTCCGAACATTTCTAAACCATTGATGTCTTGTCAGCCGGTTGGGAATCAAAGCGGTGAAGGAAACACATGCGTTTCGGTCGTTCCTCCTTGATGATCCGTTTTAGCACAAAGTTCAACGCTTCACATCCCATTTGCCCGGCGAACATCAGTAACACCTCCGCCTCGCGAGAGGACCAGATCAGAGTCGCATAGACCACACATAGTGCTTGGGGAACGAGGGCTAGCCAGGCGGATAGAAACGAAAGGGGGTCGTTGGGATTCTGGAGTCAGTGGTTAGCGGAAATCGGGTCGGAGAAAGGAGCAGACGGACATAATGGACGTGAGTGAGCGAAAATGAAGCCAGGTGAGTGTCGTCCATTATGACGGTGGTACGGAGTAGGGTCAGATCAACTCGAAGTGATGATGATAATCATTGTTGGAGTCTACTTCCCCAGAGTGATGCCGCTTTAAGCCTGCTTGTCTGCGTAAAGCAGCCTGACAGCGGGATGACCATAGGGTCATGTGATTTGCTTATCAGGGACCAAATCACGTGCATTGGTGGGGGAGTCTCGATATGGCCTCAATAATTGCAAAAATATAGACATCCTCTGGACACAAATCACAAGAAAGTCCGCTGGGCAGCAATCCTGCCTGATTCTTTCTTTTCTTCTCTCGATGATCGTCGCCTTTTGTTGATCCCTCAGGCAAACCATGACGCCGTCTGTCTCTCTCCTTTTCCATCTCGTCAATCCTCTTCTCCCCCCACAATCCACCTCGTTATCCTCCATCTATTTCGTTCGCTTGACGACACTATTATTTCCATAACCCCTCGGTAGTCCGTACTCCGTACATTCTGGAGGTACCTGATTTCTTCGCCACCCTTCCCATATTTTCAAACCTGACAACTAAGCGATGGTTCACTTCCTTAGTTCTACCCGATCATTTCCTCGCCATCGCCGACAACACTTCTGACCAGCGTCCGTTGGGCCTTGACCTCGAAGGAATGACGACTATACTTTCTTGCATCTACTATGGTCATCCTCGGATTACTTGACATCCACTGAACTTTTTGCCACCGTCCTTCGGGATCGACTTGCTGGATTATTCATACACCACCGATCCGTCATCACAATGTCCGATATAGAATATCTTCCAGAGGATGACCGCTCTATGGAGCTGTCTTCCATTACAGCTATCTTCCCGGAGATTGCCGTTGACCCGTCTGTGCCATTCCGTGCCACTCTCGATCTGCCCGTCAAACCGGCGACCCCTCTTCAAGTTTGCTTCCATCAACAACAAGAAGCCGAATTTCCAACGGTCCTGACGCCCCCGACGTCTCTCGACGTCAGCGAAGTTGGGTTCGGCCCCGAGTCTACATCTCATCCCTTAAGGAAGGACTCCACCGCGGATGCAGACAAAGACATACACGTCCTGTCACACCTTCCGCCTCTCCGGCTCGAAATCGACCTTCCCGATGGCTACCCCGCCGATCGCCCCCCGGTCATAAAGCTCAGCACAGACCCGCCATGGCTTCCCGCGCCGATCCTCTCTCAACTCGTTGATGATGGAAAGCGGCTCTGGGAGGAATGTGGCCGAAGTCTTGTGATCTACTCGTACATCGACCACCTGCAGCAGTTGGCTGACACCGCTTTCGGGATCGACGACATCGCAGACGGCGGCGTACAACTTCCCAGATCCCTAAAGGTCGCCATGCTTGACTTCAATAACAAGGCTGAGCGCGAGAAATTCGAACAAGAAACCTTCGAATGCGGCGTCTGTCTCGAGCCGAAGAAAGGCGCCAATTGCCACCGTCTCCTACTCTGCTCGCATGTTTTCTGCGTGCCATGTCTCCAGGACTTCTACAACAACTGTATCACAGAAGGTGACGTCGAAAGCGTGCGGTGCTTGGCTCCAGACTGCGCGAAGGAACAGGACGCTAGAGCGAATGCGGATGCTACTGCGCCCAAGAAGAGACCCAAGAAGGTCGACCGCACCCTAAGCCCCAGTGAACTTCTCCAGATCCCGCTCGAGCAGGAAACTGTTCAGCGATATGTGTTCCTGAAACGAAAGAAGAAACTCGAGGCCGACAAGTCAACCATCTATTGTCCGCGAAAATGGTGCCAGGGCGCCGCTCGCTCCAAGAAACACCCCAAACCCACGGACCCAATGAACGACGACCTCGACGCCTCTGACTCCGAGGAGGAAGGCTGGGTGTTCGACCCGCTCGGTGACGAGGGCCAGCTCCCACCCATGGCAGACCGCGTCGCCATCTGCGAGGATTGCAACTACGCCTTCTGCTGCGTGTGTAAGAAGGGTTGGCACGGCGAGCTCGTACGTTGCTTCCCCCGCCGCGAGGCAGAGCTGTCAGCAGAGGAAAAGGCTACCGAGGAGTATCTTCGACTGTACACCTCTCCGTGTCCGACATGCAACGCCCCCTGCCAGAAACGCATGGGTTGCAACCATATGAAGTGCTTCAAATGCGACACTCATTTTTGCTACTTGTGTTCCAGCTGGCTGTGCGAGGACAATCCCTATCGCCACTTCAACGACATCAGCAGCTCTTGCTTCAATCGATTGTGGGACATGGAAGGCGGCGACGGTATCAACCCCGACGGCGCAGAGGCCCTCCATCAGATCCCCGACGAGCTGCTGTTCGACGAGAGCAGCGACGACGAGGACCAGCCCGCGTGGGACTTTGACGATGACATCGACAACCTCCCTGCGCAACCACGACGACGACCGCCCCCGCCGGCACCAGCTCCCCCAAGAGTGCACGAGGGCGGTGGCAATCCTGGCAATCGTGCGGGGCGAGGAGTCAATGCGAATGGACTCGATGCGGCAGGCCGTGCTGCGGAGGCCGAACGTCAGGCCCAGGCGCGCGCGATAGCCGAAGTACGCGGTCGTCCGATGCCAGGACGGGCAGGTCAACCTGTCAACGGCAACGGACCGATCCATCGTCCGGGACTTCAAAGATTCTTGGATTTGGTCATGAATGACCGGGAGGATGAATGGGATAGTGACGAACTCGATGATGATTTCTAAGACCGTGTTACGATTTGTGCATCTTCAGCGAAAAGTCGTGTATACCTTGGATCTGGCTTTTATGTTTGTTTTGAGCACTTGCTACCCCATATTTATGATGATGTTCTTGCATATGGCCCACTTATTGCTGTTAGCGTTGCCTGGTCCAGGTTGGGGGTTCCCTGTTCTGTACCAACGATGTTATGTCCATTTCACGCCTGATATGTACTCTGGGTGATGTATACCATGTTCACTAGGTTAAGAAGGTATTTAATGTCTCACTAGATTCTAGTACAATCGACGCTTGAGAAACGAGACTTGTCAAATTGCCCCATGCGCCAGCTTCCCAGCTATGATGTTTGCAACCACGGGCTAATCTATCTACAAAAATACATATAAAACAACGCCGAAATAGAGAACAGCCCATCGTACCACATTCTCCTAGACGACAAGATAGTCGTCCTCACTTTCATCTGCTGAAGTTTCAGTAGAACTCCAATTGTACCAGAATTCGTAGCTCATGACAGTATGATCCGCATACATGAGAAGCAGACGGTACCGACGAGACGGATTCCAACCGCGCCAGCGCTCCTCAGGTTGATAGGCACGTGTGGCTTTGGCATGACACTCCGGCAGCGTTAGCGGGGGCTGCTGTGCTGTGTCGGACAAGGACCCGTCGCGGGGGTTGAGCATCGGCGTGGAGGGGCTGGAATCGCTGCGATCACCGAGCTCAGATGACGCGTTGGCATCGTCGCCTGGACGATGCGCCGAGGAACCACTCTGACTGGAGGTATCGCCTTCGGTGGTAGGTCTGTAGTGGAATGAGAGGTGGCTGTCGCTCACGGCACGCGGGATATACGGCACGTCTGGGGGCATCTCGAAGCCCTGGATGGGGCTGACGCTCATGCCGAGTAGGGGGATCAGCGGACGATCGCCGTACTTCTCTTGGCTTTCGAAGGGGACGACCCAGTCAAGGCGGAAGGTGAGGCCGGTGTCCTTGGATTCGGTCAGGGCGATGATGGCGGCGCGGCCTTTCTGGGAGGCTGCGACGACGATGCCGTGTTCGGGGATGTATTTGACCATATTGAAGCGGTCGCAGGCCCGGATGGAGGTGATGGGGTGGGTGAAGGGTTGTCGGAGGGGTTCGCCGCAGACGACGCTTGCGTGGGGGGCAAAGGGATGGGGGATGAGGCGGATGTCGGTTTGTGAGAAGTGCAGAATTGGGAAGTTTGCGTTCATTGGAGCTGGAGATGGGTTAGCTGTGTTGGATTTACCTGATGCCAGAGGGGAATGAGACAACATACGGTCAAGGACCTGGTACACTGCCCCTGCGGGTGACATGTCGTCATCGGAAGAGTCTCCTTCCGCGTCAACCATGAAGAGACCGTCCGTGTCTTCATCGAGGGCATATTCGCCAAAGTATTCCTCCGCTTCTGGGATATCTCCACCCAGTGCCTCGAGGAGAGCAAATTGTAAGAACTCGGGAGTTGTCAGGGGGCCTGGACCACCCTGTATTATAGCATTGTCTGAAGGCTCATCCGAGTCCTCGAGGGTCTGGAGAATCCGATTACCGCCGACGAGACCGCTATGCTGACTGGGAGTTGGTTGGTGTTGCACATCCATATCTTCGTCGGACCCGCTATCATAGCTCAGGTTGTCACGCACTGAACCATCAACAGCTCTGTGGCTGAATGTATCGGCTGAATTTGAAGGACGGAGATTTCGAGTGTCGGTATTGGGTTGATGTGCATCGGGCATGGTGACATTCGACGCCGAGGGATTGTCAGAGAACTGATGATGGGCAGTTGAGGAACTGTTGATGCAGCAATCGGCATCAAAGATGTCCGGCAAGACAGCCTGGTCTGGCTCTGTCTTGGCTGCAGGAGGGAAGTAGTTGTAAAGATGAGACGCATTCGGAACGCGGTTCCTGAGCTTTGTCAAATCAAGAACCGCTTGTCCGTTCTTGAGCCGGCGTTGCGGTTGACCACCACACGCTTGCTCTGTAGATTTGACGAGGTGGAAGGTTCGTGGGTCGAGAGCTATGACCGACCAGCCACGTTCGCTACTGAATCCGTCAGTAGAGATAAAAAGAGTATTAAAAGGAAGAATAGGGTGCGTACTCATTGCGAAGTGTCTGGGGAAAGGATTTGAATGTGATATCGTTGAAGTGATACACATTAAACGGTCCGAGGCTCTCCCAGATCTTCCACACCAAAAGCTTGTTGTCGATATCAGTGCTGACCATCCAAGTCCCATTCGGGTCAAGATCGCAGTTCAGGAAAGAGATGGAGGGGATGTTGGAGAAGTGCCCCGTGTACGTCAACTTGACGTTCCGTGTACGGTGTTTGTCTGGCATCAGATGGCGGAGTTGGGCAAACTGATCGTTATTTCTGATCTGCAGCCAAGTCTGCCCATAATCGGTAAAGTCACCATCGCCAGCCCCTTCATCCTCCGCATAGTGGTGGTCCGAGTTGTCGCTCTTAGTCGATGCGGGATTGACCAGCGCAAACGCAAAAACGGTTATAAGGCCTGTGTTCGCCGATACTGCAATAAGGCGGGCGAACTTGTGAATGGCCAGGCCCCAAGCGCTGGCATCGACATACTCGACAAAGAAAGGATCCACTTGGGAGCCGTCCAGTGGGCGTTCTGCCCTGCTCTCTGCGGCCCTCTTCAACGCCGAGTAGATAGCTTCAACACGGTAACCACAGACGTTGCCAGAATCAGTGACGAGCAGGAGGACTTCCTCGCGGCCCAGATCGTCCACGAGGATATTGTTGATTGCATGTGGCGTGGCTGGCGATATGTAACCGTCACTATGAGGTTCTTTCATCACTGGAGTGATTTTCATCTCGGGTTTGGAACCAAGGGTCTGAAATGACCCGGCTGGTTCCCAAACATAGATCTGATGGCTGTACGCAACAAACAAGAGGTTGCGGCGTTGAGAGAGCGCAGTCTTTGCTAGTTAGCTTGTTTTGATATGTCTGAAACTGATGTGAGACGATTTACCAGGTTGTTTCTCCATGTCGCTGTCTGAGGAGGGTATGAATCATCTGCTCTGCAGCAACACCCAAGTTAGTGGAATTCACCAACAGCAAAACCACAGAGCTTACAAAGAGAACTAGCCAAGCGTCAGTATGATATCTCGGCGCCATGGTGAAGAGCGACGCACTCTTTTGGAACCTCTCTCGACGTTCAATGCGCGGAGCTGCAGGCCCTCCCTGGGCCTGGTCCTCCGGCCAGACGACCGATCATGGACGTTTCGACTGTTGAACGCCATACCTATGCGCAGTGCAAGAGAGGGGGGAGATGTAAAGGAGAGACAAAAGAACACTGACCCCAGAAAGCCCCTGGACTCCGAGGAAGTAATAGCTGCAGTTGAAGGGAAAGGGAACGTGGTATTAGCGGGGATATCAACTATATTAGAACCACTCGCAGAACATGAGGGGTATCTGTAATAACTATAGGCGGAGTGACATCACAAGAAGCGGGAGGTGTTCTTTGGCCGAGCAAGATCATTTCAGGTAACATGACCTGTCTGGAGGCTATCTCCGTACTGAAGAAGCTGGCGAGAGTCGGATCATGGTGGAAAACCGAAGATGGGAGAGTTGCAGTCGATGAAGTTGGCCAGAGATGGGAATTCGCCGCCTGAAGACGGCGCAGCGCACGTGCCACATGCGATAGCTCTCCGCGCATTTATCGGCGCTCATCCGCCGTTGACTCTCCCACCTCCCAAACAACTTTCTCGACCTCCTACCTTCCCAACATGGATCTCGTGGCGGGTGTTCGCAAAGAAGGCAGTCGGTAAGGCTTTCTCTTGTAGTCATGCGCTGACTTGTACTGACTCCATCCTTCACCAGCGGCGGCCGCGCCGACTTCAAATGGTCCGATGTCAAAGAATCGTCGCATCGCGAAAACTATCTCGGCCACTCCGTCATGGCCCCTGTGGGGCGCTGGCAGAGCGGTCGGGACTTAATGTGGTACGCAAGGTCAGACAATGACGAGGACAAAGCTGCGAAGGAACGTGAAGAATTACAGCGGGTGAAGGACGCTGAAGCGGAAGCGATGGCGCGGGCGCTGGGACTTCCATTGCCGGTGAAGGACACTTCTGCGAATCCCAACATGACGCCCTTGGGTGACAAAGATGTTCAGAAAGCGGTCCACAACAGTGCAGCAGCGGAGTTGGCTGGGGACGAAGGTGTCAAAGGCATTGGATATGGCTCTTATCGTGGTACAGGCCCTTCTATGCTCGAGGCTAGCGACAACGAGAAGCTCGAAACTGTCGGGATGGATTCAGATCCGCGAGAAAAGAGACGGCTGCATGACCGCAGCAGGAGTCCAGGGAGGGATCGGCGACGGGACCGGCCCAGCGGAAGAGATAGGGACCGCAGACATCACAGACACCGAGAGGAACGTGAGCATCGCCACAGGAGCCACAGGCACAGATCGAGATCTCGGTCGCGGGATCGGGATCGCCGAATTAGACATTCCCGATCGCGGTCAAGAAGCCGGACCAGGAGAGATGATGGGAGAAGGCATCCAGATGATCGTCATCGTTCGCATCCCAAGGACAGGGACTTGGACTACCATCGACGCCGGTGAACTATGCTGGTGCCACATTTCACCTATTACGGAGTTTGGCGTTGATCGACAGGTAATAGCGTACAAACATTTGTATTCTTTTGGCATCTGCTATAATCTACACCCTTTCTGTAGGACCCTCTACAGTTCATCATGCCCCTTCTTGTTGCCTGAGAGGTCCGGCATGGTCATCATCTTCACCACCATGCTTGTCCAGCCCGTGAAGTGCTGCGTCCGCTGACCGTTGCCGGTCTCCGGGTTATACTGCTCCCACGCGAACCCAGTCTTCTTCCACTCTCGGAAGACGTTCTCAACAACATTCTTCCGCAGCTTCGAATACATCTCACGGGCTTGCTCCTGGTGGGGACCCGGCACAGTTGCAATATCCTACATACAAGTCAGCATTTCCTGACACCCTAGAGTTCAGGGGAGTTGACTCACGTAAAGGTTCTTGAACACGAGGTAGTTAATGTTTACCCATACAGGGCTTCTCCAATAGTTCTCAGCTGTACCGTAGAACTCGTCTTTCTTGCTCAAGCTCCGAATACCGTAGTCGCTCCAAAGCTCCTCCGGGTCACTGATCAGGTCCAATATGGGCTTGAGACGAGGGCTATCAGGACCAACCATGCCTGTCAAGAAAGGGAAGATCGAAACATATCCCTTGTGGCAAACATGGACGCTTTCTTCAAACTCATCAATCGTAGCATCACAGTAGGTCTGGGCCTCGTTATCCCAGTGGAGGTCATCGATATTCCGTTCGATCGCGGTCTCGTAAACCTTGAACTCTTCCACATCTTCAGTCTCACCCAGAGTTTCCGCGATGCGGCGGAGGGCACGAGTCATCATCCCCATCCAGCTGATCAAATCCACATGCAGCTCACCAGGGTGTGGAGGCTGCGCCCGAGGGTAGTCATCGAGGCCGGAGGTCAAAATATGCTGCACAGAGCGACCCCGCCAGCGATAGGCCTCTTTTGTAGAATATGCCTCTCGATCGTATGAGGTGATATCACCCCGCTGGGTGTTCCGATACCAGAAGTAGTGCTTCTTGAGCAACGGGTAAATTGAGCGAGTGTACATCTCGCCCAGTTGGGGTTGCTGCAGATAAGCGGAACGAAGTCGCTCAGTCGCATCTTCTTCAGGTATGTCCTGAACAGAGATGTTTTTATTCGCCTCCAGCTTATCGATGAAGGCCTCCAAGATCACGAATAGAGTCGGAGGGTTCGCGTAATGGGGGTACTGGACAGTGAACTCAGGTGGGACTTTGCTACGGGCCTCCGAGCCCAAGATTTGCTCTCGAGCAATCCAGCCATCCTCATCCATCAGACCGAACCAGCTTTTGACAATCTCGAGGCTTTTGAATGTTAGCAGCTTTTTCTAGGGTAAGACGGCTTGCACAAACACGTACGCAAGATCCAGATCCCATTCCATCACAGGAATCAAATGGAAGCCTTCATCCCAAAGGAAGCCTCTCGGGAAGAAAGGACGAGAAGGCACACATGTAAAAAGGTCTTTGGGGCCTTCTAGGACCGGCTGAGCTCGAGCCCGGGCTTCAGCCGTTTCTTCCCAAAATCCCTCGTTTTCCTCGTCGTATTCGGGAGCTGCCGAACGGTCGACGACATCGGCACCGTGGAAGAAACCAATGCCACCGACCAGGTTAGACAGCATTGACTTAGAAAACTCTGAGTATTTGGCCGAATTGAACGGAGCTTTCGGTGAAAGGACTCTATCGAAACGTTCGGCGAAAGACAGCGAGGCGCTTTCAATCTCTTGAGTGACAGCGTCGGCTGCATTCGGTCAGCACCAATTCTAGACCCATTAAATGGTGGGACTTACATGTCAACGGTTGCGGAGAAGATCCAGAAGAAAACAGAATATCAAACTAACATTGTTAAGTTTATACATTGTCCCACATGTTGCCGCGATTAGACATACCTCGAATGCGCCCTTGAAGACCTTCTGCACGAGTTGAATATTACCATCACCCGGCGAGTGTTTTATAGTGAAGACCTGCGCAGGCGGGGGCGGATTTTCTTGACCATACTTCGCGACCATTTCGTTGACACTCTCCTTCATCTGGGCAAACATAATGGCTACACGTTGTCAGCATACACTCTATCTTGGATAATGGGCAAACCAACCTTTAGTCTGCCAGATGTGTTCCGACGGCATGGTTGCGCTAGCTACCCAGGTACGATCCAGTGGTTTGTCGTCATAAATGGGATGGTCGTGTTCTGGATGCTCGTTGCTTTCTGGGCCCGCGGTGACATGAATTGAGAAATCACCTAGATCGGGAGTGTACCCCGTCAATTTCACATCGCCTTCAATGCCACGAGTATCCTCGACATTGTTTGCGACACCCAGACTCCCAAGTCCCTCCAGGGCACTGTAGAATACGACCGAAGTCGGTTGGTCCGCCGAAGCATCATCGCGCGGGACACCCTTTACACGAGCAGCCCAGTTTCCTCCGTGTTGGCCGCCAGGGACCTTGATGAAGTCGATAGTCAAGTCCAAGGAGTTTCCTACGTCGTGGATCGTCTCACGGCCGCCCTTTCGTATATCGTATTCGTCCCATCCGTAGCCAGCCATCCCTTCGTTCTGTTCGCAAGTGTGCCTGAAGTCTTGGTGGTGATTAGCGGGGATATTTCGAAATGTCCGAGCAGAATGGCATTGAGATGGTATTTCGGGGCATACTCTGTTGTGCCGTGTTGTAGTCGTCCACCTTCGCCCACATCAACCCGGCGAACAAGCTATTGGGAATCCGGGGCCGGACTCCAAAATAGAGGTTCGGCTTGAAGGGACCCCATAGTAGCGACTGGTTGTTGGCTCTTGCGAACTCTTTGGAAAGGACGGAGAGGTCGTCAACGGGCTCTTGATTGGCGAGGACCGCAACCGCATAGAGCCATAACGATGCGAAGAGAGGGAGTGGGCTGAACCAATGCATTTCCTACACAGAGAGCATCCAGGCAACCCAGTAAAAGGAAACAATGACTCAATATAGAGATCCCATGTATAATTGCAATATATTCTGGCAATGAGGGGTCCAGCTCTCTTGGTGTTGTTGTTACGGGTTGCGCAGAACGATGTTATTTATCTGGCATGAGCTCCGAACGGCAGTTTATCGGTCGGCCTCCGCTCCACATGTTACGTACGGGGCCCGCACCATGTGGTCCAAGCTCCAATGTACTCCATACAGGTACTTATGCAATGCACTCGACATGGAGAGCATTTCTCATAATCTGGAGTAATATACGGATTCTATTTGACATATAACCTAGGATTCCTCATTTAATATCATCCAGACCTTTCAGAGGGGGATGCAAAAGGGACTTCTGCATAGTTTAAAGCGGTGTCTATAGTATATACCTCAAAGGTAGTTCCGCGGATCAAGAGATCCAATCTTTGCACTCTTAGCCTGGCCGTCGAAAACAAATTCGCTGATCAGCTTTCCAGTGCCTGGAGCGTTTTGAATACCCCAGCATGTATGCCCAGCAGCAAGATACAGACCCTTAGTGCCTGTGTGACCAACCAAAGGCCCTCCGCGCGCTGCGGTGACGTTTGGAAGATAGCAAGCCTGGCGGGCGCAAATCTGCCCATTGCGTAGCTCATCAGATATGCTGCCCACCTGATTAATAATTTCCTGACACCGTGTCTGATCAACCTCAACATCTGCAGATGTTTTAGGAAGCGGGACCGTCTGATCACCCTCGCCACAGGCATAAACGGTGTCATCGGGGCGAGCATAGATCTCAGGCGCTGCAACGGTTGGACGCGAGGGCTTCGAAGGGTCGAAGTTGGCCGGGATTTCGATGTTCGTGAACAAAGTATGCGCGCTGACTGGTCTCGT
Source organism: Aspergillus pseudoterreus (assembly GCA_002927005.1). Classification (NCBI taxonomy): domain Eukaryota; kingdom Fungi; phylum Ascomycota; class Eurotiomycetes; order Eurotiales; family Aspergillaceae; genus Aspergillus; species Aspergillus pseudoterreus. The sequence continues at coordinate 1,202,992 of PIJX01000017.1, read as the reverse complement.
AGGGCGAATCACAACGCTGTGAGCTCGCATGGATGAAATCGGCGCCTCAGGCAAGACAGATCTTGTCCAAGGGCCTGCCGCGATGATGACGTCTGTAGCGGAAATCTTCTTTGAATCACCGGATTCTTTGTCTGTATAGGTGACAGATTCCACAGCGTCGTCTGAATATCCGATGTTTGTGACTGAGCCCAGTGTGACTTTGGCACCTTTTTCTTCAGCAAGTTTTGCCATGGATGTGGTGAACAAGTATGGATGGACCTGAGCAGTCTCGCCCGGGTCACTCATGCTCTCATAGCCTCTAAGCAGGTCCGGTTCAAACCAGTCTAGGTCTTGAGGAACTTGGGCCCTCTTCAACTTTCCCAACGCTGCGGCACTGCGCTTCTGTAGGGACACAGAGTCACCGCCGTCGCCGCCTTCTTTCTTTTCGTTGAGTGCACGGCCTCGAGCGATAAGTTGTCCACATCCCACTTCTCTATAACCCCAGCTATCCTTTCCGTTGTGTTCCTTAGCGAGTTCAGAATGTAGTTTGTAACTCAATGGCACGATGTTGCTGGGGTACGCCCACAATGCCAGGAGACCTCCAGCTTTGCCTGACGCGCCGCCTGCAATCTCGGATGCTTCGATGAGGGTGACGGAGTGACGCGACGGGTCAAAGGATGGGTGTCTTGTCAGATAATATGCCGAGCAGCATCCGATAATGCCTCCACCTGTAGTAAATTCGTGAGTATAGTGCATCAACTCGCATTGCGGGGTAGAATCCATACCGACAATGACAATATCACGGCGCTCGTTACTGGCGGCCATTTTGCCAATTTGCGCAATGCGAGAAGTAAGTGTCCTGTTCGAAGCCACGATGGTGGGTTTGAAAGAGTGGAACTATTTGAGGGAGAGCTGCGGTGAAATAAGATGCTCTCGAAAGGCACTACGTCACCTCGAGTCATGTGCCAGGATACCGATCCTGATACTGCAGGACTCTATCTGCACAAGCACCTGATATCAAGCTGCAGCCCATGGATGAGCATTTCGAGCTTTGCATGGATTTTATGTAGAGATTGAGGAAAACTCAAGTTTCTTTTTCCATATACCTTCAACATAAATAGAAGAGATTCTTTGAAACCGACATAGTGACAACCAGGAAACCCGCGCCAAAGAATGCATAACCTGCAACAAGACATGTCTAAAGTAGCTTGTCGCCCGAGGAAGAAATGAAAGAAAACAAAGAAAGTCACAAGGGTATGAGGCAAAAGCAAAGAATCCCTCAAATCTGACCAGCTTATCACCGCGAAGGACTGAGTGGCCGATTGAATCCTCCTACACGGTTCATGTACTGTCTGTATTCCGTCTTCTTCTCCTTCCGCACGCCGTAGATGTCGTTGCCAGGGACCTTGGTGTTTTTCGTGCTTCGGAATTTCGTGAATCCCATGCTTCTGCGCATCATTTCCTCCACATCATCTTCGTCCACGTCATCCACATCCATGTCCATGTCATCTTTGGCCCGACGCGGGAGCTTCGAGTCGCTTGATCCGTTTTCATGTGCCCGAACGTCCCTGCGATCGCCCCTGCGTTCTGTCCGAGGGCCGCGAGGCGGTGTCCGAGAATCTCCGTTGCCATTCCGAACGGGGGATCGAGAACGGTGTCGGTCACCTTTCAAAGGGTATCCTGAACGAAAATCAGAAACGTGCCAAACAATTCTCCTGAGAATGCACTTACCTCGTCTATCATGATGTCTTTCGCGGCTGACAGTTCTTTCTCTATCCCTCATTCCCCGCCCCTCACGATCTCTGTCTCTCCGGTCGCGGTCACGATCGCGACGATCCCTCGACCAACTTCTCTCTCGACGTCTATCTCTTCGCTCTCGTGAGCGCGATCGGTACCTTCGGTCATCGCGGCGCCCGTCTGCCTTGGGATGTGCTTCGCGGCGAGGACTCCTATCCAAGTCCGAATGGGGCTCCGGGGAGCGGGTGTTTCGATCATTCATATCCCACATGGTCGAGCTATCTACGCGTCGGGCGCGTTTCGCTGGAGGTTCGGACATGTTTTGTAAGATTATGGCGTTGTTCTGGTATGTTTGGAGGTAGTGGAGGTAGTGCGATGAGGGAGGCGGATCGGTGTCGTGATAGTCACACGATCGGTCTTGTAAGGGTGGATAGTGAATAGATAGCGAAAGTAAAGATTCCACTGGCTCATATCATGGTGTGCTTTTTTCTGGGTATCATTTAATGGGAAGGAAACAATGAGCCAGCAGGTCTGTATGATAACGGGGTTGTTCCAACATCCGACGGAAATTGAACATTGAACTTTATACGGGGGATCATATGAACCACTCGCGCAACCCGTCACTCTTAGGGGTGTCCTTTCTGGCTTCAGTTTTCTCTACGGAGTATACATCAAGCCACTTCTTACAGGATCATTTCAGTTTTAGCTAACGATAAACATCATAATTGAGTTCTCGTGTCAAGGCTGCTAATCAAGACACTAGTACCTAGGTACTACTTCATTAGTAGGCGCTTGAGTGGCTCCCTAGTATAGAGGCTGCGCCTGTGATGGTGGTAGATCCGATAGGAGATGCCGTGCTCTACCAAGTCATGGCAGAAGAATGGATTAACATGATACCTACCTAAATGGATCATTCTCATGGACAAAGACGTGACCAGACCTTTGTATTGATCAGTATCCCGATAAGATCAAGCCAATCCAACTGTTCAGCACCAATATCACCAGCCCAGCCAAATCAATCTACATACAAATCTACTTACATTAACGCGATAAACCTTCCTTACAGACTTTGAAATCTAAGACAAGCGACTTTCGCAAATCGGCTGCTCGTCCTATATATATATCATCTGCAAATACCAGCTCGAGTGGATCGGTCTCTGCATCGCTCGGAACACTTTTACCCCGTTATTGACAGACCCCCCTCCAAACCCAGGGTCAGCAGGGCGCAAAGATTGTCGAATGTGTGGGAACCGGAGTAGGCGCTCTGCTGGTCTTG